>JAOWCC010001501.1:55686070-56118650 GCA_030867875.1 Actinernus sp. WN-2022 | reverse complement strand
CATCAGGTCTAATATTGAATTGTCAAGCTCCTTCAGTAGATCCAACCTTTCCGATATTGCGACCTTTAACTGCATCAGTTCATAAACGTGTCCACCACCACGGCGATCGTTGCTTGTACTTGGGTGATCAGCTTCGTTGCCGGTTTATGTCTTACCAGAGCCTCCGATTTTTCAGTTAAGTTGAGAAGACACTGGGACGAGAATGTCCAGTCGCCATCTTGAAAATCAGTGTGTTTGACTGAAGTACGTTTCGTAGGATTTATGCCACATTTCATTTTACTCTCGGTCGAAATACGTACTTAGCGCAAACACCGTAATCGGTAGGCCAACACTAAAATAATTTTGACAGTATTTTTGGCTGGCTTTTACCGATCTATTATCGAGACCTGTCTAATTATAGCGATTTAATTACTAGCGAATATCAGTACTGTTTAGGAGCGTAACTCATAACTGCTCAATCATCGAAGTCTGAAGGCATCTGAACTATTGAAGTGTGAGATCAACACTGTCACCTCGCCAACACGAAGCCAGAATATAATACACACTCACAGCACAGAATTATGATGTCAGCCAAGCAATATTCAACTTGCAGGAAAACAGTCACGTGCTGATATAATACAGCGTTAACGAATGAATTGATCTCGTGATACCCATGGGAAAGGCGTTGCCATGGATACTGCATGGCAAGCTGTCTTTAAAAATGCTGTATTAGAAAGATCGACAATCGATTGGAGGTGGAAAATAGCATTTACAAACAGGTTTTGTTAATAACATTACCGATCTCGTACAAGTGCCTTTAAATATGTGAATTAAGATTTTTTGCAACCCAGTACAACCCGTTTGGCATTCAGCGAACTGTTAGCGACCTTGAAAACAGGATCATTCATACTGGAAAACGTCTTCCCAACTTGTTCTGAGGTAAGATGTCGGTGAATAGCGGCTCTAATGGCAAGATGAGCTGAACGACTGTAGTGTTTTTCAGGCGAACATTTCACTTCTTGGTAAAACTCTTTCAGCGCTCGGTAAGAAGTTCTTGATTTAGATATTCGAGCTGCTCTCCGGGAAACCTTTTTTGAAGCCATTCTAGCAATAAAAAAATGAAATAAAAACCTTGTTGGTTAACATATAAATAAAACCAAAAGCTATTCTCATTTAAACATTTTGGATTTCATTCAAGAACATTTCACAAAAAACACTAATAGATTTTCACCTTTCATTATCGAATCTCCCCAGCGAGTTTGCTGCTTTGTTGAGGTTGGAATCGCTCGTCCTATGGAATCTAACACTTCTGTGTCAGTAAAATCTTCAAACCTACTTAGATGCTCTTTATCCCCGTTGGCGTTGGAACTAAGCAGCGAATTAGCCATTGGTATTGACGAAGTTGTGTTTGCAAAGGGCAAAACGAGAACTGCAAAAAAATTGTCGGGCTCTCACTTGCAACGTTTCACGAGCCGGCCAGTCTCTCACAGAGGGAAGAGAGGGTCTGGGCCGAGTGCTGTGGTCACCAATAATGCACGCTCAGTAGCCAATCACATGCTTGGATTTTGTACAATGCACGAAATTTGAACATAAATCACCAATACACCAAGGTTTGTAAACGTAACAGAAAGGAGAATTGTAATAATTATTTCCCGAGCTCTCATCAGAGAATGAAGCAGTCAAACCACAAGTTTACAATATCAAATAAGCAAAAGCTAGCCAAGTTATATTATGTTTAAACAAATGTTAAAACCTTGCATTGAAATGCATCATTGTACTAGGAATACAATACTCTATATTTACAAAAGTAAAAACCACAAGAAAAATAATTGTAGAATTTTATTATGCCATGACATCGATCCAGAATCTGTTCTAATAAACCCAGATATGACTGTTGTAGCACCTTATTGTCAAGGGCATGTTTCAATGTTTGGTCATTATGCTGGCTATAAGATTGATGCAGGTAATTTGTCCAGAGGATATAGAGTGTGAAGGTTCCAGTAATAGCAATCTACAAGTACCTGTTTACAAGAATCTGAATCACAGAGTGAATTATTGTCACTTCTGCCTTTCTAGAGATGTAGAAAAAAACAGGTCCTAGCTCCTCTTTATCCTAGGAAGACAATTCATGAATCTTACTGCCAAGGTATATAATGTTTCAGTGTTTGGTGAATGCATGTTGCAATGACTTTATGTGCTCTTTAATCTACATGATACAACAATAGACTATTCAATCACCTCATCGAAAGACTTAGATCAGGTTATGAATATATCGATATAATGATCGAGTTATACTCTAACTTATCGAGATGATCCCATCAGTCATATTTAATGCTAACAGAACTTACCTACTATGATAACAATGTTCAACTCTAACTATCGAATTCAGTACAGTGAAAGTTATACAGGAAGGTTACATGGTGCTTCTTCAATCCCACACTTTCCATACTGTATGCCATTGGATTGTGCTTTACATTCTTTAATCGAAGAAACCTTTTATTCCTTTGTTTTAACAATAGCTAGGATCTGTGGTTGTAGGTATTTACTGTACTTTAGATGGTAAATTTAAAATATTTGACTCCCATGGTAGAGATTCATTTGGCATACCTCATAGCCAAGTAACATGTGTACTAGCTGTTGGAAGAGCAAACTTTAAATGTTTAAAGGAATATTTCCACTCCCTATATACAAATGGTGTTTTATTTGAGCTTAAAGGTGTGCATGTTAAGTTATACAAAATGAATGCATTTCAAGTGCTAGTCATGAACAACATATTGCATCGACTGAACAAAATGTTAATATAGACAATGCAGGGAATATACATGTTGGACAGATTAAACAGTGTTGTGCCATTGTGAGGGGCTCAAGTTGCACACAATAGCAATTGTAATGTGATAGGGGGCGTTAACGCTCTGGTATGCGTATGAATAGGGCTAGAATTAAGTTAGTTGGAGTCAGATACTGAAAGAGTTATATACGAGTGATAATACATCGAACACATCAGAATATATTGGAAACCACTTGGAAAACCTTGGTGCATGTGTTGTTATTTATTGTGCCGGTCGGGACCTGTAACATTTTGGTGACCCCGAAATGATCGGTCCGAGGAAATTGAGTGGAATGTTTTATACGGGACCGGATCAGTTGGATACAATACGGGTCCGTGACTGCCCTAGGAGAAACGAAAGCGAGCAGCAGTCGAGGTAAATAATCGTGTTGGACGGAATTCAAGTGATTCAAGTTGTTCCGAGGGCTTTTTGAGAGAAAAGCGACGGCAAAAGGGTTGCGTGTAGTGTGATGGAGCAGGCACAGAAGACTATCGACGATCTAGCCTTGGAAATCGAAGCGAAGGTATGCGGCTACGATATTCCAGAGTTAGAGCAATTGTCGCAATTTCTAAAGGTCGATATCACGGCACAGGCAACAAAGGGCCGCCTACAGGCTTCTAAAAAGCTTCGAGGGGAACTGGACAAGCTAATCGACGAACACGAGGACAAAGAGCCATTTATCAAAAGCGTGTGGGACTTTGTTTGCGGTAAAAGCAAGGGTAATACCGAAACCTTGGAAGGTCCGATAGAAAAGGCAAAGACGGATTACGCAGCCCTACAAGAGCAGATGGCAGAGCTGGTGAAAAAGCATGAGAAGTTGTTGCTAGATGAAGGAATGAAAGAAAACGCGGTCGCACCGGGAGACGTCGCCGGAAATGTCAAGGTAAATCCAAATACCATTCATTTTAGAAAGGAGTTCAAAATAACTGGATCGATCGGGGGGGAGAAAGAAAAGGACAGACTGTCATTTGTGGGCCTCATGCGCCAAATAGATAGCGGGGTGGCAAAGGGTTATCCAGAGAGCGAGATGATCGACGGAGTAATTCGAGCTATTCACTCAAGCTCAAAGCTCAAAGCCTATTTAGAGATCATGAGTGGCATTACCCTACACAAATTACGCCAAGTTATAAGGGTTCACTACCAGGAGAAGTCCTCGACCGAACTGTACCAAGAGCTAACTACCGCGGTCCAGGAGACTAAAGAAACTCCCCAGGATTTCCTGCTTCGGGCTCTATCGCTAAGGGAAAGAGTAATTTATGCGTCCAAAGCTGAGGACGCCATGAAATACGAAGCCCCACTAGTGCGCCGTTTATTTGTACATGCCGTCGAGACTGGCCTTCGAGATGAAATAATCCGCAATAAGATCAGACCAGTCCTACACGAAACAGCGTCAACTGATGAGGAAATCATGGAGTCACTGAACAAAATTGTCTCGGTAGAGGGTGAACGACAAATAAAGTTTGGTGTACGAAATAAGGAAAAGGCTTCGGTGGGTTCAATAAATGCCGGAAATGACAAACCACCGGAAACAAAGTCTACAAACAAACCATCCCATCTTATGGCTACTTTGGAGGCGCTTCAGTTACAAATTGCGGAGTTAAACGCTAAAGTGGACGCTTCGCACACTAGCGACCAATCGGCCAGGCCCCGACGGATCCGGAACAAGTGTAAATCCTGCCAAGAAAAGAACGCTCTACAATGCGATCACTGTTTCAAGTGCGGTTCCACAGAACATCTAGCGCGAGGGTGTAAAGTCAGCTTTTCGGGAAACGAGAACAAGCTACGACCGAGGGACAGGGAGTAGCGGGCGACAATCGAAAGTCCCATTGTAACAATTGTGGCAAAAGCTGGTTGTTGCGTCGTTGTGAGAACTGTGCGTGTGTTTCCTATTGTTCGGATAAATGTCAAATGTTAGACAGGGAGTCTCATCAATTGCTTTGTCACGCCATACACCATTTGACAACAAAGAGCGAAGAAACAGGAAACATAGACGATGGAGTTTTTGTGAGTCATCTCACACCGAAACAACGGACGGCGCTGGGAAAACTAATAGGGAATAAATGCACAATACTATGCTCTTTGAATGACGTACAGGGAGAGGCGCTGTGGGATACGGGCGCTCAAGTTTCTTTGGTGTCAAAGAATTATGTAAATAAACACTTTCCCTCAGCTGAAATCAGGAGCATTGCCGAGTTAATCGGAGAGTCATCGTTGGATTTGAAAGCAGCGAACGGGACTAAACTTCCCTATGAGGGCTGGATTAAAGTCGAATTCAAATTGACTGACTCTATGAACATTAACCAAATTGTTGTTCCGTTTCTGGTTTCTTCACAATCGCTTGAACTGCCTATAATTGGATATAATGTTATTGAGGAGATCGTGAAAGGTTGCACAGACAATGACAGGCTTATGGGCGCTTTGAACTCTGTTTTAACTACTAGTTTTAGAGGGGAAGCTAGTCAGAATGCTATGGCGTTAGTTAATTTGATACAATCGGTGAGCGAATCAGAGGAATTGTGTTGTTTGAAAACGATCAAGAAGGACGTTTTGATTCCCAAATCGGATACAGTACTAGTGACGTGTCGGGCTAATACCGGAACTTTAGATGTTGATACACCAGCTTTATTTGAACCGGGAATTAATGCAAACATACCGTCTGGGTTAGAGATTAGTGAGACGCTGATAAAGTTACAGAAGGGGACGGCGAGTAGAGTCAGTGTGGAAGTGACTAACAACTCAAAGCATGACATTGTACTAAGGGGAAGAACTATTCTCGGGAAATTATATCTCATACGTTCTGTGACGCCTTTGGAGGTCAGTCTCGGAGAGCAACAAAGTAATTCAGGAACACAAAGTGTTAATCTTGTTAAAGTGGACAGGCAAACACTACCAACAGAATTAACGGGCTCATTGTCAGGAATAGACCTTGGCGATTTGACGGAAACACAACGCGTTTTAGCCACGCAAATGCTCGTCGAGGAAGCGGAATCATTCTGTAAAGATGATTCCGACATTGGATATATTCCGGACTTTCAAATGAATATATAACGAACTGACAACGAACCCGTACAAAGGAACTATTCCAGTCAGTACCGCGACCACTGTATGCCGAGGTTAAACACTATATCGAGGATCTATTGAACAGGGGTTGGATTCAACCCTCACGTTCCGCCTATTCGTCACCTATCGTATGTGTGCGTAAAAAGGATGGAGACTTGAGACTATGTATTGACTTTCGTGAATTAAACAAGAAAACGATTGCGGATCGACACCCCATACCGCGTGTGCAAGATATTCTGGATAATTTAGGCGGAAACAAATGGTTCAGCATGCTTGACCAGAGTAAAGCGTATCACCAGGGCTTTATTGCGCCGGACTCGAGGCACCTCACAGCCTTCATAAGCCCATGGGGACTACATGAATGGGTTCGAATCCCATTTGGCTTAAAAAATGCCGTCCCAGAATATCAGCGTTTTATGGAAAACTGTCTTACAGGTCTTAGGGACGAAATCTGCGTACCATATCTGGATGACGTCATCGTTTTTAGTAAAACATTCAAGGAACATTTAGAACACATCCGATCAGTTTTACGTCAGCTACGGGAACGCGGTGTTAAACTTAAACCAAGAAAATGTCGGTTATTTAAACACGAGGTTACATGTTTAGGACGTATTGTGTCGTCAAACGGTCATCGCCCAGATCCCATGAACACACAGGCAGTACTAGCGCTAAAAGACAGCAAGCCGTCAACAGTAGGGGAGGTGCGGAAGCTATTGGGACTGCTAGGCTACCATCGGAAGTATATCGCTAATTTCTCGAAAACGGCGAAGTGTCTCTTCGAGCTCCTGCAATCGAGTTCTTATGTGACAAGTAAGTCAGGTGTTACTTCGGCAACCAAGATCACGTGGAATGACAAACACCAACAGGCTTTGAACAGCCTCATTGACTCTGTGGTATCTCCACCAGTACTAAGCTATCCGGATTGGGACAAACCATTCGTTCTGTTCACTGATGCGTCGAAAGATGGTTTAGGCGCCGCGCTTTATCAGGAACAGGATAACCAACTTAAACCAATTGCATTTGCTTCCCGTACGTTATCGCCTGCAGAGCGCAATTATCACATGCACTCAGGAAAGTTAGAATTCTTGGCGCTCAAGTGGGCTGTGTGCGAACACTTTCGTGATTACGTGTACTATTCGTCCCATTTTACGGTATATACGGACAATAACCCGCTTACGTATGTACAGTCAACGGCGAAACTGAATGCAACAGGACACCGGTGGGTTGCGGAACTTGCAGACTTTAACTTCACGATCACGTATCACCCAGGTCGTTTGAACACCGTAGCAGATACGCTTAGCCGCATGCCAACGGATCAAGGCAGACTTGACGAGTATTACACACAGACGACGTGTCAGGATGAGATCAGCGCCACCTTTGCCGGCGTAACCGCTCTGAACTCGCGAGAAACCGCATGGGTCACTGCGATCAGCGACAACGCGGATATTTTGGACGCGGATCAACCCTCGTTGCAGGATATGGAGGGCAAGCGTGTGAATACTAACGACTTACGGATAGCACAACAAGTGGACCGAAACATCGGTAGGATACTAGACTTCAAGCGAGCCGCACAGCGCCCCTCACGTAGAAGACTTCATCACGAAACGCGGATCACGAGATCATTATTGCGGGAATGGGACAAACTGGAGATAGGGAAGGACGGACTTTTACGAAGACGGAGTGCAGATCGCCTACAACTAGTCCTACCAGCCAGTCAGCGAGCACTTGTTTATCGCGAGTTACATCAAGAAATGGGCCATTTGGGGGCCGATCGAGTGATCCAGTTAGCACGAGAACGTTTCTATTGGCCGAAGATGCAGCAAGACATTGTACACTTTGTTACCAAGGTATGTCCTTGTTTAAAACAACGCAGGCCACACATACCTACTCGCGCTCCGATGCAAAGTGTTACGTCATCTACACCGTTTGAACTAATATCTATTGACTTTGTCCATTTGGAGCGCAGCTCAGGTGGATATGAGTACATGCTAGTAGTGGTTGATCACTTTACGAGGTTCGCGCAAGCTTATCCAACCAAGAATAAATCGGCGAAGACTGTTGCAGACAAGATATTCAACGAACTTATCCCGCGTTTCGGATTTCCAGCCCGTATCTTGCACGATCAAGGCAAAGAATTCGAAAACCACTTATTCATGCAACTGGAAAGGCTGAGCGGTATCCATCATACGAGAACAACGCCATATCACCCCCAAGGTAACGGGAAGACCGAAAGGTTCAATCAAACGCTGCTAGCGATGCTGCGAACGCTAACCGAGGATAAGAAGCGCAACTGGAAAGATCACGTGAACAAGGTTGTACATGCGTACAATTGTACCCCTAACGACAGTACAGGCTTCTCACCATTCTACTTGCTGTATGGTCGCTCTCCGAGACTTCCTGTTGATCTGATACTGGGTACAGAGAACCGAGAGGATACCCCAGTAAATCACCGAGAATACGTTAAGCAATGGAAAGCTTCTATGCAGGAGGCGTACAGGTTGGCTCTGGAGAAATCGCAGCAAAGTAACTCCAAGGGTGCGGATAACTACAACCGCCGACTTAACTACACCGAACTGCTAGCAGGTGATCGGGTACTAGTCAGAAACTTAACGCCTCGTGGAGGACCGGGAAAACTTAGATCACACTGGGAAGATGCGGTATATGTTGTGGTCTCCCGTAAAGGTACAGGCCCGATCTACGAAATTCGACGTGAGGACGGTGAGGGAAATACACGTGTGTTGCATAGGAATCTTCTTTACCCGTGCGAGTTTCTCCAACCTGCTAACCAAAGACCAGCCGCACCAGCGAGGCAACGGCGGGGACAACTGCGACGCAAACGACGCCAACTGGTAAATCCTGCTGTGAGTACAGACAGCTCGGCAAGTGAAAGCGACTTCGAGTTGATGCCGACACCACGTCAAGAAACAGGGGGAGGAGAAGAGAACAACGCAGATACGGACAATAGTGAAGCGACCGGGAGCGAGGGAGAACACTTCGAAGATGTAGACGGAGTAGACGGTGGGGCAACTGACGTTGCACTACAGGTACCAGAGGTCGTACGAGAAGAGTTGGATGGGAACGGACCAGGGACGGCAGAAGGCGACGAACCGTTGGCTGTCCCACCTGGCGGGCCCAAGGAGCAGACTGGCCGCCCTCAGCGTGCGCGGGAACCACCGATGCGGTTAGCCTATGATCAGTACGGGAATCAGATACTTGTTCAAGCGGTGCGTCCAGTTGCGCAGCAGTTGGTACATCCAGTGGCGCAGCAGTATTTCTACCCGTACGGTCCTGTCCAAACGTGGAACAACCCGGTGCAAACGTGGAACTATGGTGCGCAGGCCCAGCCATTCTACGCAGTACCCTATCAAGTCGCATGCTGAAGCCGGGAATGATTGACTGTGTTGCTGATTAAAGACATTGATTTGATGAACATTTTTAATAGACAATTTTTCATTCTCCATATTAATTGTTAGAATAGGTTATCCATACGTGGTTTTGAAATATATTCTAGAACTACCTAGTCTTAGGTAAGAGTCAGGTTAGTAATTGACCTGTAGAACCACAGAGATGATGGAAATGTGATGTTAAATTAGCCATCAAGATAACATGTCATAGCAATGGAACTTAGTAGGTTTGTTCTGGCTGCGATTGATCACCCCACCTTATCGACTCGCTTAGTAGTAGTTCAACCAGTATGGACATGTTATACTATTTCTAGTGGAAGTTTTAGGCAGCTCACACGTAGGGCAGACTTTAAAGCAGGGGAGAGTGTGAGGGGCTCAAGTTGCACACAATAGCAATTGTAATGTGATAGGGGGCGTTAACGCTCTGGTATGCGTATGAATAGGGCTTGAGAATTAGAATTAAGTTAGTTGGAGTCAGATACTGAAAGAGTTATATACGAGTGATAATACATCGAACACATCAGAATATATTGGAAACCACTTGGAAAACCTTGGTGCATGTGTTGTTATTTATTGTGCCGGTCGGGACCTGTAACACCATATCATTTTACTCAATATGTTTTACTGTCATCAAGCCAAATTTTGTCCCCACAACACTTTTTTCGTGACATGGTGCAGTGCACACTATGAGAGTCGCTGCAACATGTCCCTGCGACAAGACTCACATGTAATGCACACTGCAGCATTTTACAGCGACATGTCCCTGCAAAATGTTCCCTAGTGTGTGCTGACCTTAAAGAGTGTCTGGCTAGCTGGCTACACGGAAGTATATTGGCCCGAGTGAAAGTCCAGTGGGCTCTTAATTGTTAAATAGAATCTTAATTAGCAATATACTTCCATCATTAAAGTTGCATTCATTCGGAGTAAAAACAGTTGTTTTCTTGATACAAACTCCAGAAATGATAGGCTTTCCAGATGTTGACAATATCTGTGCTCAATGAGTATATAAAAATATATAGATTTATAATTAAATAGGATATAGTGTAAAGCATATGGATTTTTAAATCAATAACGTTCCTTGATAGTGATTTCATTTTTATCTCAAGAAGAAATATCGTAATACATAACAATAATGTGTATTTCCAGAAAATATCCATTCAATACACATATGCCTTTTGTAGGAATGCAGTCACGTGGTTGTACTAGATGGCAAACAAATCTTAATCCATATATTTAAAGGCACTTGTACGTGATCGATAGACAAAGTGTAACTTGCAAAACCTCTTTGTAAATACTATTTTTCACCTCCAATCAATTGTCGATCTTTCTGAAACGTAGACGTTATTAAAATACTTATGGAAGAATATTTTTAGATATGAGGGGATGTGGCAATATCCCTATTAAAAGGGGTTGAAATCCTTGTGACACTGGAAACGAGTTATGAGTTACATGAGCAAGATAGTGTTATTCGTCGAATGATTTCTTAAGAACAGTATAGTCTATGTTTCGCATACCTAGCCAGTGTGATAATATTTAACTGTTTGGCGATCTAATTGCTAGCGTGAATTGGTCAGTATCAGATCAGCGAGCCGAACAACAGAGGTTATTCAGTAAAGCCATTATCTACTGCCTACTGGTGCTTAAGCAAATTGATCATAGAATAAGTTCATGGATACTCGACCGTCTAATAGCTTATTGTCTTCCTTTTGAAATACATAGTTTTCTTCCCATCATTGTAGCTGTAACATTTTTAATACTTCACAATTCTGAGCAAATCTTTGAATAAAGCTAACGCAATTAAAACCAGGACATTTTCATAGAAATAATTCGGGAAGAAACTACTTAAATTGTTAAGTTAGCATTCTGCCGATAACATACCTTTAGCACTTCTTATGAACTTCTGGTTCAACTTTGTCCCACGGGAAACTTCTGGAACTGAAATAGTAACGCTTGAATTATGTGTATTTATGCATTTGTCTACGTATGCATTATTCAGAAAGCATGCATAAGATGGCTACATTACGTGTTCAGTGTTGGAATGCTGTTATTCCATACCACCATAGGGTCAAAGTTGGTCAAAACAGCACTTATGAAGTTTCTAGAAGGTAATACATATATTTAAATATCAACTCCCCATGGACAGGGTTACTAGGTCGCTTCATCTGAGAATAGTTTTATCCTTCCTTGTAAATATAAAACGGTCAGATCTATGAAAGCTCTCTTAAAGCCTGCAAACTCTTGCATTGCCATTGATTCCAATATGAAGCTATTAGGTCGAAATGGCTTTAGACTTCTTCTATATTTTGAAGAATGAAGATGGGGGAAGGGCCATGTCGCTGTTTGGTAGGATTTCCCGGCATGCTTTGTTTATGGACAGAATGGCTTGGTGCTGGGCAAGTTTAGGTGGCTTTGCTCTTTAAACTTAGCAAGACTACAACCTTCGCCATTTAAGTACGGACCGCCCGACAAAATAAGGCTATTCCGAACACTAAACGAACTCCTCTGACACATCGCGGGCATTTTTTATGACTTCGCTTGTCCCCCCTCCCCCTTCACAATGTTGGGATAGAAAGCCGGCAACATTTCGGTCTTCTCGAAAACCAACATTGAAATGGGGGAGGGGGATTATGTTAAAAATAGCCGAAAATTGCTGAAGAGGTCCGACTTAAATGGCAGGGGTTGTCTGAGCGAACGGCACCCACGTCCAGGGCATTTAATTAGCTTCAGTAGATTGTGCCAGCTTTTTTGAGCCGTCTTTGTCTCTAAATGGGCACCAAATGAAATTCTTAATATGACCATACATACAGTGACGTCATGCCTATATGACGTCATAAAAGTAGGGGGAGGGGTGGCGTACATATGAAAAAATATATAGAATTACGGCTTTAAAAAATAAAATTCTAAAATTAAATACATTTTTACTAAATTTATTAATACCGATACACATTTACGATTTCAAAGTCACAATAGCTTGTGAATATTCATTTTTTAAAGCCGTGCATGTGCCAAACTTTGAAACTGCTAACGAATTTTCGATCACGACTCATATCAGCTGTGTTAATAATGCCGAGCTTGAGGGCCGAATTCAGCGAACAATATATCTACTGACTTATAGTAGGGCCGACACTGAGAAATTTCCCAACAGAGAAAGCTTTGCCCAAGCCGTTATCGAAGGATGGGAGCAAAATAACAACAAGATTATTCAATGGCTGGTTTCTTTAGAGGTTCATGCAGAGCTTGAAGTGCCAAATCTGGAAACGAATCGCTACCACTATCACATGGCTCTGATGTTAAAGACGAAATCAAGGTGGTTGTATGTAAAAAGATATCTATCGTAGTCGAAAACAAATAATAAAACGCAAAAGCAACAGTTGTAACGGATTCACTGTACTTTTAGCGCGCGTGACAGTAGCCGGAAGTGATCATCTCTACAATTCTCCGTTCATTTCTCCAACACAAAACGATGATTTCTGCCTGTAATTGCAAGCCTCAGCCAAGAAAACTTGCTCTATAGTATGAGTTTTGGACGCTGAACACGATGAACTGAGTACTTTGTGTGATACAGGCTTTCAACTTAGAGTTTGCTCATTTCTCCCCTCATTGTAAATAAAACTCCATCTAAAATTTGAATTTATTAACCGTTACAACGGAGAAATGTTCAAACCAGCATTTCGGCGCATCCTATGTACTTCTAGAACGCTTTATATGACACAACTTAAACAGTATATATGTTATGAAAACGTTTTAACGGTATAAGTGCATGGAAATACGTCTAAATAAGTGACTTTGCATGGAGAAATGGAGAGGAGAAATGCCGATGGAAAACAACAGCTTATGCTGTTGTGTGACTGCTGCCGTGACACGGCTGAAATGCAGGGCCGAACGGGGAAAAAGGCCAACAAGCCATAGCAATAGTTCTGTAACGGATTAACATTTTATAAACTGTGTTATTTGTTATATATTAGACAGGAGTAGGTTATGAATAAATTTGTAAGAGCAGGCTTGATCGGCCGAGTCCGAGATCAGTTCAGTACACTACGCTCAGTGGGTAACGTAACGGTTACAGTTACCACGAATAAATCGGCAGTGACAGTTCTCAGAATATGCAACCGTTGTTGTCCTTTTCCATCTCTAGTATCTGGTCCTATGTCCCTTCTGTTCTACAACAGTGTGCAATCTTTTTGGCATGCTTTCAACAGCGTTGTCAACGAACTGTAGTGGGATATTATTCAGATGCCGGGATACACGAGCTTTGAATTGCTCGAACGACTCGCGCGTAATTTTCTGTTTGATAGCGTCTTTCTCTAAAGATGACTTAATTGTGTTGAAACAATTCTCTATCGGATTGAGATCAGCACTGCGAGGCGGAATCCGGTGGAATTCTGTTTCTATACTGAGTAGCTATATATAGATTGAAGGGCTTTGTGAAACACGCATGCTTCTAGACTGATGAAACAATTTGAACATTTGATGAAACGCAAATGCTGCACCGGAATTAATACTGAAAATAGTAGAAACGGATACATCTACAGCATAAACGAATCTCCTTTATCCACTTCTTTGAGCATTGAGTGTGATCACTGAACCTAATTGTGCGAAAACAATTAAGTAAAATATTTGGATACGCCCTCGGATATTATTTTACCCGGGGTATCGGGCTTTTTCATCAAATTTGCATTGACGAGCGTATCCGTATTCCCACCAAGTGTTTACTGTCCCCTCTCGTTTTGAGCTGTTTTCGTTAAATTCCCTGGACGTTATTAACAATTATACCATGTGAGCTACCTAAAATCTCGCCTCAGACAACCTTCGCCATTTAAGTACGGACCGCCCGACAAAATAAGGCTATTCCGAACACTAAACGAACTCCTCTGACACATCGCGGGCATTTTTTATGACTTCGCTTGTCCCCCCTCCCCCTTCACAATGTTGGGATAGAAAGGCAACATTTCGGTCTTCTCGAAAACCAACATTGAAATGGGGGAGGGGGATTATGTTAAAAATAGCCGAAAATTGCTGAAGAGGTCCGACTTAAATGGCAGGGGTTGTAGGTTCTTCGGAAAATGGATGTATTTTGCAGACTTCGCCAACGGTTGAATCAACCGTCGAAGCTTAATAAGCGAGATTTGATTGCCAAAACTCCTGAAGATGTCCCGCTGGTTCGTCCCGCTATCACCTTGGAATGTACCACATTCCGCTACAGTCGCTGAATTCACGAGTTTCATGAAGGTCATGAATTCTGCAGCTCTACTTCAGGGTCTGCACGCGAGACGGGTCAACATACAGATTTCGTCAGACTCCAGTGCAGAGGAATCATAAACCCAGGGTGAGGGTGAGGGAATAGGTATGAGAGAATGGGGTAGAGAGGATAAAATTGTCACAGTTGTAGTTTTTGTGTTAGTGTTTGTGGTTTTTGTGTTAGTGCGGGTATTCGCACCCAAACATCAAACAGGAAGGGTGAGGGTAAGGGAATAGGGATGAGAGAAGGGAGTAGAGAGGATAAAATTGTCACAGTTGTAGTTTTTGTGTTAGTGTTTGTGTTTTTGTGTTAGTGCGGGTATTCGCACCTGGTAATCAAACAGGAAGGGTTAGGGAATAGGGATGAGAGAGGGGGGTAGAGAGGATAAAATGAGTTTCGGGCAATAGATAATATCCAAGGATACATGTCAGTTCTTATAACCCATCAAATATTTTCTCTCGCGCGTGATTGGGTTGAATGCGTTGCGTAACCCGATATTTTCTCACCGCGAGCGGGAAATACCAGCGAATACACCCCCTGTGAGCGTATAAGCGCGCGTCAAAGAAAATATTTGAAGCCATGATAAGAACAATAACCTACATTGTTGTATCGAAATATGCCCTGATATTTGTCCTTGGACATTATCTGATCCTTGAAGCTCACAGTTTCCCGAGAGCGAACTGTTCTTTTATCTGATCAGATAATGTCCGCGGACGAAATATCAGGGCATGTTTCGACGCCACAAATAGGTTATTGTATTTATATTTCAACACCGCAAGTAGGTTATTGTGTGTATAGTTGCGACCCGCTCCCATTGAAGGCAATGTTTTAACGTAAAACTAGATGTGCTAATAGCAATTAGTAAAATGACGTAAAGTAGTAGTTTGGCTTCTCCAGAAGAAGTAATTTAGTTGTCTTCTGGATCCCATGCAGATGTGCATGGGTGGTTTCTCGCTGCCGATATGTTTGTATTCATTGTATGTATTTGAGCGTTTCGTCGTCCAAAACAAGGGCGAATAAGCAATCAATCTATTGACAGCTGTTCGATTTCTTAAAGCTTCTAAGAACATTTAATCGCCACAGAACATGTGGTCCATTGACAGAGACGAATTCCATCATTCACTGTTTTGCAACTGATTGCATAAAAACGGCAATAAACTAAAAAAACACCGACTGCCTTCCTCTGGATATGGTACTAAATACGTCAATACTTTGAGGAATACTTCCACCAATACAGAAGGACAATTCTAATCTGATAAAAAAAAACGAAATTGCACAACCAACAGCAAAAACGTGAGCTATGGAAAACGTAAGCCTGAGACCTTACAGTAAACCGCTCAGGGGCGGATCCAGGGGTGGAATGGGAAAAATATTTCTGTAAAGCTGGAGTGATAAAAGACAGCTAGTGAGCACGTTTTCTTGGATTGATCAAGTTTCGCATTATCTGTTAATTCTATATTTGACAGCGTGTGCATCGTAGCCCATAGCCTGTGTGCATGCATTTTCAGTCCTTGAATGGCATGTTCTCAACCTTGCTCCCGTTTCTCTGTGGTTTCCCGCCATTTAATTTTCCGTCGCGACGCTGTGCATTTTGAAAATGTACAGCGGCGCGACGGAGAATAGCGAATTTAAGATACGACGACTACGGACTGAGACTACGACTGGACGTGCCTAGCGGTCGTTTAGAGTGGCGAAAATGTCCATATTTTGGCAAGACTGAGCTGAAGGCAATCGCGTTGCCAACCGAATTAACCGAAAGTTTTCACATAAGCTATGCCCAGCAACGCTGTGAACTCGAACAGAAAGCAATGTATTGCGTATTTTAAAGGTTATATATTGAAAAACCCAAAAGAGTGGTGAATTTCTTATATTAATTCGACTAACGTATTCTGTTGTGGTTACTACGAGAAACACGCTGATACTCACGACGGTACAATGAAACACCAACACGAGTGTCTCGTCCTAGTCCTTTATTGGTGCGCGTCCGTAGTCATCGTGACGGAAACTTGGCGCAAGGCTCCCTAGTCCAGTTCACCGCGTTCTCGAGGTTAAAAACAATGATTATCATTATTTGTCAAATCGCTTTAAAGTAATGATAATCATTATTCTAAGATAAACCATAACCCGAACAACAAACCGAACCCTAACCATCGGACGAGTTCACGGGTAAACGACGGGTTCTCACTCATCTAGAGCTAGGGTTCACAGGTAAACAAGAACAGAAGGTAAACGAGAGACAAACAAATTTTTGAGCGCTGGCTACTCGGGCTCGAACTCGTAACCGTTTGCGTGTAGTGCTTGGTAGTACAGACGTCATGACCACTACACTAAGCGCGTCTACCGCCGTTCGGAATTTGACAATTGTTTATCTTTATCCTTGACTGGTTTTAACATTAATGATTATCATTGTTTTGAGGCGATTTGACAATTAATGATAATCATTGTTTTAACCTCGCGGTTGTGTTGTCCAGTTGCTCTTACACCGAGGTCAGCGAGAAGTCGACAGAATGCAGCGCTCGATTACAAACTTCAAGCAGCCTTTCCCCGGACTGTTCAGATCCACACAACACAATATTTAAGATGACTCCAGTTTATTACTGTCTTTAACTTCTAACTTGTAAACATTGACAGTGTGTACTCATCTCAACGTGCCGATTTTCTAACTAATAGTGAGTGTAACATCAACCGAGTCAAATAAAATATCCATAGACATCAACACATACTCTGCCATGGTTGTCGTGTTCGGTATAGTCTACGAGGTCTTCTCCGTACCACACACGCAGCGTTGAGTCGCGGCTGATGTAGTATGGGTCATTAAAACCGCGCTGGAGAACAAGTGATGGGGAGTTGTAATTGAATCCGTCTTTGTGGTACCATCTTCCCCTTTTTACGGAGTCCTTCCATCTACATTGTAAAGAATAGCCAAGTATTAAAGGTCTATATTGACTAGGTGAATGCTATTGTCGAGATTATGCTAAAAGTAATTTAGACCCAAGAACAAGACGGTCGTATTATACCGCCTCACTGGTTAGCTCAGTTGGTAGAGCACGGTAAGGTCAGGAGTTCGAATCCCAGCCGCGTCCTTGGGGAGGTATATAAGCCGTTAGCCGTGTCTCATTCCTCTTCTAATCTATACGAGGGGGACGTGAAAGAACCTGGTGTGTTATTTCGAGAAAGAGTAGGGGATTGTCTCCCGATACAACAACCTGGTATTCTAATGTACTAACAATCAGGCAGGAGCCCATATAAGGAGCGTCCATATCTCCTATATAGTTGTCAAGACAACGTGACGTAAGGACTTCACCACTCTATAACTAAGAGCGTCCATATGTCATATATAGTTGTCACAGCGTTTTTACAAGTTGGGCTATATTTAGACTATTTCCCCCGCCAATTTTAAAATGGTTGCACCGTGGCGGAATAAAAGATGCCTTCATTAGCTACTTTTGTTATACCAAACAACATGGCTGCTACGCTTTTGTGATTTGATTCCCTTAGGAATAATTGCAACTCAACAATAGCGGGAAACCGTTCTAAAAATAACCTAACTTGTGAAAACGCTGTGACATAGGCCTAGTTTGCTGGATGGACGATCCTAGTTATGGACTCATGCAATCACTCATAATTGTAATCTGCACGGCAGCATATTGCGCCACAATAGCAGTCCGTATCACAATAATAACCTTGTGAAGCGCAATTGAATATATTCATATAGAATTTGCGCTATACAAATGAATACCTTTACCGGTTTTTGTACGTTATACTGCTAATAAAAAGAAGGATACAAGACTTACTGGACGCCATTGAGGGGGAAAATCATGTTGTTATCTCCATTGGTGATGACAGTGCCGATAGAGTGAGTGGGACCTTTGCATCCCCAGTTACTGTCCCTGTCCCTGGCCGAAGCGCACCGGACTTTACCGCTTCGATGAACCAATTGCACACCAGCAAGGAAGCCATAAGCATCAGGAGTAAAGGTGCCTGGCTTATTGCCACGACTCTCAAAACAGACTTCATGTATGCCGTTCAACTTCACCCAGCGTTCTGACAAAAATGATCAAGAGTTGAAATTATTTAATTAAACAACGTTCCTCTAAACTGTACGAATGTTATGCTTAATGCGAAATTCCACTCAAAATCCTTTCAGAAAAAAATAACGATGTTAGAGTAAGAAGCGCCTTTCCTTCTGAAGCATCGCGCAGAATGGATGAACACTTAATTTGCCTGCCTGTTAGCTAATTAGCAACATCTGTACTAAATCAGTGAAGTGCGCGGGGAATAGCCCACTTCCGCGATATGCTTTACTTGTCACGCACAAAGGTTTCAATACGAGGCCCCGTGCTAAATTAAATTTTAAATGTTGGCTCTAATTACAAAAGAATAGAGTAAAATCAGTCGACCACTTTGACTCAAAATATGTTTTTTAACTCTTAATAAACAGGGATCGGCGCTGTAAAATGGAGAAGACTCTCTCCTTCTCCGCCCTTTGGAATTCGAAATTTGAATTTGAATTTCAGAACAGTACAGTTAAGCAAGAAAGCAAATAATCAGCCTATTTCTGGTTGAATACTAAATTGCTCAAGCTAAAATTGAAATAACTGCCAAGGAAAAGTAAACAGCAGGAATCTAGGAGTTCAGTTATGCCTGTCAATCGCGTTTTACTCACTCTTTAGTGTATTTTTAGAAATTCAAGTTTTCAAGTGAATCTCGCCAATACCAAAGAATAGAGATGTTCACTTTACAAAGGCTGATTGATAATGAAGGTGCCTTCAACCTCGTCTCCAGTCTTCTACTCGGTCGGTTTGTTCCAAAATGGCGGCCGTTTTTACTCCCGAGTAATAAGCCTGGTAAAACCTTCGGGGTTTAAGGTGAAGTAATACGGGCAACATTTCTTGCAACTTGTCGCGCAACAATGTTGCGTTGCGAGTTGCAGCCAGTGTTGCTCGTATTACCACCCGCGGCCACGCAACAAATTTCCGTGTTGCAAGTTGCAGCAACATGTTGCAGAAAGTAGAAATCACTTCTACTTTCTGCAACATGTTGCTGCAACTTGCACCACGGAGATTTGTTGCGTGGCAAGTTTCACGCGCGGTGGTAATACGAGCAACATCTCGCTGCAACTCGCAACGCAACATTGTTGCGCGACAAGTTGCAAGAAATTGTTGCCCGTATTACTTCACCTTAACTCTCGCAATGTGAAATATATATTTTGAGTCAGTTTACGTTTTTGACCTATTTAAAGTACCTACGGCAGAAATGTTTGACTTAGGTTTCACACGTACATTTCATGGACCTCAAATTGTACCAAAGACCTCTCGATTTCGATTTTATGGGTTTTTTGCCAGGTTCTGGCATTCCCTTTATGTAGGACGACACGAATTTTTACCAAAAATACAATAGAATACAACACAATACAATTCAATACAACAATAGGACGCAACACAATACAATACAATAGAATACAATTTGGTAGCAATTCGTGTCGTCCTACATGAAGGGATGGCTCAGGTTGTTTGCGTGGGGCAAAACCAAAGGATTGACTTCACAATATTCAGTCGCGCGTAAAGCAAAATACTGGGAACGAGGCTAGGCGAAGTTCCGGTATGAAAGAGTTAGCTCCTCTTTCCACGCCATTCAAAATCGAAATTTGAAATTCATATTACAGAGCAGTGAATAAAGCAAGCGAGCACATCAGTCTCCTTTAAAATGCTTCATTGTCATTGTACGCTCAACGCGTAGAAAATATAACACGACAACTTGTGGAGTGTGACTGTGCTGGCTACCAGGTAGACAGCAGCAAACGTTTTCTTTACTCGACAACAGTAAATACTAATAATTAGATAATACTTAAAACAAATACAACAAAATTATATAACAAATCAGTAATGGTAATGGCTCCTGGACAAATATACTAAAATATATAACATATCTACAATTACAAAGTAATAAATAAAGGTTCAAATAATAGGGCGAGCGCATTCTTAAAAGTTCGACGGCGCAGCCCAAGCCCATGGGTTTGAACCGATTTAAAAGCCAGTCACACCCCAATCCCATTGTTTCAATGAAAAGTCGACAATTACACCAATCCGTATGTGATGAGGTATCATTGTTACAATTTCGCAATGACTACTTGTTAGGCTTATATTCAGCGCAATCAGCAAGCCGCTTAGGTGACAACCGCCATGGATTTCGAAAGCCCCAAGTTGGACTGGCTAGAAAACTATAGCTATGTCTAGTCTGTATTGGGTTGCCCTGATACTGAATAAAAGGTTTCAGAAGACACGAAGCGCAATACTGATCAGAAAAAGGAGAAGAAAAGATCTTGGTTTGCTGAACATGGCGCTAGGAGAGAATTAGCAGAGCTGCCTTCAACAAGAAAATGCCGTGTTTGGTAGAAAATGCTTTGGAAGACATGTCGCACGAAGAAATTGGTAAATACATTTCACTGTTTATTTAGCTAATAATTTATTCACAGGGCAACTTGATATAAAGTCACGGGACAGGTCTATATTTCAAAATATAGACTTTTATCAGCCCCGCTTTCCGCTTTGCTATTCAAATCCGCTCCCTAGTTTTAAACTGTAGGGCTTTCCACGAGGATCAAATCCGCATTAAACAATGGGATTGGGGCGTGGCTGGTTTTTAAAGTCAGGTCATGGAAACTCGATACACAAACATATTTATATATATGTTAATAAACTATGTACGCTGCCAGATACGAAAAACCACAACCACGTGGGAAAACATTCTAGAAACGTACTCCACCGAATGCAATCGTACAACGCGGCTCCGAGGGCTAATTAAGCCAACAAACTAAATAGACTTATTCAAATGACGAATAACAACTTAACACAATAATGAAACTAAAGTTTGGCTGACTTGTGGCTGTTCAGCAAGCGAGAGGAAGAATTTAAATGATGGCAAAATGTATGCAGCGATTTCACAAACTATTTTTCACTCACCTCCTCGACAAAATTGTCCATTCGCAAGAGCAAGAAAGCCCACGACGACAAGGAAGCCGAAAAGTTTGCCCAACATCTTGTTAACTTTGACTGAGCTGTAATCCTAAATAAGATAAAATGATAAAAATACGATTTAATGAAAATGTATTTTCTAACGATGTGGAATATACACAAGCAAATTCTTAATTACCACATTTTATTATACGATTTGGCGTTTTCGATTGCAAATATGCGAGCGTATTACACGGGTCACGAACAGGTTTGTACAGCCGGGTTTGTTTAACGCTTAAAATATTTTGTAAGCGCGTGAGCCAATCAAAATGGGACTGTTTGAGCAATAGCCAATCGGCTTTTATATAAGCTCGCCTTTCAGGCTCGAAAAATAAAAACTGACTTTCCGTGTACTAACCTCTTTACTCGGGCCAGGCCTTTGGCCGGCATGAGTCAGAAATCGCAAGTGTTTATTTGTTATATTTTGTGTCGAGATTTTGCACCGGCAACCAATCAGTTTGCACCTGTCCTTCTTTCAAGTTCTTTTCGCCACCAATCAGATTGCACTGTGCTGGTCACGTGAACAGTGGATAACGTACATTTTCTGTTTTTCAAGATGGCGACAAGCGGAGTTTTGACTTAGCAAAACCTTAATTTTTAATCTTCGCTATTATTTTGCATAAACCAAAGGTTTCTCCAATTGAAATGCCAAGATTTTGTGTTTCTTCTAAAGCTGAGAGGAGTTTCACGGGGTTTGGACGGCAATTTATCACATATTATGAAAGCAACATGCTCCAGATACACTCGTGTAATCGTACTGTCTGATTAACAGTAACTAAAAACTTTAATACCAAATGAATGCAAATAAGCATGCATTGTATCTGCCTAATAAAGCATGCATGCAGTCTATAATGCATGCAATTCAGACTGGAATTGACCCGGCTAAATCACAGATCGAATTGGAATTTAGCGTGTTGGTTTGCGAAGTTTTGCTGAAACCAAAGGTTTCTTCGGTAGAAATGGCAAGATGTCGAGTTTTTCTGGAAGGACTTTCGATGAAAATGTCTCACATTTTAAGAAAGGATTATGGATTATTACTGGCGCTCCTAAACGCACATGGCCTGGCATGACGGGTGAAATGACATTCGTAAGTAAAATACACATAACACTTACCAGATTGCGTTGTTGTTATTCGAAAGATCGAAAGATCACTTGAAAAGCCCTTTCAAATTGTGCAAAATTATCCATTTAGCTCAGGTGTATTTAGACTAGTTTTATGAATAATTTGGGGTTGAAAATGGGAAGAATTTATTTGAATTTCAGGGTTAAGGTTTTTAGAAGGTTTGTATGAGAATTTGAGAAAATGCATTATTAATGAATCAAGTGGGGATATTCTGCAATCGCTCCCCACTCGAATGTAGCTTTATTTCACATTTAGAACGATATTTTAAATAATTAAGCTATTAGCTAAAAGAAAAGTTACATGTACATGTATGTTACAATAGCACCTGTGCTTGGACAGTGAAGTTAGAAATAATACCAGTCCATGAATCGTACTGAAAAGCATTGATTTCTAAAAGTGTTAAATGGTAAACCCTGCTAAAGAATTGTTTTCTAAAATACAAAAAAAATCTCAATTAATATTGTAATATTTTTGAGCAAGTTAATTTTAGAGAAAATGTTATGTGAAGTTGATTTATTATAATTACTGGGAGAAGTTCTAATAGGCCTTTTGCAGGAAATAGTCATGTGCTGCTATAATACTTTGTTAACAAATGAATTCCACGGGAAAGACGTTGCCATGGATGCTGGATGACAAGCTATCTATAGAAACTCTGTTTTAGAAATATTGACAATCGATTGGAGGTGGATAATAGCATTTACAAACAGGTTTTGATAATAACACTACCAATCTCGTACAAGTGTCTTTAAATATATGAATTAAGATTTGTTTGCATCAAGTACAACCATGTGATTGCATTCCTGCAAAAGGTCAATCATTATATATAAATTGAAGGGCTGTGTGCAAAAAGGGCATAAGTGATTATTGATCTCATTCTCAATTAGAAAACAAAGAAAACAAAGAAATTGAAGGAGAATTTAGAATGTGATCAAGTCACTTACGCCCTTTTTGCAGTCAGCCTTCAATATAATAGACAATATTCGTATTCTCACGGACGAGCTGGAACGAGCACTCAATGGAGGCTCATGCGGGGGATTATTTTCTAATGTTAAATAGCTTATAGAAGAATCCCCCGCATGAGCCTCCATTGAGTGCTCGTTCCAGCTCGTCCGTGAGAATACGAATATTGTCTATTATCACGAGCATCAGTAGTGAATCAATAATTATCCGGCTCCCATAGCACAAACCATGTAAGACACAAAAATATGCTAGAACTCCATGAACTACATGTCTTAATCTATTCCTAGGTGGCCCAGTTAAGGCCACTCAAGGCCTCTTGTTTTAGTATAATTTCATCAGTTAGCATAGAGATTCCCCGGCCGGCGTTCCCTGATTGCTAGATGAATGACGTCGCTTGGTAATATACAAGGCATTTACCGATGTTAAATAACATGAATGAAAATGCTTTTCCAAAACCATTAAAGAAGCAACTCAATAAATTTAACTTGAAGAATTTTTTTTAATTGCTAAGCCTAAGAGCAGCGAAAATGAACTTTTTTTTCTGGTGGAATCGAAAACCGGAACCGCTTTCATACAGTTTAGTCAAATGACAAATTTGCTGGAAACTAAGCTAGTTTTGTAGATTATAGCCAACGCTGAATCAAAGAAAATGGTAAATGAAGAGACAAATGAATTCAGTCTGAGATATCATTTGACGTAAACACGGGGGGCGGCGAAAGAAGAGAATTCTAGTGTCATTCAGAGGAGCTGGTTGCTATCACTTGTTGGCACCCTACCGATGTTGGTTGGTTCATCCGACGAACATCAGCAGGGGAGATGACATAGCTCAAATACTTTACTTCAGGCGGGTGTCAGCACTAAAGCTTTAAATTGTCACCTTTTGGTTTTTATGTGCTACAAGGTGACAAACTAATCTGTCGATAGAGTTTAAAGGAGTCTGGGTTTTGGTCGAGGCTCGAGTGTCGAGGGAAACATGTCGAGGGAAAACGTCGAGGGTACTAAAAAAATGTCGAGGGTACTAACAATGTCGAGGGTACTAAAAACGCTTGGGTAACTAAAAACCGTGTTGGTCATGTTGTAATCAGCCGAGGAGCAACTTCGATACTATTTTTAGAAAATACGCTCTTAGTTTCTATTTCTTTTTATTGAGGTTGATCATACCTCATTAGCGGCCAGAGCTCTACAACCCTCAGGAAGTTGACGCAAATTCGTGATGATTCCGCCATCATAAAGTACGCATGTTTGCGTAAAGACGTGTTTCAGATTTCTTTAATTTTATCTCATTCTGTCGCGAAGATAATGTACTGCTAGTACAATGCGGTACAATGATACCAGCTTATTTCTGTATACGAATTTCGCTCGATGCCAAAATGTGCATTGTTGCAAATGTGACGCTCTAAGGCTATGTTTACATGAGAAGCGAGCATTTCGTTTACGGGACGAAACCATCCCGCCGGGACGAAACCATACCCGGCCGTAAGGTCCTTTCCGTTCTTATGTTTTCCTTTCTGGGGGGTAAGCGGTAAAGAACAGAACTGTTGTTAAGTTCAAGATGGCGCTCTCCAGGGATAAAAGGCAAATGATTGTGATCGTAACTGTTTTGAGTTTGGTATTGAGTTCAGCTGCTATGCTATTCCAATTACAATCCGTACTGCTGCTTCGATCAACTTTACTCAAAATACCAACAACAACTAGGTTTTGTTGAAACGTTTAACAATGGAAGCAAACACATCACTGACGAGAAACCATTATCTAGAGCTCAGATACAAACGTCGAAGGCGTAGCAGGTGGGTAAATCCCGGGAGAACAGCGGCGTGGTGGCGCAGAATGCCAATTACCGCTGTGTACAAAGCAAGGCTCAATATTTATCGTCCCGGCGATGAAAAGCCGAGAACATTGTGTTCACATGAAATTCTCATCCCGGGAAGAAATGTCATCCCTCTGCTGAAGACAGGGATGTAATCGACCCGGATGAACTTATTTCGTGCCGGGATAAAGTAAACAACAATTTAGACAAATAAACAGACTGATACAATGATACAATGATACAATGATTTTATTCGCATTCCCATATTACATGAATGGTATTGCTAATAGACTAGTATAAAATACACGGGGAAAAAGGAAAGGAAAAAAAACACACGATATTAACAAGTATATATATTTAAAGTTCATACTGCGGCTAGACGTGAAAGTAAGACGTCTCGCCGTTCAAAGGCTTTATAAATAAAGTGACCCAGTCTTTTACATATAAACGGGTCAACATTATTGAACAGAAACAGCTGGGTCTTGTCAATGTTCTTTAATCCAGGGAAATTAATACAGTATTTGCTAATATCATCAAATAGCTTGTACCTCAAATTATCATATGAATCACAGAAGAACATGAAGTGGTTTTCGTCTTCTATATCAGTTGATAGACAGCACTGGCAGGTTCTCAGCTCTCTTGGTAACTTAGGCTGTGCATGTCTACCAACTTCTATACGTAGATTATGATTTCCAGTTTTTAATTTGGCTAATATTCTTCTGTGCTTCATATTTTTTATCATGTCATAGCAATCGGAACTATTAGAATCAACTTTAAACGATGAATAGAAATAGAGCTTCGTGTTTAATTGAACAAGTTTCATCTGATGTAACTTTGATTCTTTTGTAATATTCAATGTGATGTTATGTATATGTTTTTTACTTAATTTCAATCCTTGAGAGGTAATAGAAGATTGTATATTTGGTATCGGTTGAAATGTCTCTAACAGTTTATTAACTGAGGTCATGAAGCTCGGCTTATTTGAGAGCGCGAGATCGTTTGATATCTTTAAACATTGCTTCGCAATACTATCTTCGGGGAGATCCTGGAGATGTTGTAGGAAATGTAATATATTCCGGTAAATTACTGATTTTAACGATAATCGCCCGACTTCATTCCGAGTAGCCACGTTAGGGGCCCGTTTGTTGAGTCCGAGATAGTATTTAAAGAACTGCGAGTGAAGTCTTTCAATTGTATCTGTTTCCCATTTTGGAAAATTTATACTATCATAAGCCCCCCATATTTCTGAGTTGTACAATAAAATAGGTAAGAATAAGGTGTCAAATAACTTGTTGCACATTTTTATCGGCATTTTGGAGAAATCTAGGTACCGTTTTGTAGCAAAAATAGATCGACCAGTTTTCTCAGTAGACTTTAGTTTTGACTTTGAAAAACTACCATTACTTGAAATTGTGGTACCCAAGTATGTATAGTCAGGAACATTTTCAATCTGAGAACCGTCTAAGAAGAATTTATATTTCTCCATGGTAGATTTTCTGCATTGTTTCTGAAAAATGACGGCTTTAGTCTTTTTAGTATTTACTGACATCCACCAATCCTTACAAATTTTTTGTAAAGTATTAATACTTCTTTGAAGACCTGCGGCTGAGGTAGATATTAGAACTAGATCATCTGCATAGAATAATGAATTCAATTTACTTCCGTCCGAGAGGGTAATCGGGTCTAGTCCATCAGTCTTTTGTAGAGAAATTGGAAGGTCGTTTAAATATAGATTGAATAATAGTGGTGATAAAATACAGCCTTGGCGAACTCCTCTATTATATTTAAAGAATTTTGATCTCATATTTCCTGATTTGATACAACATTCCGTTTTAGAGTACATGTCGGAAATCAGACGAAGGAATTGACCACCTATTTTGTTGTTTAGCAATTTCCACAGTAAGCCAGGATGCCAAACTGAATCAAATGCTTTTCGGAAATCTACAAAACAACAAAATAATTTTCCTTTTGTTTCATTAATTACATACTTATCAATCAGAGTGCGTAAAGTGAAAATATGGTCTGCCGTTCTATTGCCAGGTAAAAAGCCGATTTGAGAATGGTGCAAAAGCTTCTTGCATTTTAAAAGGGTATGCAATCTGTTATTGAGTATAAAGCAGAACAGTTTCCCCAAACAACTTGTCACACAGATTCCTCTATAGTTTGATGGATCTGATCTATCACCTGATTTATAGATAGCGCTAATAATACCATTTGTCCATATATCGGGATATACACCCGTTCTTAAAATAAGATTAAACAATTTCGAAATAATGGGAACCAATATATTTACCTCGCATTTGAGCATCTCGTTTCTAATTTTATCAATACCCGGTGCTTTTTTATTCTTTAGCTTTTTAATTGCTTTTCTGATTTCATCTTGTGAAATTGATACGTCTAAAGAAGTCCCATGTGTGTTGGACATATCGATGTGTTTAATTTCCTCAACAATTGCATTTTGGTCAGACGAGAGGTTTTTCTCTTCAATAATAGATACAGAGATGAACTCATCCCGGGATGAAATGACGGCCTGTAAAGGCAGGCCCTTACTTATCCGCTCGACAGGCAATTAATGCAGAACAATCGAAGACAAACTCTTAAAATAACTTGATTTATCGAAGGGGTTCAATTACCCTGGGTTCCAGAGGCTCGAAAGAGAGTTAAGAGGGGCCTGGGGAAGAAAGTAATTTGAACGAGCCTCTGGCCTCGCGAGGCACGAATCTCACTTTCAATAGTACAGAATCTGTACTCTTAATTTGATTGGTCAATGACGCTGACAGGGTCGCGATTGGTTGGATTTAGCAAACGGGTTCTCCAGTTTGAAAACCGGTTTTCTCTATAGACAAAATCAAAATGGCGAGCGAAGTCGAAGAGGCGAACTTTATGCGAGAGTGCAGGAATGCAATTCATTCTGCTTTAAAAGCATTTCCCAACATCAAGGAATTGAAAGCAGTTCAAGAAGAAGCTATCGTAAGCTTCATAAAGCGAAGAGATGTTCTGGCTGTGCTTCCCACAGGGTATGGGAAGTCATTGATTTTCCAGCTTGTTCCCGGGATATGCTCTTATCTAAACGACAAGGGCTTCGACTATCCCGCGAAGGCAATCCTGATCGTCATCTGTCCCTTAAATGCCTTAGTAGATTCACATCTCAAAGAGCTACAAGCCTGTGAGATAACAGCATGCTCGCTTTCAGACGAGACCATTAACACAGCAGATGTTAAGGATGGCAAATTTTCCCTCGTGTTCGCGAGTCCAGAAATGGTGCTTGAGAATAGTACTTGGCGAGCGATGCTACAGTCGGCTCCCTACCAAGAAAATATATTCGGGCTTGTCACCGATGAAGCTCATGTTGTTCCAAAGTGGTATGTATTTAATCTGTTGTGTATTATGTTGTATAAAAATACGTACATACAGCACCCGAAATCCGAATTATGCATATAGTCTATAGACAGTCATCAACTCCGTTTATAAATTATACGAAACTATTATACAAGCTTACAATTACGCTTACATGTAATTTGTACTCTAAATATTCTGGATCATTTTCTCTTCGACAACACTGCTGGTACATGTTGTATACGTTTAGTGAAATGAGGCTCTATAACAAATAGAAAACTTGCAATATTTTTTGCTCTATTAAGCTGAAATAAGGTTTTAAAGTAAACTTATTGAGTTTTAATAAGCATATATTTGAGACTTATTTCAAAACTCTTTAGACTCGGACTCAGTTATCAACACTTTATTTTTCAGGGGTAAGGGTAATGCCAAACAGAAGAAAGCAGCCTTCAGGCAATGTTTCTTCAGACTTGGTGAGCTTCGGTCAATACTACCACTGGGGGCACCAGTACTAGCTGTAACTGCCACAGCTACCATAGAAGTCAGGAAGGACACTGTTCAAGGACTTGCAATGAAGTCAGACTGTCACTTCATAACAGTAAGTCCGAATAGGCCAAACATTTACCTATACAAAGGGAAGGTTGACTACAGCCTTGAGAGGAGCTTTGAATGGCTTGTGGAAAGGATAAAGCTTGAGAAAAACAATCTGCCAAGGACAATTGTGTACTGTAAGTCACAAAAGGATTGTGGTCGGCTGTTTCGTCACTTTAAGTTTCAGCTTAAAGAACATGCTTTTTTTCCTGAAGGAGCAGATAACATTTCTAAGAATATGCTTATTGGAATGTACCATGCCAATACTCTGACAAAACACAAGGATAGAGTGTCAGACTCCTTGTATGAAAAAAATGGAATCTGTCGTGTTGTGTTTGCGTCAACTGCACTGGGAATGGGGGTAAATTTGAAAGATGTCCGGCAGGTCATACATTACGGCCCACCTCGTCAAGCTGATGATTTTCTCCAGGAAATTGGTAGAGCAGGACGGGATGGACAACCTGCCAGATCCCTACTGTTCTTCAATGGACGTCATTTGGTGAAATGTGAAAAAAACATGAAGGACTATGCAAAAAGCAAGGAGAGCTGTCTTCGGGAGATTGTTCTGAGTGAATTTGGAGAACCAACTAATTCAACAAACAAGGGAACACATCATTGCTGTGTTATTTGCCACAAGCAGTGTAAATGTGCTGGTGTGACTTGTGTTGTGGAACTCCCTAATTTTGAAATAATGCCTTCTGCAGAAAGGCTTCACCGTGAAAAGAGAAAGGTAGAAAAAGTACAGAAAAGTGAATTACTGGAACTCCTTACTGACTACAAGAATCAGTTAGAGAAGAACTGTCCTGCCTATGTCCTGTCCTCTGAATCAACAACTTGTTTCTCTGATTCTCTTGTTAAGTCTGTGGTAAAAAATAGTAAGTTTATTTTCACACTTGAGGATGTTGTAGAGTTTACTCCAGTCTATAAGAAGTCACATGCCTTTGATATTCTCCATATGATTAGGGATATATTTGAAGATATTGAGCTTGATACATACACTAGTGATTTAGATGAGGCTCTCAATATTGACTTTGATTTTGAATATGGAGGAGAATATGAATCACGTAGTTGTGAGAGTGACAATGACTCTGATTCATCGGCTGAATCTCTGGCTTCAAATGTGTCTGGTATCTCGGGTGTAATGGAGATTCAATGAAGCAGAGTCAATTTATCGCTAGCACATCTCATGATTTTATCATGCTGTTCTTGTTAGGCCTACTGTCTAATAACCTGGGGGAGGAATACTCCCAGAAATTTTTAATGTCAGATAAAAGTGCAATGAAAAAAGAATGCCCCCCCCAAATAAATCAGTATCATGAATTTTGATATCAAATAGATTTGATAAATAGCAAAATGTTTAGCTGCTAGGCTATTACTGAAACTATACATGAACTTTAACTTGTACAAAATATGGTACATATAACTGGAAAAAGTGTATTGTTCATAGTATATGACCACTAATGTCTTATCCAATTTGTTTTCATGCATTAGTTCCAACCATTTACCGGTATACAAATGGTTATCCGAGTTGAGTACCTCCTTGATATAAATACTGTTACTGAATCAGCTTGTATGCTTGTACATGAAAATTACTGATCATTACATTTTTCCTGTTGCAATCTACAACTGTAGTTACTAGAGCAATAATTATAGTTTCTTAACCAAAATCTTAGAGCAACTTAAATAGTACTGTCAGTAACTCTGAAAGTCGAGAAAATACTTTCTGGCCTACTTTGAGCATCTATAATGAGGGCCACTATAAGTAGTTGACAGCTTAATAGGCCTTTGGTAACAGTTTGACATGGTTGTGCTTGGTTGCAAAAAAAAAAAGACTTATTTATTTAAAGCCACTTTTATGAGATTGCTAATGTTATTAGTAAAACCTGTTTGCAAAATATATTTCCACGTCCAGTCCATTGCCAATCTTTCTAAAACAGAATTTTTAAGTTTTATGCCATCCAGTAAAGCCTTTTCCATTGGATCACAAGTGCTATTCATTCGTTATTGGGTTACGCTCTCGCTTTGCTCCTCGAAACTCAAACCCCTGGCAACCAGGGTGATACATACAGTATACAAGGTATCAGCACATGATTGACTGTTTGTTGCAAAAAGCCTATTAAAGTGCCTATCACCCTTTGGTAATTTTGATAGCTTATGAACCTCCGAAAAGGTTTGAGTACTTCTGTGAAGAAAGTTTTGGTTTAAAGTGAATACTTTATGTTCTACGCTTGTTTGAAATCGCATAAATGTGACCTTTCCTGACCCATGACCGTGTAAGTAAAAGCCTGGGTCGAAACCTGGGTAGACGTCATCTTGACGTCATATAATTAATTCGGCTTTGCAATCATTTGAAGAAATACTTAACACATTGACTAAAATGACTTTTTTCTTTACTAACAACTCAAAAACTTTGTATATTTTCTATGCATCGATGTTGTTGTGATAAAAAGGCGCCATGGAGAATAATGCATTAATGAGATGACGTCTACCCAGGTTTCGACCGGCGGTTTTGGGTCAGGAAAGGTCGCATTTACACGATTTCAAACAAGCGTAGAACAAAGTATTCACTTTAAACCAAAACTTTCTTCACAGAAGTACTCAAACCTTTTCGGAGGTTCATAAGCTATCAAAATTACCAAAGGGTGATAGGCACTTTAAGCTAATCAAAGTCAATTATTCCAACTCATTAATTACTTAATTTGGGGTTAAACACTCAACCAGGATACAAAATAATCCAACTGGATTCAATCTTAATACTTTTGAATGCCAATGAGTCGAATGTAATGGTTTTCTTAAGTTTTGGGTTATCTTTATTGGGCTGCAAAACTGCACCCTGAAAACCAGGTATTGTACAGCTTATAATAATTATTGTTTCAAAGTATAGGGTGGATCTGTGACTGATAATGGAGTGGACATATCTCTTTATAAGTCTTTATCATGTATGAGCTAATAACTTGACAGAAATACAATGTATGTGAAGCATGAACAATGATTTTTTTGTTCCTCATGGTCAATAGGTAAAGAACCTTAAATTGTTTTGAGGGGCTGGAGTTTTGGTGGTTACATAACCAATAAAAATGATTATCAGGATTTCAAATGGGTCTGAGTTTTAAAAGCCATTACTGTGTCAATTAAACTTCAAGGCATTTACTTCATCCAATAAGCCCTTTGCATCTTGTCATAAAGCTATTGGAGACAGCACAGTTCTGATGCCATAAATTGAGGTAATATATATATATTGACTTGCTCTCCACCTGGCAAACAAACCAAAATTCCAGATTTCAAAAAAGGATCAATGCTTTAATTTTTTTCATCAGTGTGCTCGTTCCATTAGTGACAAAGTCACTTCCACCAGCTGCAAAGAGCTACATGTATACTTACAAACTCCTGGCCCAAGTCTCTGTTTCTTATATGAAACCAGTGCTGTCACATCAAGGTAATGCACCAGTCAATGGAAACCCCCCCCCCCCCCCCCCCCAAGAGCTAATGCATTTAGGTTAGATAAATGCCCCTCCCTTAGTGGAATTGCCCTCAGTGGTATTTCCATGTCTAATCCCAACATAATAACCCCTCAAATCAACACTATATTCAAAACGAGGCGAATGCACCCCGCTCATAGGGGCATGAATGAAGTGCCAAATTCCCTGCTAATCCCCCCATAGCTCCAGGTTGTGTTTTTTTTTGAGAGAGAGAGAGAGGGGGGGGGGGGGTTTACATTGACTGGTGCATAAACTCAAGTGTCTAAGAACAGCTACAAAGGTGGTCCTGAGTCAAACCCATAACTTAATGTGCTTGAGTAATTTCGTTCAATGATAATATTCATATGAGAGGTTCTAACTTAAAAAACTCTTTCTTATGGCTCGTAATCCACCTATTGAAAGAGCCAAAATCTAATCCCTGTAACAAACTGCTTCTGAAGCTAGGCAGAGCTTGGTATCTTCTTTGTGGCATTGGCAAGTTGCGGAATACATCTCCCTTACTTGACAGCTCTTTCACAAGGGTTCTGAAGTCAGCTTCTGATTTCATTACCTTGTGGTGCCCAGATGGCTTCTTTACTTGAAGGTCACTGTCAACAGAGTCTAGAAGTTGTTCCACGTGACCCACAGACTTGCTACATCTGAGGGCAGCATGCTCAGTCATGTTGGGGCCAAGATGTTTCAGAAGTCCCTTCAGCAAGTTGTTCAAATGCTCTAGTCTTAAATCTAGAGAAATATTCTTGCCCTCTCCCCCTTTAGTGTTAACAGTTCTGTTCCAGGTTAAACTATGTCCAAGTCTTGGTGACAACATAGCTTGCACACATGCCTGTAGCTGTAATGCAGCAAGAGCATACTTTGTGTGATTGTATGCCCTGAACAGCAACATTGCAAACTTCCAGCACCTAAGTGTGCGACCACCGTCACCTTCTTTAATTGAATCATCAAAGTTGCGGAGAAGGAGTCCCATACTGAGGCGCAACCTGGCATAATTGTAGAGATCATCCTGCATGGCTGGTTCTGTAACTGGCAAAGGCTTGCTTTGTTGAGTTTGGGGTGAATGGTAAGGATGTTCCCTCTTCACGTGGTTATCTCTTGCCTTCAAATACTTGTATTGCTTGCCACACACTCCACAACAGTGTGTTTGCACTGGCTGGGGCCTACTGGCTGCTGTAACATGATCTCTTAGATCTTCGTGCTGTTTCTGTTGATCTGCCAGTACAAATTGGAAAAGCATTGCCTCCATATGCTTATGTAACCACACTCTCTTGTTTTCTTTGGATCCATTCAAGATGTGAGGTGGAATGAATGATTCTGCTGGAGTGTTGAGTGTTTCCATGTCGAAATACTTCATTACAGCTGTTGTCATGAAAACGTCAGTTTCAAAGTTCACATAGCCCTTACACTCATTGAAGTTATCCAGAACATTTGTCGTCCTTGCATTTACATTGTTGATGACATTGAGATTTGAACACATTGTTCCAACATCATTTCCTGAGTTTGGTTTAAAGAAGATGTCATACAGAACCTAGAAGGACCGAATATTTTATGTAAGTAGACATATAGTGATAAATTATTAATATATATATTTAGATCCTCTTTTTAGAGTTTTATTCTTGGTTTTTACTTAACATCATCAACATTCTAAAATATAAAAGCTATAAAAAAAACACTATTTTATTAATTTACTATTTTTTGAGAGAAACAGTAGTAAATTTTGTGTTTTTGAAATATTTAATTTGGGGATCATTTCATGTTCTTTGAACTCCCATACAATAGATATAGCACAAATAATTAATTACCTGATAAAGAATTCGCACAGCATGCCAATCCTCAACTTTTGGCAGGAACCCCTCTAGTCGTTCGAATTTTGTGTCTCCATCAGACCGTGCATCTGTGCAATGCCGAGCTCTTTCATCAGTTAGCTGGTCTCCACCAAAAAACAAGTTCTCGCTCACTGTAACTTTCTCCTCTCCATCCTCCATCCATCTGTTAACTGGTAGGTACTTCTCATGAAGTTCTTGGAGGATATCAATCATCTCTTGAGTAGTGTTTTCATTCTTGAAGAGAAGTCCAAGGGGAACCTGTACCAATGAAAAATTGAAGTTTGTAAATGATTGTAATTTATTTTGATAAGATTATTATTTTTTATAATGAATTTGATATTTTTGGCTAGAGCTCGAACAACCGCTTGATTTTGAATTTAACAAAGCATATTGGGTGATCATGAAGAGGAAATCGAGTTTCATACCACCATGTGATGGCAGCCATGTTAGATGGCAGAACAAAAAAAATTGTCTCCCCTGGGAAGTTGAATCCCTACTTATGCACAGAATTTTCATTTTTCCTGCCAGCTGTCATGATATGGCTACCATCACATGGCGGTGCAAAAACTATTCAAACTTCAGGCCCATAGCAACGTGTGTGTGGGGACATGTCAATGCACAGACCCAGCTCCTGCAAAAAATCACCCAATGTCATTTAGCTTATTGCTATGGGCCTATTTGGATCAAGTCAAGAATAATTTCACTAAACTCTATCAGAACCACAAAGCAAACAAAATAAAACACAGGTTTTAAAGAGTAATATTAAAAGTTTTAGCTGGTCGAGTATCTACTTCACAGGTTAAGTGAAATCATTCTATCAATGTATTGATTGAAAAATGAAACTATTTAATTACCTGTTCAGATTTTTTCTTCATTTCTTTGGAGTACATATGGGGAATATGCCACACCGTGACACTTTTAAAGTGCTGACGTAATGCAGGGATGTTTGTAACAGCTACACGGGACACAAGAGGTATGAGATCACGTAGATAATCTAAGTTATCCTGACCAGAGGGGAGGAATTCCGAGTTCTCAACATCAAGGATGGACTTGATTGGTGTCTCATTGTTCAACAGATTGCCATGAACTCTGTTCATGACGGCATTCATGTTAAACCAGTGAATGCTGGTATTCTGGTTTGTGCTTGACATATGCTTGACCTTGATGAGCATATCAATATTATCACCAGTCACTTGATAGCCAGCAGATAAAAGTGCAATGAAAAAAGAATGCCCCCCCCAAATAAATCAGTATCATGAATTTTGATATCAAATAGATTTGATAAATAGCAAAATGTTTAGCTGCTAGGCTATTACTGAAACTATACATGAACTTTAACTTGTACAAAATATGGTACATATAACTGGAAAAAGTGTATTGTTCATAGTATATGACCACTAATGTCTTATCCAATTTGTTTTCATGCATTAGTTCCAACCATTTACCGGTATACAAATGGTTATCCGAGTTGAGTACCTCCTTGATATAAATACTGTTACTGAATCAGCTTGTATGCTTGTACATGAAAATTACTGATCATTACATTTTTCCTGTTGCAATCTACAACTGTAGTTACTAGAGCAATAATTATAGTTTCTTAACCAAAATCTTAGAGCAACTTAAATAGTACTGTCAGTAACTCTGAAAGTCGAGAAAATACTTTCTGGCCTACTTTGAGCATCTATAATGAGGGCCACTATAAGTAGTTGACAGCTTAATAGGCCTTTGGTAACAGTTTGACATGGTTGTGCTTGGTTGCAAAAAAAAAAAGACTTATTTATTTAAAGCCACTTTTATGAGATTGCTAATGTTATTAGTAAAACCTGTTTGCAAAATATATTTCCACGTCCAGTCCATTGCCAATCTTTCTAAAACAGAATTTTTAAGTTTTATGCCATCCAGTAAAGCCTTTTCCATTGGATCACAAGTGCTATTCATTCGTTATTGGGTTACGCTCTCGCTTTGCTCCTCGAAACTCAAACCCCTGGCAACCAGGGTGATACATACAGTATACAAGGTATCAGCACATGATTGACTGTTTGTTGCAAAAAGCCTATTAAAGTGCCTATCACCCTTTGGTAATTTTGATAGCTTATGAACCTCCGAAAAGGTTTGAGTACTTCTGTGAAGAAAGTTTTGGTTTAAAGTGAATACTTTATGTTCTACGCTTGTTTGAAATCGCATAAATGTGACCTTTCCTGACCCATGACCGTGTAAGTAAAAGCCTGGGTCGAAACCTGGGTAGACGTCATCTTGACGTCATATAATTAATTCGGCTTTGCAATCATTTGAAGAAATACTTAACACATTGACTAAAATGACTTTTTTCTTTACTAACAACTCAAAAACTTTGTATATTTTCTATGCATCGATGTTGTTGTGATAAAAAGGCGCCATGGAGAATAATGCATTAATGAGATGACGTCTACCCAGGTTTCGACCGGCGGTTTTGGGTCAGGAAAGGTCGCATTTACACGATTTCAAACAAGCGTAGAACAAAGTATTCACTTTAAACCAAAACTTTCTTCACAGAAGTACTCAAACCTTTTCGGAGGTTCATAAGCTATCAAAATTACCAAAGGGTGATAGGCACTTTAAGCTAATCAAAGTCAATTATTCCAACTCATTAATTACTTAATTTGGGGTTAAACACTCAACCAGGATACAAAATAATCCAACTGGATTCAATCTTAATACTTTTGAATGCCAATGAGTCGAATGTAATGGTTTTCTTAAGTTTTGGGTTATCTTTATTGGGCTGCAAAACTGCACCCTGAAAACCAGGTATTGTACAGCTTATAATAATTATTGTTTCAAAGTATAGGGTGGATCTGTGACTGATAATGGAGTGGACATATCTCTTTATAAGTCTTTATCATGTATGAGCTAATAACTTGACAGAAATACAATGTATGTGAAGCATGAACAATGATTTTTTTGTTCCTCATGGTCAATAGGTAAAGAACCTTAAATTGTTTTGAGGGGCTGGAGTTTTGGTGGTTACATAACCAATAAAAATGATTATCAGGATTTCAAATGGGTCTGAGTTTTAAAAGCCATTACTGTGTCAATTAAACTTCAAGGCATTTACTTCATCCAATAAGCCCTTTGCATCTTGTCATAAAGCTATTGGAGACAGCACAGTTCTGATGCCATAAATTGAGGTAATATATATATATTGACTTGCTCTCCACCTGGCAAACAAACCAAAATTCCAGATTTCAAAAAAGGATCAATGCTTTAATTTTTTTCATCAGTGTGCTCGTTCCATTAGTGACAAAGTCACTTCCACCAGCTGCAAAGAGCTACATGTATACTTACAAACTCCTGGCCCAAGTCTCTGTTTCTTATATGAAACCAGTGCTGTCACATCAAGGTAATGCACCAGTCAATGGAAACCCCCCCCCCCCCCCCAAGAGCTAATGCATTTAGGTTAGATAAATGCCCCTCCCTTAGTGGAATTGCCCTCAGTGGTATTTCCATGTCTAATCCCAACATAATAACCCCTCAAATCAACACTATATTCAAAACGAGGCGAATGCACCCCGCTCATAGGGGCATGAATGAAGTGCCAAATTCCCTGCTAATCCCCCCATAGCTCCAGGTTGTGTTTTTTTTTGAGAGAGAGAGAGAGGGGGGGGGGGGGGTTTACATTGACTGGTGCATAAACTCAAGTGTCTAAGAACAGCTACAAAGGTGGTCCTGAGTCAAACCCATAACTTAATGTGCTTGAGTAATTTCGTTCAATGATAATATTCATATGAGAGGTTCTAACTTAAAAAACTCTTTCTTATGGCTCGTAATCCACCTATTGAAAGAGCCAAAATCTAATCCCTGTAACAAACTGCTTCTGAAGCTAGGCAGAGCTTGGTATCTTCTTTGTGGCATTGGCAAGTTGCGGAATACATCTCCCTTACTTGACAGCTCTTTCACAAGGGTTCTGAAGTCAGCTTCTGATTTCATTACCTTGTGGTGCCCAGATGGCTTCTTTACTTGAAGGTCACTGTCAACAGAGTCTAGAAGTTGTTCCACGTGACCCACAGACTTGCTACATCTGAGGGCAGCATGCTCAGTCATGTTGGGGCCAAGATGTTTCAGAAGTCCCTTCAGCAAGTTGTTCAAATGCTCTAGTCTTAAATCTAGAGAAATATTCTTGCCCTCTCCCCCTTTAGTGTTAACAGTTCTGTTCCAGGTTAAACTATGTCCAAGTCTTGGTGACAACATAGCTTGCACACATGCCTGTAGCTGTAATGCAGCAAGAGCATACTTTGTGTGATTGTATGCCCTGAACAGCAACATTGCAAACTTCCAGCACCTAAGTGTGCGACCACCGTCACCTTCTTTAATTGAATCATCAAAGTTGCGGAGAAGGAGTCCCATACTGAGGCGCAACCTGGCATAATTGTAGAGATCATCCTGCATGGCTGGTTCTGTAACTGGCAAAGGCTTGCTTTGTTGAGTTTGGGGTGAATGGTAAGGATGTTCCCTCTTCACGTGGTTATCTCTTGCCTTCAAATACTTGTATTGCTTGCCACACACTCCACAACAGTGTGTTTACACTGGCTGGGGCCTACTGGCTGCTGTAACATGATCTCTTAGATCTTCGTGCTGTTTCTGTTGATCTGCCAGTACAAATTGGAAAAGCATTGCCTCCATATGCTTATGTAACCACACTCTCTTGTTTTCTTTGGATCCATTCAAGATGTGAGGTGGAATGAATGATTCTGCTGGAGTGTTGAGTGTTTCCATGTCGAAATACTTCATTACAGCTGTTGTCATGAAAACGTCAGTTTCAAAGTTCACATAGCCCTTACACTCATTGAAGTTATCCAGAACATTTGTCGTCCTTGCATTTACATTGTTGATGACATTGAGATTTGAACACATTGTTCCAACATCATTTCCTGAGTTTGGTTTAAAGAAGATGTCATACAGAACCTAGAAGGACCGAATATTTTATGTAAGTAGACATATAGTGATAAATTATTAATATATATATTTAGATCCTCTTTTTAGAGTTTTATTCTTGGTTTTTACTTAACATCATCAACATTCTAAAATATAAAAGCTATAAAAAAAACACTATTTTATTAATTTACTATTTTTTGAGAGAAACAGTAGTAAATTTTGTGTTTTTGAAATATTTAATTTGGGGATCATTTCATGTTCTTTGAACTCCCATACAATAGATATAGCACAAATAATTAATTACCTGATAAAGAATTCGCACAGCATGCCAATCCTCAACTTTTGGCAGGAACCCCTCTAGTCGTTCGAATTTTGTGTCTCCATCAGACCGTGCATCTGTGCAATGCCGAGCTCTTTCATCAGTTAGCTGGTCTCCACCAAAAAACAAGTTCTCGCTCACTGTAACTTTCTCCTCTCCATCCTCCATCCATCTGTTAACTGGTAGGTACTTCTCATGAAGTTCTTGGAGGATATCAATCATCTCTTGAGTAGTGTTTTCATTCTTGAAGAGAAGTCCAAGGGGAACCTGTACCAATGAAAAATTGAAGTTTGTAAATGATTGTAATTTATTTTGATAAGATTATTATTTTTTATAATGAATTTGATATTTTTGGCTAGAGCTCGAACAACCGCTTGATTTTGAATTTAACAAAGCATATTGGGTGATCATGAAGAGGAAATAGAGTTTCATACCACCATGTGATGGCAGCCATGTTAGATGGCAGAACAAAAAAAATTGTCTCCCCTGGGAAGTTGAATCCCTACTTATGCACAGAATTTTCATTTTTCCTGCCAGCTGTCATGATATGGCTACCATCACATGGCGGTGCAAAAACTATTCAAACTTCAGGCCCATAGCAACGTGTGTGTGGGGACATGTCAATGCACAGACCCAGCTCCTGCAAAAAATCACCCAATGTCATTTAGCTTATTGCTATGGGCCTATTTGGATCAAGTCAAGAATAATTTCACTAAACTCTATCAGAACCACAAAGCAAACAAAATAAAACACAGGTTTTAAAGAGTAATATTAAAAGTTTTAGCTGGTCGAGTATCTACTTCACAGGTTAAGTGAAATCATTCTATCAATGTATTGATTGAAAAATGAAACTATTTAATTACCTGTTCAGATTTTTCCTTCATTTCTTTGGAGTACATATGGGGGATATGCCACACCGTGACACTTTTAAAGTGCTGACGTAATGCAGGGATGTTTGTAACAGCTACACGGGACACAAGAGGTATGAGATCACGTAGATAATCTAAGTTATCCTGACCAGAGGGGAGGAATTCCGAGTTCTCAACATCAAGGATGGACTTGATTGGTGTCTCATTGTTCAACAGATTGCCATGAACTCTGTTCATGACGGCATTCATGTTAAACCAGTGAATGCTGGTATTCTGGTTTGTGCTTGACATATGCTTGACCTTGATGAGCATATCAATATTATCACCAGTCACTTGATAGCCAGCAGATAAAAGTGCAATGAAAAAAGAATGCCCCCCCCAAATAAATCAGTATCATGAATTTTGATATCAAATAGATTTGATAAATAGCAAAATGTTTAGCTGCTAGGCTATTACTGAAACTATACATGAACTTTAACTTGTACAAAATATGGTACATATAACTGGAAAAAGTGTATTGTTCATAGTATATGACCACTAATGTCTTATCCAATTTGTTTTCATGCATTAGTTCCAACCATTTACCGGTATACAAATGGTTATCCGAGTTGAGTACCTCCTTGATATAAATACTGTTACTGAATCAGCTTGTATGCTTGTACATGAAAATTACTGATCATTACATTTTTCCTGTTGCAATCTACAACTGTAGTTACTAGAGCAATAATTATAGTTTCTTAACCAAAATCTTAGAGCAACTTAAATAGTACTGTCAGTAACTCTGAAAGTCGAGAAAATACTTTCTGGCCTACTTTGAGCATCTATAATGAGGGCCACTATAAGTAGTTGACAGCTTAATAGGCCTTTGGTAACAGTTTGACATGGTTGTGCTTGGTTGCAAAAAAAAAAAGACTTATTTATTTAAAGCCACTTTTATGAGATTGCTAATGTTATTAGTAAAACCTGTTTGCAAAATATATTTCCACGTCCAGTCCATTGCCAATCTTTCTAAAACAGAATTTTTAAGTTTTATGCCATCCAGTAAAGCCTTTTCCATTGGATCACAAGTGCTATTCATTCGTTATTGGGTTACGCTCTCGCTTTGCTCCTCGAAACTCAAACCCCTGGCAACCAGGGTGATACATACAGTATACAAGGTATCAGCACATGATTGACTGTTTGTTGCAAAAAGCCTATTAAAGTGCCTATCACCCTTTGGTAATTTTGATAGCTTATGAACCTCCGAAAAGGTTTGAGTACTTCTGTGAAGAAAGTTTTGGTTTAAAGTGAATACTTTATGTTCTACGCTTGTTTGAAATCGCATAAATGTGACCTTTCCTGACCCATGACCGTGTAAGTAAAAGCCTGGGTCGAAACCTGGGTAGACGTCATCTTGACGTCATATAATTAATTCGGCTTTGCAATCATTTGAAGAAATACTTAACACATTGACTAAAATGACTTTTTTCTTTACTAACAACTCAAAAACTTTGTATATTTTCTATGCATCGATGTTGTTGTGATAAAAAGGCGCCATGGAGAATAATGCATTAATGAGATGACGTCTACCCAGGTTTCGACCGGCGGTTTTGGGTCAGGAAAGGTCGCATTTACACGATTTCAAACAAGCGTAGAACAAAGTATTCACTTTAAACCAAAACTTTCTTCACAGAAGTACTCAAACCTTTTCGGAGGTTCATAAGCTATCAAAATTACCAAAGGGTGATAGGCAGTTTAAGCTAATCAAAGTCAATTATTCCAACTCATTAATTACTTAATTTGGGGTTAAACACTCAACCAGGATACAAAATAATCCAACTGGATTCAATCTTAATACTTTTGAATGCCAATGAGTCGAATGTAATGGTTTTCTTAAGTTTTGGGTTATCTTTATTGGGCTGCAAAACTGCACCCTGAAAACCAGGTATTGTACAGCTTATAATAATTATTGTTTCAAAGTATAGGGTGGATCTGTGACTGATAATGGAGTGGACATATCTCTTTATAAGTCTTTATCATGTATGAGCTAATAACTTGACAGAAATACAATGTATGTGAAGCATGAACAATGATTTTTTTGTTCCTCATGGTCAATAGGTAAAGAACCTTAAATTGTTTTGAGGGGCTGGAGTTTTGGTGGTTACATAACCAATAAAAATGATTATCAGGATTTCAAATGGGTCTGAGTTTTAAAAGCCATTACTGTGTCAATTAAACTTCAAGGCATTTACTTCATCCAATAAGCCCTTTGCATCTTGTCATAAAGCTATTGGAGACAGCACAGTTCTGATGCCATAAATTGAGGTAATATATATATATTGACTTGCTCTCCACCTGGCAAACAAACCAAAATTCCAGATTTCAAAAAAGGATCAATGCTTTAATTTTTTTCATCAGTGTGCTCGTTCCATTAGTGACAAAGTCACTTCCACCAGCTGCAAAGAGCTACATGTATACTTACAAACTCCTGGCCCAAGTCTCTGTTTCTTATATGAAACCAGTGCTGTCACATCAAGGTAATGCACCAGTCAATGGAAACCCCCCCCCCCCCCCAAGAGCTAATGCATTTAGGTTAGATAAATGCCCCTCCCTTAGTGGAATTGCCCTCAGTGGTATTTCCATGTCTAATCCCAACATAATAACCCCTCAAATCAACACTATATTCAAAACGAGGCGAATGCACCCCGCTCATAGGGGCATGAATGAAGTGCCAAATTCCCTGCTAATCCCCCCATAGCTCCAGGTTGTGTTTTTTTTGAGAGAGAGAGAGAGGGGGGGGGGGGGGGTTTACATTGACTGGTGCATAAACTCAAGTGTCTAAGAACAGCTACAAAGGTGGTCCTGAGTCAAACCCATAACTTAATGTGCTTGAGTAATTTCGTTCAATGATAATATTCATATGAGAGGTTCTAACTTAAAAAACTCTTTCTTATGGCTCGTAATCCACCTATTGAAAGAGCCAAAATCTAATCCCTGTAACAAACTGCTTCTGAAGCTAGGCAGAGCTTGGTATCTTCTTTGTGGCATTGGCAAGTTGCGGAATACATCTCCCTTACTTGACAGCTCTTTCACAAGGGTTCTGAAGTCAGCTTCTGATTTCATTACCTTGTGGTGCCCAGATGGCTTCTTTACTTGAAGGTCACTGTCAACAGAGTCTAGAAGTTGTTCCACGTGACCCACAGACTTGCTACATCTGAGGGCAGCATGCTCAGTCATGTTGGGGCCAAGATGTTTCAGAAGTCCCTTCAGCAAGTTGTTCAAATGCTCTAGTCTTAAATCTAGAGAAATATTCTTGCCCTCTCCCCCTTTAGTGTTAACAGTTCTGTTCCAGGTTAAACTATGTCCAAGTCTTGGTGACAACATAGCTTGCACACATGCCTGTAGCTGTAATGCAGCAAGAGCATACTTTGTGTGATTGTATGCCCTGAACAGCAACATTGCAAACTTCCAGCACCTAAGTGTGCGACCACCGTCACCTTCTTTAATTGAATCATCAAAGTTGCGGAGAAGGAGTCCCATACTGAGGCGCAACCTGGCATAATTGTAGAGATCATCCTGCATGGCTGGTTCTGTAACTGGCAAAGGCTTGCTTTGTTGAGTTTGGGGTGAATGGTAAGGATGTTCCCTCTTCACGTGGTTATCTCTTGCCTTCAAATACTTGTATTGCTTGCCACACACTCCACAACAGTGTGTTTGCACTGGCTGGGGCCTACTGGCTGCTGTAACATGATCTCTTAGATCTTCGTGCTGTTTCTGTTGATCTGCCAGTACAAATTGGAAAAGCATTGCCTCCATATGCTTATGTAACCACACTCTCTTGTTTTCTTTGGATCCATTCAAGATGTGAGGTGGAATGAATGATTCTGCTGGAGTGTTGAGTGTTTCCATGTCGAAATACTTCATTACAGCTGTTGTCATGAAAACGTCAGTTTCAAAGTTCACATAGCCCTTACACTCATTGAAGTTATCCAGAACATTTGTCGTCCTTGCATTTACATTGTTGATGACATTGAGATTTGAACACATTGTTCCAACATCATTTCCTGAGTTTGGTTTAAAGAAGATGTCATACAGAACCTAGAAGGACCGAATATTTTATGTAAGTAGACATATAGTGATAAATTATTAATATATATATTTAGATCCTCTTTTTAGAGTTTTATTCTTGGTTTTTACTTAACATCATCAACATTCTAAAATATAAAAGCTATAAAAAAAACACTATTTTATTAATTTACTATTTTTTGAGAGAAACAGTAGTAAATTTTGTGTTTTTGAAATATTTAATTTGGGGATCATTTCATGTTCTTTGAACTCCCATACAATAGATATAGCACAAATAATTAATTACCTGATAAAGAATTCGCACAGCATGCCAATCCTCAACTTTTGGCAGGAACCCCTCTAGTCGTTCGAATTTTGTGTCTCCATCAGACCGTGCATCTGTGCAATGCCGAGCTCTTTCATCAGTTAGCTGGTCTCCACCAAAAAACAAGTTCTCGCTCACTGTAACTTTCTCCTCTCCATCCTCCATCCATCTGTTAACTGGTAGGTACTTCTCATGAAGTTCTTGGAGGATATCAATCATCTCTTGAGTAGTGTTTTCATTCTTGAAGAGAAGTCCAAGGGGAACCTGTACCAATGAAAAATTGAAGTTTGTAAATGATTGTAATTTATTTTGATAAGATTATTATTTTTTATAATGAATTTGATATTTTTGGCTAGAGCTCGAACAACCGCTTGATTTTGAATTTAACAAAGCATATTGGGTGATCATGAAGAGGAAATAGAGTTTCATACCACCATGTGATGGCAGCCATGTTAGATGGCAGAACAAAAAAAATTGTCTCCCCTGGGAAGTTGAATCCCTACTTATGCACAGAATTTTCATTTTTCCTGCCAGCTGTCATGATATGGCTACCATCACATGGCGGTGCAAAAACTATTCAAACTTCAGGCCCATAGCAACGTGTGTGTGGGGACATGTCAATGCACAGACCCAGCTCCTGCAAAAAATCACCCAATGTCATTTAGCTTATTGCTATGGGCCTATTTGGATCAAGTCAAGAATAATTTCACTAAACTCTATCAGAACCACAAAGCAAACAAAATAAAACACAGGTTTTAAAGAGTAATATTAAAAGTTTTAGCTGGTCGAGTATCTACTTCACAGGTTAAGTGAAATCATTCTATCAATGTATTGATTGAAAAATGAAACTATTTAATTACCTGTTCAGATTTTTCCTTCATTTCTTTGGAGTACATATGGGGAATATGCCACACCGTGACACTTTTAAAGTGCTGACGTAATGCAGGGATGTTTGTAACAGCTACACGGGACACAAGAGGTATGAGATCACGTAGATAATCTAAGTTATCCTGACCAGAGGGGAGGAATTCCGAGTTCTCAACATCAAGGATGGACTTGATTGGTGTCTCATTGTTCAACAGATTGCCATGAACTCTGTTCATGACGGCATTCATGTTAAACCAGTGAATGCTGGTATTCTGGTTTGTGCTTGACATATGCTTGACCTTGATAAGCATATCAATATTATCACCAGTCACTTGATAGCCAGCAGATAAAAGTGCAATGAAAAAAGAATGCCCCCCCCAAATAAATCAGTATCATGAATTTTGATATCAAATAGATTTGATAAATAGCAAAATGTTTAGCTGCTAGGCTATTACTGAAACTATACATGAACTTTAACTTGTACAAAATATGGTACATATAACTGGAAAAAGTGTATTGTTCATAGTATATGACCACTAATGTCTTATCCAATTTGTTTTCATGCATTAGTTCCAACCATTTACCGGTATACAAATGGTTATCCGAGTTGAGTACCTCCTTGATATAAATACTGTTACTGAATCAGCTTGTATGCTTGTACATGAAAATTACTGATCATTACATTTTTCCTGTTGCAATCTACAACTGTAGTTACTAGAGCAATAATTATAGTTTCTTAACCAAAATCTTAGAGCAACTTAAATAGTACTGTCAGTAACTCTGAAAGTCGAGAAAATACTTTCTGGCCTACTTTGAGCATCTATAATGAGGGCCACTATAAGTAGTTGACAGCTTAATAGGCCTTTGGTAACAGTTTGACATGGTTGTGCTTGGTTGCAAAAAAAAAAAGACTTATTTATTTAAAGCCACTTTTATGAGATTGCTAATGTTATTAGTAAAACCTGTTTGCAAAATATATTTCCACGTCCAGTCCATTGCCAATCTTTCTAAAACAGAATTTTTAAGTTTTATGCCATCCAGTAAAGCCTTTTCCATTGGATCACAAGTGCTATTCATTCGTTATTGGGTTACGCTCTCGCTTTGCTCCTCGAAACTCAAACCCCTGGCAACCAGGGTGATACATACAGTATACAAGGTATCAGCACATGATTGACTGTTTGTTGCAAAAAGCCTATTAAAGTGCCTATCACCCTTTGGTAATTTTGATAGCTTATGAACCTCCGAAAAGGTTTGAGTACTTCTGTGAAGAAAGTTTTGGTTTAAAGTGAATACTTTATGTTCTACGCTTGTTTGAAATCGCATAAATGTGACCTTTCCTGACCCATGACCGTGTAAGTAAAAGCCTGGGTCGAAACCTGGGTAGACGTCATCTTGACGTCATATAATTAATTCGGCTTTGCAATCATTTGAAGAAATACTTAACACATTGACTAAAATGACTTTTTTCTTTACTAACAACTCAAAAACTTTGTATATTTTCTATGCATCGATGTTGTTGTGATAAAAAGGCGCCATGGAGAATAATGCATTAATGAGATGACGTCTACCCAGGTTTCGACCGGCGGTTTTGGGTCAGGAAAGGTCGCATTTACACGATTTCAAACAAGCGTAGAACAAAGTATTCACTTTAAACCAAAACTTTCTTCACAGAAGTACTCAAACCTTTTCGGAGGTTCATAAGCTATCAAAATTACCAAAGGGTGATAGGCACTTTAAGCTAATCAAAGTCAATTATTCCAACTCATTAATTACTTAATTTGGGGTTAAACACTCAACCAGGATACAAAATAATCCAACTGGATTCAATCTTAATACTTTTGAATGCCAATGAGTCGAATGTAATGGTTTTCTTAAGTTTTGGGTTATCTTTATTGGGCTGCAAAACTGCACCCTGAAAACCAGGTATTGTACAGCTTATAATAATTATTGTTTCAAAGTATAGGGTGGATCTGTGACTGATAATGGAGTGGACATATCTCTTTATAAGTCTTTATCATGTATGAGCTAATAACTTGACAGAAATACAATGTATGTGAAGCATGAACAATGATTTTTTTGTTCCTCATGGTCAATAGGTAAAGAACCTTAAATTGTTTTGAGGGGCTGGAGTTTTGGTGGTTACATAACCAATAAAAATGATTATCAGGATTTCAAATGGGTCTGAGTTTTAAAAGCCATTACTGTGTCAATTAAACTTCAAGGCATTTACTTCATCCAATAAGCCCTTTGCATCTTGTCATAAAGCTATTGGAGACAGCACAGTTCTGATGCCATAAATTGAGGTAATATATATATATTGACTTGCTCTCCACCTGGCAAACAAACCAAAATTCCAGATTTCAAAAAAGTGCTCCACGTGAAACAAGAAAACCGGTTTGATGAGATATTTTAATCCCTCATTAGCATACTCAACATGAAAGTGAGATTAGCAGCTCGCGAGCCCAGGGGTTCGTCGCTTCGCTCCTCAAGTTCTCGTCGCTTCGCTTCGCTCCGCTCCTCGAACTTCGCTCCTCGAACTCGAACCCCTGGCAACCAGGGTAGGGTTCAATGTGGTTTTGAAGTCATTTACAGAATTCGTGGCCGTGTTGTATCGTCTCTCGAGCTCAAGATTATATCGGCCAATACTGTTTTTTAGTTACCCTAGCTTTTTTAGTAAAAGGAGTATTAATGCAGTTATAAAATGTGTTCATACATATAAACTATATAACACTTCAAAACGGTGCTGCTTCCAGGAAACCAATCAAACAATTCTCCTGAAATAGATTGTATGTACCAACTGGACGCACCAGGAGAAATCCGAGTATTTCCCCCAGACTAACAGCCGTACAGCCTAGTTGCTCTGCTGCCACCAGGTAGCCAATCAAACCTATTAAACCTAATCTGAACAAATCGAACACAATATATTTTTATTTTCCGAGGACGTACCAGGAGAAATATGAGTATTTCTCCAAGAGTAACTCTTTCAGCCTAACAGCAAAGTTGCTCTGCTCTGTCGGAACAACGAATTGAAGGAAGAGAATCAATGTTGCTCCTGTGGTGACTTCTGGTATGACCTTTGGCTCGAGAAAGTATATAACCCGGTTTCATATTAACTATCCCTAATCTTAGCGGGTTCATGCTTTTCCTCAAAGCTTCTAGTGACAAGAACCCCGAAAAGTACTAAGCGATGATCGATCATGAATGTAATGCAATTAACGCATTGCTATGCCAACCCCGAAATTTAACCCACACCCACTGTGACACCCCGTGCACAATTGCCTCCTTTTCTCCAGAATGTCTGTAACTCGAAAAACAGTTTTTTTGCATTTCTGAATGGAGTTCGCCGGCGTTATCAATTTCATTTTCAAATTCTCCTTCTTCCACGCCCTCTGTTGCCCCATCAGGTCCAATATTGAATCGTCAGGCCCTTCAGTAGATCCAACCTTTCCGATGTTGCGACCTTGTTCATAAAGTATTAACGTGTCCTAATCTCGTACCCAGATCCCACCCCGTGTTTCATATCCAAAGAAAGTGGGATCTGGTAAAGTTCGACACTACGTTTGCTCTCATTGGCTACAATGAAACACAATAGCCTCGTTGTAACACTTGTTTTGATTGGTTATCCAGTTTTCTAAGATTTGCGATGGAGCTCGAATGTGTTCTCAAGGGAAAAGAAGAATATCCGGCGCAGATAGTATCAGAACTAAGGGCGCAAATGAGGAACTAAATGTGGCGAATACTTTCTACATTTCGGGAGATGAATACCTGCAAGATTTCGAGGTATTCTGATTTTGGAATAGCCGCCATTTGTACGGAGAGAGAATTGCACAATGGTATCACTATCAGTCTTTTTGTCCGATTGTGGGAAGTTTCTATAACTTGAAAACATGATATTGAGGTTTGGAGGCATGTGTGTGCAAGAAGAAGATAATCTTTCGTGTAAAAATGAAATGACAAGTTGAAAACGTTCTCAGTAATTATGTGTAGAGAAACAACTTGACTCTGTACTGGGTATAAATGCTCTCTCAGCTATCAGTCTTTGACACATGAATCAAGTTATTATTATTTATACTCGTATTCAAGTATCTACATTTTCCAAGAAGCAAATTATGGTTCAGTTCATTCGCTATGATATAGTCGTACACAAGAGTCCAACATTCCAGTTCTTGTTAAAGTCCAAATAGTGGAGAGACCAGCTAGGCTGCAGTAATCTCCGGTACATAGCAATTAGCATTTTCTACTATTAAAGCTCCCTTACATGAACAATGGATATGTATGTGAGGCCAAGAGGCTCAAACCATGACCCTGTTTGACCCAAAATCCGAGCTCCAAAACCCTGATTGCCCGGCCTTTTTTTTTGGGGGGGGGAACCCTGATGCCTAAAAAATACTAATCCCCGACCCTGACTGCACTCACATTAAATTCAAATCCTGACCCTGATCTGCCCAAATCAGGTCAAAACCCTGACCCTACCTGAGCTCAAAACCCTGACCCACCCCCGCGGCACATACATAACACGTCACAAACTGGAGTACCCCCCCCCCCCCCCGGGATCCCAAGCCTTTATGCAGATTCATATAAAATTAACCCTTTTTTGAGCTCATGGTTTGATTTAAAAACCTTCAGTAATAAGTTTTATTAGGGACTGTGTACATGTAGGCAGGTTGACCGTAGTGCATGGCATGCTAGGACCAATGGCATTGTTGTTGAAATACAAACAAGGGATTACAATACACTGACCAATGGAGATAGCCCTGGTACTAGGGTCAACCTCACTTCGTGTAAACAGGCCCCATGCAAGTTCTCAGCTTCTGGCTTTTGAAATCTTGAATTTTTTGCCTACTCAAAAATATGCAAAATTGATGTTAGCAACAAATTTATACAAGACTTTATTAGGTAGACATTGCACTTGAAGCTTTCACATATTAACTTTTCATCCACCTTTCAAAATGCACTATCTTCTTCTTGTAAGACGTTTTCCTCACATATCTATAATGTATTTTGTACTTTATTTTTATTCATACTTTGTCAATATTGTAAACATGAATAATTCTGACCCTGGCCACGTTTGCCAAATAATTAAGCCACTGGCTTTGGTCTTTCAAAATTGTAACCTTTCGTATTTCCAGAAATAAGATAATAATAATAACAATGGCTCTAGTGTATTGCAAATATTGATGACTATAACTTTGTAGATTCAGAATAGGTTATCCAGTTGCATATCTCAAAGGGACTAAAATTGAAATTTATTTCTTTGAAGTGATCAATTGATCACATTATTAAAACAAATTATCACAAGTTTTGCGTCTGGCTTTAATATAATGTTATGGAGTTATATTTTCTGTCCTAGAAAAGCATACTTGAAATCAAAATATTTGCCTTAATTGTCCCAGCCCAGATGCCAATTTTCACGATGAATTACTTAAAGACGGTGATGATATGCTCAAATGATCCATTTTACACCCCTCCTAGCCCAACGTGTTCAGGGCTCGATCCTACAGTCTTTTTGTATAATCAGTTTCTCAGTACCATACCAGTACCATACCAAAAGCAACAGTAGCAAATAACACACTTTGGACAAGATTCAGACAAAATCATTTCACTCTTCATTTTCTCAATTTGTTGAGAATGACAGTCTGTTTCCTGGGATTTTAGATGCCATCAGTCTCGGGGGAAAATACCAGTTGTAGTCACTTTACACAAATTACAGAATTGGGATAAATCCAGGGATAAATAATCATGTTATTAATGTCTAATAAAAAAAACAGAAAAAGATTGCAGGTACATGTAATGTGCTGAGGGACAAGTGGCCCTGGTTTCAGTAGTTGCACTGTAAAGGCATGCTAATATTTCTGATTTCAATTGAAGGGCTGTGTGCAAAAAGGGGACTAAGTGTCTTGATCACATTCTAAATTTTCCTTCAAATTCTTTGTTTTCTAAGGGAGGATTTAGAATCTGATCAAGAATCACTTACACCCTTTTTGCACACATCCCTTCAATTGTTATGCTATGGGGGACAACACTTCTTCAAAATTAACTTGTTTGACATACATGTATGACGATCTCCGTATTAGATCATAGAAAATGTTAGACCTGTTTGGGTTTTCAACAACTATTGTAAGGTCATTCGTAAAATGAGGCTTTTCATAATTTATGATCTACTGGTAATGCTGCATGTGACATAGCAATAATTATGGCACATGTTAGTGCTACAAGCTTTGTATATTATCTGGTCTGAATTCATATGTCCGCTGTGAAAATGATTATAATAATGTGGGTGAATAGAAAACCCCGAATAACCGTAAAAACGGCGGGGTTGAGTGTAACATAAAACGTAAAAGTAACGCCATGTCCTTACTTTAACTCTAAATTTGACCAAATGTTGGCAGGTTGGTAACAAAGTAAGACTTCATTTTTCTGGACAATTGTTTCTGTAATGTGACGTTGTTGTGACGTCATAAGGGATGCCTCCTTTTTTGGTGAAAATTAACCTTTAAAACACGTTTCAAAAATATTACGTCATGAGAAAGCTTTTATGAAATATATTAATTTGCCGAAAATTTGAACTTTCTACGATAAACATATTCAAAGTTATGGACGATTTACTGTTTTTATGACGTCATTATTAGTGACGTCATACTTCAAGCTTAAATCAGATTGCCGACTATAAAAATATTATTAAAGAGAATACTAAGACTTGTGAGTGTTAGCCAGATGCATTTCATTGATAAAATTCCAAAAACATTGAACTGGCTATTTTCTGACGGTACACAAATATATTTATGACGTCATAATGACGTATACAAAAAAAGGGGCTTCAATTCTAAGCTGTTATACTCAAAAAATCAAAATTCTAAAAAGAACACGCCGTTATTACTAAAGAGCTCTATTATTGTGCAAAATATGATGCACCAGTATTTCGAACTGTAAAAGTTAAAACAAGCGACATTTTCATAAATGGTTTTATGCTATTTATTTCCTGCCAATTTTTGGCGGGAAAATTACCAAAATTCAAACTTTAATAACTTTCGTTTACCTCAACCGATCGATAACGGGTTTTCGATTATTTCATTCTCATGAACAAGAGATTTTAAAAAGATCTAATAAAACGTTTTTAGAGGTAATAAAAATTGATAAGAAACCTATTAGAAAAGGATATATGACGTCATTGTGACGTCATAATAATGGCTATATTAGCTTAACTTATCAGACTATGTTTTGTTTATACTCCTTTATACACCTACCAAAATTCATTCTTCTATGTTGAAAACTTTTAAATATATATAAAACCCGCCGTTTTTAAGATCATTTGTGCCCGGCGTCACATGTGACTGCTGGCTTTGTAAAAGAGCCTGACAGTTTCCTTGTTTGTTTTGTACTTTCATTAAAAGTAAGGCTTAACAAAGTTTATAAGCATATTACATAATCAGTACAAATATATTTCCTTGTTAACATAATAAGTAAAAGTGTGAATTATTACCATTCACTGAGCCTCATCGACCACGAGAGCCAATAATTTTGTTCTAGTGTACTGCATCTATTTTAGGATGTTCATGTAACCCAGGATATAATAAATAATCTGATGTCTTCTCGAGGTCTTGTGAAGCTGTATCGACATACTGCGAGCCGATCCGTACGAGACTCGTTGTATTTACTCCAGTGCGACGAAGTTTATGTTTACAATTGGTCGTCAATCTACTGTTTTTCCACAACGCTGTCATTTATCAACCGATAATCAAACACTTATGATGTTTATAACTGACTAATGTCATGAGCTTTGACCTTTTGAAGAGACTCTTTCCTGTTGAGAACTTAACTGTCTCCTGTCGCCTCCTTTTGTTTCTGTTTGCTTTTCAACTGCGGAATTTCTAGACTCCAGAGCTTTCTTTAATGTATCCTTGAACCTTTTTCTTTGTATAACATTCACTTTCACAGCAATGACCAGCAATCCAACTACGATTTCGCAACAGGCCGGTATATTCGGCCTTGCGATTACTGCGCATGTGCGAAATCGAACTTTTCCAGATCTCCCTTCCTTGTGACCGTGAGTAAAATGGGTACGAGATCTGGGTACGAGATTAAACGTGTCCACCACCATTGGCGATCGTTGCTTGTACTTGGGTAATCAGCTTCGTTGCCTATAGAATCTAGGACATCCGGTTTATGTCTTACCAGAGCCTTAAGTTGGGAAGGCACAGGGAACGAGAATGTCCAGTCGCCATCTTGAAATTCAGTGTGTTTGACTGAAGTACGTTTCGTAGGTTTTATGCCACATTTCATTTTACTCTCGGTCAAAATACGTACCGTGATCGGTAGGCCAACACTAATTAAATAATTTTGACAGCATTTTGGCTGGCTTTTACCGATCTAATATCAAGACCTGTGTAATTATAGCGATTTAATTACTAGCGAATATCTATAGTGTTTAGGAGAGTAACTCATAACTGCTCCATTATCGAAGTCTGGAGGCATTTGAACTATTGAACTGTGAGTCAGATCAACACTGTCACTTGCCAACATGAAGCCAGAATATAATACACACTCACAGCACAGAATTATGATGTCAGCCAAGCAATATTCAACTCTCAATTAAGGTAAACTTAATTTAAAGCTTAAATTAAATATCTACTTAAAGATCTATTTTTTATTGTGGATTTTTGTGTATGATTATAATGCGAGTAATCTGCACAGGCTGTACATGCTCAAAGATAATCTAGTATTCTGTGCGTTGTGTTTTTTAACAGAGATTATCTGTTTGAATTTGACGAACCTTTGCCTGAGAATAATCTTAACCTTAAATGCAACTTGTATATATCTTAAATACCAACACAACATCCGGTTTAGATACTGAAGAAATGGTAAACATAACTTTAAATGAACACAAAGTGGATAATCAGCTTAAAGAAGACTCACAGTAGATCTCGCTAATACGCGAAGTGTCTGTTCAAACCGTGTTTTTCACAAAGGTTCTTAAGCTTATGAAGACAAAGCATACAAAATCAAATAAGCAAAAGCTAGCCAGTTATGTACTGTTTAAAACACTCACAGCAGTGTTTTATCAAGTTTAAAAATTCGAGGACGAAGCCCGAGAATTTTTAGACTTGATAAAACACATGCTGTGAGTGTTTTAAACGGCTTCAAAAACGCTTTCAGAATGCAATGAAAGAAAGACGCACATCTCAAGGGAATGGTTACTTAATGAACCATTGAACCTTTGTATTCACAACGCCATGCAAAATATTCGAAGAATCACCGCCTGCAATTACGAACATCTCAAGGGAATGACATGAAGAAATTACCATACTATGTTGTTTGAAGCGGCGTTTCTGGTTTACCTCGATAAAGTTCAATACTTGGAAAGCGATGTGACTGACATGACGGCAGACTGTAAATGTTTGACTCCGGCACAAAATATGTAAGTTTAATGCACGTTTTTATTATTTTACGGCTTTGAGTTTGGTTTAATAATTGGAACTAAACAGTGGCTCGGTAAACAAGTAATGGTAGTTGGATAACTTCATTTTAAAAATATTATCTGTGTAGTATCTCGGTAGTCTGCTGATATTAGTAAATTTAGTGCAAAATTTATTATCTAGGTACCTTATGTTCCGTGTACTTTTTGCTATCTTTTGGTCTTTATCAGTGAATTCTTAATTAGGATGAAACTTTATATAAAATTTCATGTTCATTGGTATTCTTTATATAAAACGTTCATCCTAATTAGCAATTCAATGAGAAAGCTAGAGCATCAATAGAAATTCCATTGTCTCAATCGTTAACCCCGTTTCCCCCTGGGATAGAATTCAAATCCCTCCGCGGGCCTTTTAGAATGATGAGATTTTATCAGGTATAAAGGGCATGCACGTGACTGATTTGCTTCATCTGATTGGACAAAATGCTCATTAATTATTCATGAGTTTTTGAAGTTATGTTTAAACAAAAGTTAAAACCTTGCATTGAAATGCATAATTGTACTAGGAATACAATACTCTATATTTACAAAAGTAAAAACCACAAGAAAAATAATTGTAGAATTTTATTATGCCATGACATTGAAACCGATCCAGAACCTGTTCTAATAAACCCAGATATGACTGTTGTATATAGCACCTTATTGTCAAGGGAATGTTTCAGTTTGGTCATTATGCTGGTATAAGATTGATGCAGGTAATTTGTCCAGAAATGTAGAGTGTGAAGGTTACAGTAATAGCAATCTACAAGTACCTGTTTACAAGAATCTTAATCACAGAGTGAATTATTGTCACTTCTGCCTTTCTAGAGATGTAGAAAAAAAACAGGTCCTCCTCTTTATCCTAGGAAGACAATTCATGAATCTTACTGCCAAGGTAATTTTTCAGTGTTTGGGTTGAATGCATGTTGCAATGATTTTATGTGCTCTTATCTACAACAATAGATATTCAATCACCTCATCGAAAGACTTATATCAGGTTATGAATATATCGGTAATGATCGAATTATACAGGCTCTAATTATGACGTTAGATCAAAAGACATCTTTAGTTAGCCATGCTTAATTGGAAAGACTTAGAAGAACGACGCCACTGCCAATTGGGAAGCGTTATGTACAAAACCATGAATAACCAAGTTCCGCCATATCTAACTGATTTATTTACCAAACCAAGCACAATTCATCAGCATAGTTTGCGCCGTTCTCAGAATAGTCTCTTCATTACAAGACCCAACACATACTCATACAGAGGGGCATCTCTATGGAACAGTCTACCTAAAGTAGCACAAGAGTCTACAAGTATTAAACAGTTTTCTAAATACTTGTAGCCTCTTTTTTAAATTCTTCCGTATCATTTTTTAGTATTTAAGAAGCCAACATATTTAAATACAATATTCTTATTTTTTATTACCTAATTATTATTAATCTTGTCAACATTATTATTGTTATCATTAACTTATAACTAAACACACGGCTCTCTGGAAGAGCATCTTTGTAATTTTCATGATGAATGAGACTCCGTGTATAAATAAAGAGTATATATACTCTATAACTTATCGAGATTATCCCATCAGTCGTATTTAATGCTAACAGAACTTACCTACATGTACTATGATAACAATGTTCAACTCTAACTATCGAATTCAGTACAGTGAAAGTTATACAGGAAGGTTACATGGTGCTTCTTCAATCCCACACTTTCCATACTGTATGCCATTGGATTGTGCTTTACATTCTTTAATTCAAGAAACCTTTAATTCCTTTGTTTTAACAATAGGATCTGTGGCTGTTGGTATTTACTGTACTTTAGATGGAAAATATATTTAAAATATTTGACTCCCATGGTACAGATTCATTTGGCATGACTCATAGCCAAAGAACATGTGTACTAGCTGTTGGATGAGCAAACTTTAAATGTTTAAAGGAATATTTCCAATCCCTATATACAAATTATGTTTTATTTTAGCTTAAAGTTGTGCATGTTGAAGTTATACAAAATGAATCAAGTGCTAGTCTGAACAACATATTGCATCGACTGAACAAAATGTTAATATAGACGACAATACAGGGAATATACATGTTGGACAGATTAAACAGTGTTGTGCCATATCATTTTACTCAATGCAATATGTTTTACTGTCATCAAGCCTAATTTTGTCCCCACAACACTTTTTTTGTGACATGGTGCAGTGCACACTATGGGTGTCCATGTCCCTGCGATAAGACTCACATGTAATGCACACTGCAGCATTTTACAGCGACATGTCCCTGCAAAATGTCGCCTAGTGTGTGCTGACCTAGCGCTAGCTTAAAGAGTCGGTCTGGCTAGCTGGTTGCATGGATGTATAAATTGGCCTGAGTGAAAGTCCTGTGGGCTCTTAATTGTTAAATCGAATCTTAGCAATTAATACTTCCATCATTGCAGTTGCATTCATTCGGAGTAAAAACAGTTGTTTTCTTGATACAAATTGCAGAAATGATAGGCTTTCCAGATGTTGACAATATCTGTGCTCAATGAGTATATAAAAATATTTAGTATAATTTCATCAGTGAATATAGAGATTCCCGTGCTCTGATTGGTCGAGAATTACGTCATATGTCGCTATATTCACCTGCAGAGCGCCTGGAGGTGAATATAACATACAAAGCATTTACCAACATGGCCGCTCGCATATTTACCGATGTTTCTCACGAATACATAAATAATATGAAGGAAAAAGCTTTTCCAAAACCCACCAAAGAAGCAACTAAATAGGTATGGCTAAACTTGAAGCTTTTTTTTTAATCCATAAGCCTTCACAAACAAAGTTTACTTACGAGTTTCGGGTTGAGTTTATTCGGTCCTCGTGTCTTCAAACTTTCACAAGGAAATAACATCTACTTAGAGAAATAAATAACACAACGAGACCCGTTTTCCTACAAATTTGGGAACGGTTCGACTCAAAAAGAGTGTACTTACTTGAGTTATTTTCCTCGTGGTTCTTCATAGAAAAACAACAAGTTCTAGTTTCATTCACTGATCAGGGAGCCGGTTGCTGTTAGTGTTATGGCTTATGCTCTTCTCTCGCCGCTCACGTTGTGATTTCAAGCTTTATCTCATACCGAAATCATTTATCTCTTGATTTACCATTGTCTTTGATTCTGTAGTTCGTAGTTTCCAGGAAATTTGTCCTTTGAAGTGAACTCATGAAAGCGGTTCCTTTCGATAAATTTTCACTCGCCATGGCAGACTTTCAGTTTTGTCCATTTCTACTCATTTTTGCTGCATTTCCTCTCTTTGTAACACGGTACGAGGTCTCAAAAGGGAAGATTGCTGCTTCAACTTGAATTCTAGTGTGCATTTGGACTGTTTTTTTGTATTTCTATAGCTTTAGAAAATCCATTCTTGTAGTCCCTGCCAGTCTCGTGTCAAGTCGGTTTGTGCAATGAACCGTACGTAGCGGCACGTGATTATGCAAATGTTTGTCACAAAGCTATCTTGTCAAACTTATAAAAGGGTCGGAAGTCAGACTATTATTATATTGTATAGTTTTTATTTCTCTGATATTCACTGATGAAATTATACTAAAACAATTATTCACTTCAGTCTCAGTGACTATTGGTGAATATAAATTCACCAATAGTCACTTCGACTTCAGTGAATAATTGTTAAATAGATTTATAATTCAACAGTATATAGTCTAAAGCATATGGATTTTAAATCAATAACTTTCCTTGATAGTGATTTCATTTTTAACTCAAGAAGAAATATCGTAATACATAACAATAATGTGTATTTCCAGAAAATATCCATTCAACACACATATGCCTTTTGTAGGAATGCAGTCACGTGGTTGTACTAGATGGCAAACAAATCTTAATTCATATATTTAAAGGTACTTGTACGAGATCGATAGTGTAATTAACAAAACCTGTAAATGCTATTTTCCACCTCCAGTCAATTGTCGATCTTTCTGAAACGTAGACGTTATTAAAATAATTGTGGAAGAATATTTTTAGATAGGAGGGGGTGTGGCAATATCCCTATTAAAGGGGGCTGAAATCCTTATGACACTGGAAACGAGTTATTACTGGGAGTCACAGCAAGATCAGTAGTGTTATTCGTCGAATGATTTCTTGAGATCAGAACAGTATAGTCTATGTTTCGCATACTTAGCCAGTGTGATAATATTTAACTGTTTGGCTCGATCTAATTGCTAGCGTGAATCGGTCAGTATCAGATCAGCGAGCCGAACAACAGAGGTTATTCAGTAAAGAAATTATCCACTGCCTACTGAGTGCTTAAGCAAATTGATCATGGAATAAATTCATGGATACTTGACCGCCTATATTTTGAAATAGCTTATTGTCTTCCTTTTGAAATACATAGTTTTCTTCCCATCATTGTAGCTGTAACATTTTTAAAACTTCACAATTCTGAGCAAAACTTTGAATAAAGCTAACGCAATAAAACTCAGGACGTTTTCATAGAAATAATTCGAGAAGAAACTACTTAAATTGTTAAGTTAGCATTCTGCCGATAACATACCTTTAGCACTTCTTATGAACTTCTAGTTCAACTTTGTCCTACGGGAAACTTCTGGAACTGAAGTAGTAACGCTTGAATTATGTGTATTTATGCATTTGTCTACGTGATGCATTATTCAGAAAGCATGCATAAGATGGCTACATTACGTGTTCAGTGTTGGATTATGCTGTTATTCCATACCACCATAGGGTCAAAGTTGGTCAAAACAGCACTTATGAAGTTTCTAGAAGGTAATACATATATTTAAATATCAACTCCCAATGGACAGGGTCACTAGGTCGCTTCATCTGAGAATAATTTTATCCTTCCTTGTAAATATAAAACGGCCAGATCTATGAAAGCTCTCTTAAAGCCTGCAAACTCTTTCAACATTGCAGTACAGTTAGCTAAACCTGACATTAGAAGCGCTCAAAACTAGAATGCAACCGTCGACAGCTGTTTCGTCCTCATCGACACGGTGTAAAGAGCTCTTTCTCAGTGTAAGTATGTCCTCAAACTGGGTGTGGCACATGTCCTTGAGCCTTTTGGGACACTTCACCTCGGCCTATATACAGTTATTTCAATGAATGCTGTCTAGGAGATAGGGATTAAGGACATTAGGGAATAGGTATTAGGGAATAAGGCATTGTTACTGATATCGGAAGGCTGTACACAGGCGGCTGAAATTGGATAAATAAACCATAAGGTAAATAGACAAAGTCATCCAAGTCGTATAACTCGTAACCATAATTCATTTCCGTCTGGGAAGACCCTAATGCATGTCCTATTTCCTAATGACCTATTCCCTGTCTCCCAGACAACATTAATTGAAATAGCTGTATGCTGATTACCAGCCGGTGATTGCGGTATCAGCTACGTTACACATTGCGTGTGGCTTCAAAATTATTTTCGAGCGTAATAAAAAGTGGACCCTAGAATGAGGATGTGTAGGTGGTGGCTGTATGTCAAGCTAAATAAAGGATAAAAAACATGCATGTAAAACAACGATTATCTGTAAGCCAAACATGGAAAAAACTATGAACACGCAAAACAATGCCAACATGCACGTATCAGTAAAATTACATGCACGTATAAAAACCATGCACGTATAAAAACCATGCACGTATAAAAACCATGAACGTATAAAAACCATGCACGTATAAAAACCATGCACGTATAAAAACCATGCACATATAAAAACCATGCACGTATAAAAACCATGCACGTATAAAAACCATGCACGTATAAAAACCATGCACGTATAAAAACCATGCACGTATAAAAACCATGCACGTATAAAAACCATGCACGTATAAAAACCATGCACGTATAAAAACCATGCACGTATAAAAAAACATGCACGTATAAAAACCATACACGTATAAAAACCATGCACGTATAAAAACCATGCACGTATAAAAACCATGCACGTATAAAAACCATGCACGTATAAAAACCATGCACGTATAAAAACCATGCACGTATAAAAACCATGCACGTATAAAAACCATGCACGTATAAAAATAGGTACCAGATTGGTACAGCGTACTGGCTGGAGAGGTGGCTGGACTTTGGAAATGTAGAAATCAATGGGAATCAATGTTTGGCAAATAGAATGCATTGAGCTATTGAAATGGTTAAAGAAAATTAGATTTTTAGTAAATTATACAGTTGAATATATTCCTGGATCTGTTTTTCTGGTAACGAACTTGTCATTTTATTGGTAACGAATAGCAAGTGCGGCGTATGGTTGTTTTTAAAAAAACGAACGAGCGGGTCTTCGAGTTGATAATGCATGTTGAGTTTCGATAAGTGTTTAAAATATACCTTTAGTTTTCAGACAGATTCATGATCAATTCCGAGTCACTATCAGATTCATCAGATTCAATCACTTAGCGACGACGACGCTTTGTTGACTGTACTTTGGAGAACTAGTAGTCAGCCATTCACCCTTCTCACACAGCGCCGGCCATGTTGGATAGAAACAATATATTTTACGTGGCTAGCCTCGCACTGAGCAGATTCAGAACGAGTTTAGCCGCGCAAAAACAAAGGTTTTTATTCTCCTGGGACTCAACATGGCATGGCCGCCGCGCGAGAAGGGTGAATGCATGGCCTGTCTCGTGTCTTGCTAAGTGTATTTTTGTTGATCATAAACAGTCACAAGACACAAAGCGAGGAGAGCCTTCACAACCTTCACCTATTTTTCAAAAGCAAACCTAGAAGCCATTCGAGTGCCATTCACATACACACACGAATCTCATTGGTTGAGACTCTGTGTTCTTGTTATATATTGTTTAGATTAGAAAACCACATGCACCAAAAACAGATCTTGATCCACAAGAAGAACATATAACGATAAAGTATCCGAAAACTACTGCCATGCTGATCATATACAACGCTTGTCGAGGTTTATAAAAAACAAATACGATATTTCGGCTGGCCAGTACCAACTTTCTTCAGGTTTATTTTACAGTGGAGTTCGCTGACCTTTTATACCTTTGAAATCTCGGCTATCCGAAATCATTATATGGCCTATCAATACAAAATGTAGTCAGAGAAAAGCCACGTGAAACGATAAAGAAATAATTGCTCTGTAATTTGAAATTATGACCGATCAAAAATTCAAGAAGCTCTATGTTAAATGTCAGTTTTGGTCTGTCAACTTTTTCTATGCTTCGGGAAAACGATGTTGTTGCAGAAACTCCCCAGGAACGTCAGAACATTGTAGTGCCATTGAAAGCCTTTTACACCATTCTTCATCAGAGAGGCCATCAAGGTCACTGCAGACTGTTGATTGTAATTTCAACTTCACTTCTATTGGACCACATTCGGCCTAACACTGTAGCACCAACAGCCTTGCAACTATCAAGGGAGGTTTCTTAGTATAAGTATAAGCTTTATTTATCCACGTGACATTACTGAGCCTAAAAAGGCTCGTTACAAAAATGTACGTGTGTCTACAATAAAAACTAACAATACATCTACAAAGCATCATTAAATAATTAAGGGAAACTATGGAAGAATGGTTCAAGATAAAATTCAATAGTATCATTATAAAAACTACGATAAAAATCTATGATAATAATCCTAATATAATACATATATAAATGAAGTCATGTATAAATGAAATCATGAGCTGGCTAGCACTAGCTAGAGCACTGGATGCAAAGGCACTCGTCTTGGCCTAATTTAAGTTTCTTAAGCTTTGCAGCAAAGTTTTTAAACCTTGTGTTGGCACAACTGACTCAACAGCAATCACAGCGTGGTTGGAGTTACTTCGTACTTTAATCGTTGTCTCAAAGACTGGCAATATTAAAGAAATTGACTGGCCAATTATCCGTCATGATGACGGACCATGATCTCGCCATGACGGGTCATGGACTGACTCTCTCTCGCTCTTTCTTGCTCTCTGTGTTACAAGATATTCGTTCTGTATTTATGGCATCTACAAACACTAGTTACTGTGAGTGGACAGATGTCCTTGACCAAAAGTAGTTATTGGGATCAATACAGGTGTGTTTGCGAAAATATATTACAGTTAAGGTTTACAATATTGTAAATAAGGTCGTGGCCTTAATACTGAAACTGATGGTTCAAACGATCGACAACATAAATAAGATATGTCAAAGGTGAAACTTGAGATCAAATATCATAAGTTGAGCGTAAAACATAATCTATGAGTCTTTTGATATTTTCCGTAGAATCTCACTTAAGAGTTCGTAACTAATTTGTAGGGGCAGAAAGCACAACAGTTGCTCTTTCAATATAACTTAATGAACAATATCTGACCAGGACTCTGATTGTTTATCAGTCTTAGCTCAATTTAAAGTATGGAACAGTGTAATTAAAAATACTCAAATCTTAATGTCGGGATCGCCTGATGCTGATAAGCTTAACTCGTTGACACCTGAACATGTTTGAGCTCAATTGGTGAAATCCTGAGTGATAACTCAACCCTCCCGCCTCAGTTCAAGTTTGGATAGCCCAGGATAGTTAAATACTACTGACTTTTTAAGCCGAGGGCTCAAACTTTCCCCATGATGCCATTCGGCAGAATTCTACGGACTCGTTCATGGTAAGTATGGCTTCTTCTGTAGTGTTTCCAATGACATCTGCTCTAATTTTGGACAAAAAAGCCACTGCAAGAGGGCTAGAGGACATCATTAAGTCTGAGGACGGCTGAAAAGTACTTGGTTTGCTTTTAGTAGGCCTTATGAGTGGATTTCACAGGGTTTTTCTGTTGTGATTGTTCTTTGATACACATGACATAATTATTCGATGAAATCCTCAGTTGGTGAGCTTTTTTCCCTGCTCAACCTATTACGATGTGTTTTTGGCACTTTAAAGCAACGGCTTGGGTCCAAATCACCGCTCTTGACTGCAGGGGCAAAGGATTCTGCCCATTACCCAGCATGCAATTGGATGTGGGTGCAGGAAAACATGGTGGAGAGAAATGCAGCGTTAAGAATAGCGTGCTTCTCAGTCGCACGGTGTGTTTAGTGAAAACAAACCTGGTGGTTGGAGAGATCAAAGAAGGTACTGAAACAACTGAGTGTTGATTTTGTGTTTGCTTTTGTTTTCAAGTGCGAACGGGAAGGGTTTTTTGAGGTAATTTTCAGCTCCTCAAAATTCTTGAAAATCGAAGAAATGAAAAAGATATCCAAAACAAATGAGTTTTTCTCCAAAGTGGGAGAGTCAAGTCATCCCTGCTATAGCTCTTGCTTTGAAGTTATTCATCCCCTGCCGAATGGCATCATGGGGAAAGTTTGAGCCCTTGCCGTTTAAAAGTCAGCAGTATTTAACTAGCCCGGGATAGCCAAATTGGAACTGAGGGGGGAGGGTTGAGTTAGCACTCTGAATTTCACCAATTTAGCCAAAACACCTCCGGGAGTGAAAGGGTTAATATGGATATATAACTGGCGCTCCTAAACGCACGTGGTGAAAGGACATTTGTATGTAAGATATATACACATAACACTTACCAGATTGCATTGTTGTTATTTAATATTCGTTTCTGTTAAAAGTAATGGCATCAAATATAGTAGTAAATGGACCGATTCCTCAGTAGTTCCAGGCCAGGCGTCGGCACTTTCACTGAACTGAACTGAACGGGAACTTTATTTATCCACGGAATTCTGATCGACATTTAAGAAATAGAAAACGGTCAAGTTGTTGTGTAAACCCGAGACCGACCTTATTTATGCAAAATAATAGGAAAAGCTCAAAGTAGTGATCCATATCGGACTAGGCATGCAACGAAAATCGTCCTGAATTACTAAAATCGACACGAAAAGCACTTTAAACAAAACTGCTGAGAATTCAAATACGAATAGACCGGGTGCAATAATGCCGCGATATACCGGCAGTGTTTGTATTGGAATCCGATACCAAATAAAATCCGTAAAATCTAATTTCTGAAATATTCTTCAGATAAAAGATACCAGGTAAAAGATTAACTGATCGAAATTTGAGGGATGTAGCTATCCGTAGGAGAATTTACAGACAATGTATGGAAAACTGAAAACACAATTGCACGCTTCCCAGCATGATGTGGCATCACAGCTACACACGAAGCAAAGCCCAAACAAACTCAGCTAAACTTTCTCGTGGCAGCCATTTTGAATGCTACTTTCCCAAATCCGTGGCGTTAGCGCTGTCGTTCCTGGAGCAATGGAGCATAATTGATTACCACCGGGAGGAATAACAATGTATTTACACTCGCTGTATGAATAAAGGTTGCATTCACGTAAAAATGCAAAATAAAATTATATTATTAGTAAAAATATACACACCTTCACGCCCAAACGAAAAGAAAACCACGTGCGGAAGACCGCGTATATTGCAGTCTGTGTCCTTGCGCACGACCACAATGCATTGCTTTGGCAATGCGCAAAAACACGTATACACTACACAAATTAGTACTACTGCCTTGCTCGCTCGCTTCAGGCACGCTCGCTGCGGCAGCAATAATAAAACTACTTCAATATAAAAACACTACATAGTGTTATTCGTAAGAAATGTATGTTTGGTTATGAATTTCTAACCTTACTAACGTTGTTAGATAGATAAATTACAGAGGTTAACCTAAAATATAATTACAAGGTACATATCTAAAAACTACTACTAAATATGATCAATTGTGATATTCTTCTAATCACTTGCTGCCGTTATTATATGATAAGGGTGTCTATAAATCGATTAGTTTTACACAAGGGGGTGTACGTAGGCTTAACATTCCTCAAGGTAACAGAAGAACGAGTTAAAATTAATTAATTAATTAATTTAATTAAATGGAATGAGCTTATACAAATTTCCTTGCGGATGACTAAGTATTTTACGAAAAAGGGTCTGACTGAGTTCAGAGACATTCAGTATAGGTCTGAGTAGGACAGTTCGTATGTATAAATGATTCGTAGTGCTCTTTTCTGTATTCGTTCAAAAGATTTGCTTAAATATTCGGGTAAGCTATAATGGAAGACCTGACAGGCATATAAAAGCACAGACTGAATACGTGCGGTGTAGAATTTAACAAGTTCAACCGTAGAGACATCAGCGCGCTCATGTTGTATCAAGAAATATAGTCGTTTTGCGGCTTTCCTAGTGATGTCAATAACATGGGAGTTCCATTTTAAATTATTTTGTAGGGTGACGCCCAGAATTTTAATTGTGTCCACTTCAACGAGGGCTGTCTCTTCTACGGTGACGGCTTCATAAGGCCTCGGCGTTTGGAAAAGCGAGATTCTTAGTTATTTGCATTTCATTGGATGTAGCCAGGGGCCTAGTTTAGTTCTCTGGGGGACTCCTGCTGGCACGGTTTCCCATTGTGAGAAGCAGTCATTCGCAAGGTTAACTCGTTGGCTCCTATCAGTTAAAAAACACAAATACAGCTTACTATATCGGGGTTTATATTATACCTAGAGAGTTTGTTGATGAGTAATGAAAGGCGAACGCCTTTCTATAATCAAGAAAAAATACTCTGATATCGTTGTCTGTTCCAACAGTTGCTTGGGACCAGTGATGTATCATGTCTATTAGGGCGTGGCTAGTTGATAAACGGAGGATAGGCTCATACTGGTCTGATTTTCAATGTTCTTATATGCTGGCTAAACGTACACATGTTCACATGCACACTTTCGAAAGAGTTGGAGTTAAAGAGATCGGTCTAAGATCCTTTGTTAAAGTTGAAAGGACCGTAGTTTTCTGTCAATACAAGTAATAAGAATCCAAATTGATTAAATGTATTCCCCAAATCTTACTAAATCGTGATGCCTAATAAAATTGTGCTAGCAAAAACAGAAATAATGTTGTGAATATTTATTTCGAGAGGGTAAATTAAAAAGTCAAAAAAATCAAACTCTTTCAAAATCTACAAATTTCATGTTTTCTTAAAAACGCTCCAGAAATTTTGGAATTTTTTTTGAGCATTAAATTCAACCTTTCATAAGAATAATACACTAAATCCTATCACTGAAAAATATCGACAATAGAGGTAATCGGCTAACGCAGGAGCCCATTACCAGGAGCGTTCCTCTGTTATGGGTTGGGTCCCCAGCACAAGAGTAGATGAGGCTATTTTTAGATTCGAAATTCCGGCGAAAAGAAGTTGCCGCCATGTTGGTTCCCTTAAACAATAGATTCCTCGTTAGCTTCTTTTGTTGGGGCACCAACATTTGAATCTCTGGGGATTGAGTGAAAACCAGCAATTCGAATTCCCGCGTTGAAAGTGAGAAGAATGATAATGAGAAGTGACGTTAGCTATCTGATTGGCTAAGAATAGCCTACCTTTGTTCTTTTTCGCGCGAAACGCAATGCTAAAAATAGCCTCATCTACCTCTGTGCTGGGGTACAGACACAGTGGGGAAGATGGACGCTCCTGGTAATGGGCTCCTGGCTAACGCTGTTGCCACCCAACTCAGATCATGTGATGTAAACACACATTACTCTGGAGAATTGACTCTTTGAAAATTAATTTTATTCAGATAGGCATGATTGCATTATGATTAGAATGAAAAAGGAATAATTCTTCAGAGTAGCATCTGTTTACATCACATGATCTGAATTGGGTGGCAACAGAGTTAGCCGATTACCTCTATTGACCGATTTATCTTGTACATTTGTTGTCCCAACCTTTCCCTTGAGTAACGTTTTTGTTTTTCTGTATCAATTAATGTATCAATTTCTCTAATTGGAAAACAAAGAACTGAATCCTCTGAAGAGCTGTCACATGATCTGAATTGGGACAACAAAAAATAGAAGCTAAATCGGTCAACTGCAAATATGATTTTACATAGGCAGGACATTGGGGCCGAGGTTTTGGATAGTGCCTTGTTTACATCTAGAGCGGCCACGGCTGACTAATGGAATAGGCACGTGCATTCAAAAGTCGAGAGATTATCATAATGACCAGTTTGACGATTCGCAGACAGATGTGTTGTGCATATTTAATTAGGAGGCGGAAGGAAGAAGACAATGGTGTGACTGCAGGCGCTTCTATCCCCCCCCCCAATTGGGCCGCTACGCAGGCTAGTACAAATGTGTTTAGGTTGTTACAGAGACTGGTTGTGCATTGTACCTCCTGGTCATTATCTAATGATAATTTCTCATCATTCTCATTACGCATAAATTAGGAAATTGGCAAAAGAGCGTATAAATTCCCCCCGTTAAATAATAGTTAATAGAGTGAAATGGTTATGAAAGCCAGTGCCCTCTTATATTATGTCTTTGTTCGCTTTTATCAACCATTACCGTGCACAAAACACAATAGAAATTCCAATGTGTTTTAAATCAATCTGCCAAAAGAAACGTGTGTGTTCAGTCGTTCAGGGGACGCTAATTAACTATGACCGTGCACAATCTGTTGTCTTACCCCCTTCCAACATAAATCACAGCGCCTTTGTTAGTCCCGAAGAACGTAAGTCCGAGACCTTATAGTAAGCCGCTGGTATAATATTCTGGTTGTAGGCTCAAGTAGAAACAGGACAAGAATTCAAATCACTATTTTCCCCGGCGAAGGGGCAATCGTGTTTATAACGTATTACATGTGCGGCGGTTTTGGGCAGAAATGTGATTCCGGGTTCGTTTTCATAATTACTTGGAAATCTGGCTTTCTCGTAAAACGAATACCCTCGGGACTATTTCAGACACAAAATACAGTATTTAAGATGACTCCAGTTTATTACTGTCTTTAATTTGTAAACATTGACAGTGTGTTCTGATCTCAACGTGCCGGTTTTCTAACTAACAGTGAGTGAGAGATCAAACGAGTCAAACAAAATATCCATAGACATCAACACACACTCTGCCATGGTTGTCGTGTTCGGTAAAGTCTACGAGGTCTTCACCGTACCACACACGCAGCGTTGAGTCGCGGCTGATGTAGTAGGGGTCGTTAAAACCGCGCTGGAGAACAAGTGATGGGGAGATGGAATTGAATCCGTCTTTGTCGTACCACCTTCCGGTTTTTGCGGAGTCCATCCATCTAAAGAATAGCCAAGTATTAAAGGTGTATACTGACATACTGATTAGGTGAATGCTATTGTCGGGATTATGCTAAAATTCATTTACACTCAATAACAAGACGGTCGTATTATAGTGACGTTATACTGCAATTAAAAGAAGGCTACAAGACTTACTTGACGCCAGTGAGGGGGAAAATCATGTCGTTATCTCCATTGGTGATGACAGTGTCGAGAGAGTTCCTGGAACGTTTGCATCCCCAGTTACTGTCGCTGGACGCACCGCCTCCGCACCGGACTTTACCGCTTCGATGAACCAACTGCACACCAGCAAGGAAGCCAGTCGCATCAGGAGTAAAGGTGCCTGGCTTATTGCCGCGACTCTCAAAACAGACTTCATGTATGCCGTTCAACTTCACCCAGCGCTCTGACAAAAATGATCAAGAGTTGAAATTAGTCATGTTTATGACTGCAATTTACTGAATTAAACAACGTTCCCCTAAACTGTACGATTGTTATGCTTAATCCGAATTTCTAGTAAAAAGCCTTTCAGAAAAAATAACGATGTTAATTAGAGTAAAAAGCGCCTTCCTTCTCAAATATCATGCAGAATGAATAGACACTTTGGTGCCTCTTAGCTAATTAGCCGTACATCTGTAATCAGTGAAGCGCGCGGGCAATTTAAAATACTGGCTCTAATTACAAAAGAGTAGAGTAAAATCAGTTGACCGCTTTGATTCGATTTTTTTTTTAAACTCTTAATAAACAGGGACTCGCGTTGTAAAATGGAAAATACCCTCCTGCCCTTCTTGCCCATTGGGATTCGAAATTTGAATTTCAAATTCAGAACAGTACAGTCGAGCAAGAAAGCAAGTAATCAGTCTATTCCTATTAGAATATTAAATTGCTGAAGCTAAAATTAAAATAAGCCAAGAAAAAGTAAACAGCAGGAAGCTTGTTGCCTGTCAATCGCGTTTTGGGTCCGTTTACAAACTAATTAGTGTATTTTTAGACATTCAAGTTTTTCAAGTGAATTTCGATGATTCCAAATGTCGGCGATCACTCCAGCGGAGCATCACAGGTCGCAGAGTGAATAGAGATGTTCACTTGACAAAGGCTAATTGATAATGAAGGCGTCTTCAACCTGGTTGAGGCCCTTTTATAGTGCGGGTTTAGCCTCGTCACCAGTCTTCTACTCGGTCGTTTAGTTCCAAAATGGTGGCCGTTTTTACTCCCGAGTAAGAAGCCTGGCAATACCGTATTTGAGTCGGTTTATGTTTTTTACCTACGATAGACAATTTCGACTTAGGTTTTACACATATATTTCATTGACATAGACCTTTCAAATTCTACCATAGACACAGACCTCTCGATTTCGCTTTCAAGGGGTTTTTGCCAGGCTTCTTGGCGTGTGGCAAAACAAAAGCAATGACGTTACAATATCGAGTGGCGCGTAAAGGAAAATACTGGGGACGAGGCTAGTGCGGGTCCTTGTTTTTAAACACGAAGTTCCCGTATGTAAGAGTTTGCTCCTCCTCTTTTCCCGCCTTTCAAACTCGAAATTTGGAATTCATATTGCAGAGCAGTGAATAAAGCAAGCGAGCACATCAGTCTCCTTTAAAATGCTTCATTGTCGTTCTACGCTCAACGCGTAGAAAATATAACACGACAACTTGTGGAGTGTGACTGGTGGACAGAAGCAAAACGGTTTGTTTAAGTAATGGTCCAGATAAGAACTGTAGTGCTCTACGGCAAGGAATGTTAAAAGGTCTTAATTTTCTATTATTCTTTCTCGTAATTTCATTGGTTGATACTTATAAATTCGATAGAAACCCATCGAAATAATGCATTTTCATTCGATACTTTTTCGTAGTTTGAATTTATTTTTGATCAAACTAACTATGGTTTAATTTCGAAGAATATCGTGTGTGGGGAAAGTTAACAAATTTGCAATTGAAAAATCCTTTGTTTTCTCTATATCCGATTGGCTGGATGGTGGCTTCTCTGCGTTTTCACAGAAAAAAGAGCCAATAGCAAAACAAATTCTTTATTTTCGAGATCTAGTTTGGACTGTAGATACCTCCTAAAGCACTTAAGGCATATTCAAGCAAAATCGTATGTGGGGGAGGCTCAATACCGCAGAACAATGGATTCTACTACAGTTCTTATCTGGACCATTACTTAATTAACCACAGTAATTACTTAACAAATATTCGCCGAAGTAGAGATGAATAGTGGTGGATATTTACCGAGCCGCTTCGGCGAGCTAAATAGCCATCACTATTCACCGACACTGAGGTGAATAATTGTTTTAGTATATACCACATTGCAGGTGAATAGCCAACAACAAATAGTTATGTTATTTTCTGTCAAATGGACAAAAACTCGCGCGAGGTGATTGCTTCTTTGCTCAGAGGTGAATATGAAATCATATTCACTGTTTCAGTAGCCAATCACAGCGCGCGAAAAGTGATATTCACTGGTGTGGTATATACTAGTAATAATTAGATAATACCTGAAAACAAATATAACAAAATTATATAACAAATCAGTAATGGTAATGGCTCCTGGACAAATATACTAAAATATATAACATGACTTGATTGAATCCAATAAACATGCAGTAAATCTAAAACTAGAAAGTAATAAAGAAAGGCCACGGAAACTCGATACACCGCAAACATATATATGTAATAAATGTAATACTGGGAATTGAAGGAAGCCAACATCAATTTCTTGGTCAATTATGAAACGGGCCAACTCCTACAAGAGCGGTTCCAAACAATGCAACCTGTGTTTAGCGGGAAAACGTTGCATTCTAAAAGTCAAAAAAGAAAAACTTTTGAGCAAAACATCCGAACTCTTTGCTGAATGCCGACATGAAAACAAATTTTATGCTGCCAGTTATAAGCCTCCGTAAGCTATGCACATTTTTAGTCTGATGATCACTTCGAGCATGAAACTCGAGTAACAGTTTATATTTTTCCATTTTAACTTTAAAGTTTCAACATTTTATGTAATAAATGATGTACGTTTCCCGATACGATAAACCAGACTGAATAAGGCCACGAAGGGAACAATTCTAGAAACGTACTCCACCGTATCAACCGTACAACGCTCCGAGGGCTAAAGTCAAAAAACTAAATAAACTTATACAAATGATGAGTAATAACTTAACGCCATAATGGCATTAAAGTTTGGCTGACTTGTGGCTGTTCAGCAAGCGAGAACTTAAATGATGGCAAAATGTATGCGGCGATTTAACAAACTATTATACACTCACCTCCTCGACAAAATTGTCCATTCGCATGAGCAAGAAAGGCCACGACGACAAGGAAGCCGAAAAGTTTGCCCAACATCTTGTTAACTTTGACTGAGCTGTAATCCTAAATATGATAAAATGATAAAAATACGATTTAATAAAAATGTATTTTCTAACGATGTGGAATGCACACTAGGAAGTTCTTAATTACCACATTTTATTATATGACTTGGCGTATCCGAGTGCAAATACGGGTTAAAACGAGTGCAAATATGCGAGCCTACTATTTACACGGGTCACGAACAGGTTTGTACAGGAGCCCATTACTGATTTGCACAGGTTTGTTCAACACTTAAATGGTTTTGTAAGCGCACGAGCCAACCAAAATGGAGCTGTTTGAGGAATAGCAATCAGCTTTTAACTCACCTTTCCGGTTCAAAAAAATAAAAAACGACTCGTAAACAACTTTCCATGTAATAACCTCTTTTTAGTATAATTTCATCAGTTAAAGGGGCTATGTCATGGTACTGCGCATGTATCGAGTAATCGCTCGTTTAGTGGCTGTTAATTGGATACAAACAGTTAAACTTCCCTCCCTCAATGCTTGATTGAAAGGATTTTCAATATTTTCCCTGGAGACTGTTTATATAGACTGTTTGTTAGTCATTTTTGCATATTTGCTTTCATTTTAAGCATCCCACATGGGCGAGAGGTTCGTTAGTTCATATCAAAATCGGTGGAAATAGCTCTTTCCGGCCCGGAAAAATGAATTTAAAGACTTACCGTAACACAGCCCCTTTAATATAGAGATTTTCCGGCGTGCTCTGATTGGTCGAGAATTACGTCATACGTCGCTTGGTAACATACAAGGCATTTACCAAATGTTAAATAGCATGAAAGGAAATGCTTTTCCAAAACCCACCAAAGAAGCAACTAAATAAGTATGGTTTAACTTGAAGATTTTTAAAAAAAATCATAAGCCTAAGAGTAGCGAAAATGAATGAAAATGGTGAAACTTGAATATATTTTTTCTGGTGGAATCGAAAACCGGAATCGTTTTCATGCAGTTTAGTAAAAGGACAAATTTGCTGGAAACTAAGCTAATTACTCGGGCTGCCTGTGGCAGCAACGAGTCTTAAAATGCAAGTCTTTTTTTTTTTTTTATTCAGTGTAGCAAGCGTTCTGCGCATGCGTTAAAGGTCAAATTCACACCAATCAGATCGCACTGTGCTGGTCACGTAACACTAGCCAGGTTAATTTATTTACATCATTTAATACAGTAATTCAAAATGGTGGATCCGCGAGCAAATCTCTCTCAAATTTGGAGTCCCATCTCTCAAATGTAAGCAGTTTAATGTTTTATTTAACTTCACTCGTGCGAAAGCCTTCCAACAGGCTCAGGATATTGCAACTGGCGCTCTTGTCGGAGCCGAAGGACCGCGTTTTTTACCCAGATGGCCTGTGATTTTATATACGACACGACGCCGGACCTGAAGGACTCAAAGATCCACACATATCGAATTGGAATTTAGCGTTTTCCTTTCTGCTGAAACCAAGGCTTCTTCGATAGAAAGGGCAAGATGTTGTGTTTTTCTAGGAGGACAAAATATTTCTCGTTTAAGCTTCTCTTTCGCCACGGCTTTGTTATTTGAATCTCTGTGGATTGGAAAACTCAAATATACTGCACAATACCATACAACTGAATAAGAAGTCTTTAACAAAGCCGAACTCAAACTCAAGAGCAAAGCTGAGAGTGAAACTGAAACTGAACAGTGTCTTGTCAGGTCATGAATTAAGGTACGGTGAGGTTGCAATCATTGCGTGTTTATATCTGCATTTCTTTGTCGATTTGTTGACCTCGTGGCGCTGATAGATTTTGCCATCGGACGGTATTCTTGTTTGAGGTACGTTTCGTAGGTTTTATGCCTCTCGGTCATAATACATACCAGCGCAAACACCGTGATCTGTAGGCCAACATGCACTAAAATAATTTTGAGCGTGTTTTTGGCTGTCAGGAATACCCCGGAGAAATAAACACTCGCACAGAATAATTTATGATGAGCGAAGCAATATTCAACTCTCAAGGTCAACTTAAACAAGAATCCTCTCACGGCCAAGGTTTTGGTTCGAGAAATTAAAGGCTTCCAACAGTTCCCTTTATAGTTCTGTAATATAATGAGCAGATCAGTTTTGGGAAGGAGGGTATATAACCAACAGGCATTTCAGTTAATAAATACCTGATATGGACGCGAGCTGCGATAAAGAGCCGCAGGGTAGAATGAACAGTAGAGAAATATATCATATGATAGCTCCATCATAGGTGGACAGGATACAACTTATAATATGGGACAAATATAAACATATATTTGAGACACTCATCTATTAGTACTCTGAACCTGGAGAACAGCAGACTAAATTGTAAGCGTGCGGTACATGAATAAGTAGAGGTCAACTTCTTTAATTATATACTAGGGGAGCACAGAATGCATGTCACCGCGCTACCGGCCACTCCTAAAGACTGCTAAATTCAGCTAATAATGCTTCCCTTCGGTTATTACTAAAAGGATTTCAAATGAAAGTGTATTTCATCTTCAATCTCATGTGGCCCGAGTGAAAGCCCAGATGGGCTCTCGTTTTGTATATTATAGCCATCGCTGTTTAAAAGAAAATGGTAAATCAAGAGACAAATGAATTCAGTCTGAGATAAGGCTTGATATCAGTTGATTATAACACACGGAGGGCGGCGAGATTCAGAGGGGCTGGTTGCTGTCACGTGTTGATTTTCTATCAAGAACCACAAGGAAAATAGATCAAGTAACTGGTACACTCTTTTTGAGTCGAACGGTTGTGTTTTTTATTAGTAGACGTTATTAAAATATTTGTGGAATAATATTTTTAGATACGGGAAGGGATGTGGCGATATCCCTATTAAAGCACAGGCCGCCCAAGTTCTGACTGTATAACAAGGTTTGTATGGGAGTTCTTCCGATAACTCAGAATAATAACATAAATCTTCTGTGAATACAAGGTAAATAAAGGAAGAAGACGTACTTGAAGTTGTTTTGTCGTCCTATGTGTGTTTCAGGTCGCTAGAACAGTGTTTTATGGAATTCTTGAGTCATGCGCTTCACCCCTCTAGGACGACAAAACAACTTCAAGTAAGTCTTCTTCCTTTATTTACCTTGTATTACAGAAGATTTATGTTATTATTTTGAGTTATCCGAAGAACTCCCATACAAACCTTGTTATACAGTCAGAACTTGGGCGGCCTGTGATTAAAGGGGATGGAATCCTGTGACACCCGAAACGAGTTATGACTGGGAGTCACAGCATGATATTGTGTTCTTCACCGAATGATTTCTTGAGAACGGTATAGTCTTTATGTTTCACATATTAGCCAGTGTGATTATAACTGTTTGGCTCGACCTAATTGCTAGCGTGAATTGGTATCAGATCAGCTGAACAACAGAGGTTATTGAGTAAAGACATTATCAGCTATCGGTCAGAAAATTGATGGAATAAGTTCATGGATACTCGACCGCCTAATAGCTTATTGTCTTCCTTTTGAAAAACATAGTTTTCTTCCCATCATTGTGGCTATAACTTCACAATTCTGAGCAAACCTTTGAATAAAGCTAGCGCATAAAACTCAGGACATTTTCATAGATAAACTATACTTCAATTGTTAAGTTAGGCTTCTGCTGCTTACATACCTTTAGCACTTCATATGAACTTCTTGTTCGACTTTGTCCCACGGAAAGCTTCTGGAACTGAAGAAGTGACGCTTGAATTGTGTGTATTTATACATTTGTCTACGTGATGCATTATTGTGAAAGCATGAATAACAAGGCTACATTACGTGTTGTGTGGAATCCGGTTATTTCTTTGGGTCACCCAGGGAGGGGGGGGGGGGCGAAATCGGCAATTTAGCATTTTTTAGGGGCTGTCCAAGCGAAATCCATTTTCAGGGTGATTTTTAGACCATGAGATACATTTTAGGGTGGGAGGAAATTTTTCACGGTTTGCTATTTTTTAGGGTATTTTTCGAGGTTTTCCAACGGTCACCCCTACCCTTTTTACCTTGAAGAATCCCCCCCTCCCCCCGAATCAAAACATCACTTATGGAGGCAAACGAGGAATTTTGTTATTCTAGAAGGTAAACATATATTTCAATATCAACTTGCCATGGACAGGGTCACATAAGGTCTCTTCATCTGACAACTAATTTTAGTTATTTCAATTGGTTTCCCGTTTTACTTTTCAGCTATTTGGTTCCTGTGTTTTCTTTAAAAACAGGAACAACAAAACTGTCGTTCCTTGTAAATATAAAACGGCCAGATCTATGAAAGGTCTCTAAAAGCTCTGCAAGCTCTTTCAACATAGCACTACGGTTAGCTAAACCTGCCAATAGAAGCGCTTAAAACTAGAATACAACCATGGACAGCTGTTTCGTCTTTATTGAGACTCGTCGGCACGGGCTGTGTACGTGTATAGCGAGCGAAATGAGCCTTTGGTGACACTTCACCTCAGCCCATTAATGCTGCTTACTAGATTGCGGTTATCAGCTAAGTCACACATTGCGTGTGGCAAGCAGCCAAAAACCAATCTGATCCAGCTTCACATGCCAGTTTGAAGGACTTTTACATTTTAGAGAGCTTTCATAGCTCTGGCCGTTTTATATCTTCCTTGTCAGATAAGCATGTGGTAAAATGGATTAAGATATGGTTTTACTGTCCTAAATGTTTGGTTAATATAGGATGTTTTCACTAGTTTATTACTCGGGCTGCCTGTGGCAGCACCGAGTCTTAAAATGCAAATCGTTCTTTTTTCTTTTTTTTTCGTTGGGTGTCGCAAAATTTCTGCGCATGCGTTAAAGGTCAAATTCACACCAATCAGATTGCACTGTGCTGGTCACGCAACAATCGCCAGGTTAATTTATTTACATAATTTAATACAGTAAAGCAAGATGGTGGAAGACCCGCGAGGAACTTTCTCTCTAATTTGGAGTCTCATCTCTCAAATGTAAGCCAGTTTAATGTTTTATTTAACTTCACTCGTGCGAAAGCCTTCCAACAGGCTCAGGATATTTCAACTGGCGCTATTGTCGGAGCCGAAGGACCGCGTTTTTTACCCAGATGGCCAGTGATTTTATATACGACACGTACGACGACCTGAAGCCAGTGAACTGGGGCCAGGATCCGAAAAGCTCAAATTCGAAGAAATAGATATTGGAATCTATAAGCCATCGGCTCGCTGTGCTGCATTTAAAACATCCGAGGAGGACATCTTATTTTGGGTGAAGGCACTTCAAGACCAATATTACGAGTCTCTTAAAAACTGTCAGAGATTTAAATTTACCGTAAGTTGGATCAGAGAGTATTGAGATCAAGTTATTTCGTTCCAGAGAGGATATTGACCTAGCGGAAACGGTACAAGCTGTCGAAGGATTTTACTTATAATCATCCACGTCTACTTAACAACAGGAATAGTTATGTGCCAAGGCATGGGCAAAGATTGAGTTTCCCAGATTACAGATGAAAGTAGAGAACTTAATGAATGAAGAAACAGAGGTCACGCGCGACATGCTTGAGAACATGAACATGTTCAACACTTTATGTTATACTAAGAAAACAAAACAAATTACAGAGCCTGCAAGTTCACAAGTCAATGAAAAACCCCAAGAGCCTGTAGTTTTGGATCAACATATCCTTGAAACTCCAAAAGCAACATACACATAATGAATTCTTACTCTCGTCACATCAAAACGAAACTCAGTCATTTGGAATACAAATTAGTGCAGCAAGATAATATATACAAGACTGAAATCAAGATGCTGTCATCGCGTATTATTGACCTAGAAGTTGAAAATGGCGAGTTGAAAGCGGATATAATAAAGCTGAGATCCGACTTTAAAACTTTAAAAACAAAATCAAGAATACAAAAAAGAAGACAATGAAAGACCAAGGTCTCCAGTGTTCCGAGACTACCCAACCTACTGAAGCTTATCAGTTTGTTCAAGAGCCATCTTTCTTACATGACAACCCGATCCCTATTCATCAGAATACATTTTCTGTGCTAAATGACGAGAGTTTACAATCACCTGACCGACAACCCACTACTAAAGAAAGGGACCATGAAGTACGGTAGTACGGTTAATTCTCGGGTTCCAAACAATGAATATATGCCTGCTCAAATGCAGTGTGTTAAACGAATAAGTGTGTTTAATTTAAAAGGTCAACATACGAGAAAAATAAAACTATTAAATTACATATATACTAGGGGAGCAGAGAATGAAAGTCGCCGCGCTACCGGCCACTAAAGACTGCTAAATTCAGCTAATAATTCTTCCCTTTGGTTATTACTAAGAGGATTTCAAATGAAAGTGTATTACATCTTCAATCTCATGTGGCCCGAGTGAAAGCCCAGATGGGCTCTTGTTGAGCTTAATAAAACACCTAAACGACTCGGAATTCAGGCAGAAAGTCATTGCTATGCCAACCCCGAAGTACACCCCGCTGTGAGATTCAGAGTGCACATGACGCTGGTCATGCACACTCTTTTTGAGTCGAACGCGGGGACATGGTCTCGTTGTGTTAGTGTTCTTCGCCGCATGATTCCTTGAGAACGGTATAGTCTTTGTGTTTCGTATATTAGTCAGTGTGATTATAACTGTTTGGCTAGACCTCAGTTGCTAACGTGAATTGGTATCAGATCAGCTAAACAACAGAGGTTATTCAGTAAAGCCATTATGTTGAACGTTAGAATAGTTTTGTGCGGGTAGCGGAATAAAGGTACCGGTGTCCCAGGAAATTTGCACCCCCGTAAATTTGCACTCCCCGGTGCAAATTTCCTAGGACATTTTGCCTAGGAAATTTGCACCCCCTAATAGTAGGAAATTTTCACCCCCTCTCAGAGTCTATCGTTTTCTTATTTTCTTATTCTCTAAGGTAATTTGAATCAAGCGCGCGGCCGATAGTTTACGTATAAACGTAGTCACAGTTGCTTAGCTCTTGGATGATTTTATTTTGAAATTATTTGGCTTGGCTTTGCAATGTTAGCGCGTAAATAGCTAACTTTCGCGAAGGGAGGCAGTAGAACCTCTGGTACCCAGGGTAGTAAATAGCGGGTCACTGAATAGACCACTAATTGAAAGGCCGCCGCAAAGTACCGACCCGATAATTGAATTTGGCGTGTATCTTAAAATAATCCAGTTACAATGTGCAACCGGTGCCGTCCACCTACCAAACGAGTTCGATTTTTACAGTAGTAACAGAACTAGCCTGGGTACCAGAGGTTCTACTGCCTCCCTTCGCTAAAGTTAGGCGCCGAGGAGCGAAGCGACGAGAGTCGAAGAGCGAAGCGACGAGAGTCAAAGAGCCAGGGTATAACAGAACATGAACGCTACGAAAACCTCGGAACTCAATGCTCCTTTGAATGTACATATTATCTTGAATAAATACATTGCAAGTTATTAAGAAGTTTTAAAATGTGTATCGTTATTAAACTCCGTTTTGCAAGCTAAATTCATAGCCGGGCACAAGCTTGCGTTCAAAATGCAACGCTAAGTTTTCGCCGTAAACCTAAACCAGATAAGATTCCTAGGTCACCTCTGCTATGTCTACCTCAGTATAAAGATAAGAAATGTCTAAAGAAACACTTACAACAGTTTTTGGTAAGGGGGTGCAAATTTTCTAAGGGGGTGCAAATTTCCTAGGAAATTTGCACCGGGGGTACAAATTTCCTGTGACACCGGGACTCTCTTCTGACTAACAAGTAGACTGTTGTTTATTGTCACTTGTTGTACAAGCTGGTAAGATACTAAATCAGACAAAGGAAGGTAGCACTATAAGTATGCTCTCCCTAGACTTGTTTCGGTGTATGACTTTCCGTTTTGGCAAACAACCTGACTATTAAAAGCTAAAGAGACCGAGCATTTCTACCTAATTTTGACATTGTTATGATAACGAATTGATCGGATCCCTAATGAGTTGTCTAACTTGGCCCAAGGTTTTACCTTGGTCCGATACTCCAGGTGCGGTGTGAAAATATAGGCTTTTGGCGAATTGGTGGCAACTGATATAAATCACCAACGCAATAATACTTTTACATGTACCAGCAAACAACTGAGACTTGGGAGTACCAAACATTTCTTTTAGTCTTTGATGGATATGGAGTAACCTAGTGTTTGAGACCATATAAATTTAATGAATTATAATAAGCTTCAACTCAGATAATGACATTCTTAGTAATGTTTTCTTCTGATCTAATAATGCAGGTAAATTATCACCAATTTCTTTTGGGATGGCCAAAGCAGTGTTGATAGTTGTACCATTTATATTAATAGCAGCAACACCTGTGGGTGCCATTAAGAGCACTGTAGGTAACTCAGGATTTAGCGGTCCATATTTGAATATTTTCACTGCAGTGTGATAAATTGCTCTTATCAGATGACTTGCCAGCACCAGAACCTCCTGTGACAAATAGGTGTATTCGCTTCACTTCCTCTGGCTTCAAGCAATTAAAGTTCTTAACTTTATTTCTACACCATGAGAGAACAATATCATATGCAGAACGCTGTTCGGCATTCAAAGATCTAACACACTCATGTAATAAATCATCAGTGATACCTGATGGCTGGGTCTGAGTCAGAAGTGCTGGTACTCTTTGTTGTGTTTCTGAACCTGGGGCTAAATGATCAGGTGGCTGTTCATTAAATGGATTATCAGGTGTTACATCATTGTCCATTTAAGACTGTAAATCTTTATTTTCTTTATCAATGATAGAATCATATGTGTGAAGGTTTCTAACTGGGTTGTCTCTCAGCATTTGTAGTGCATCATTTACTTCGTGTGCATTAGGTTCAAATATTGCTCTGTTCTTTTCCACCAAAGCTTGTACTAAAGGTTCATGAATTTTCATCAAATAAGTTTGATCTAATCCAATGAGATTAGTAGACTCATCTCGCCATGGAAAATATAACATGAGTAAATAATGATGAAAAAAACCTCTCGGGCTGCTTATTTTTGCTTGGTGTGTGAAATCGTATTACAGCCCTAACTTTTCTACACTTCATAATTTCATTGGTATTTAGCAATTTAATCTTATGAGGAAGTGCTGATTCATTATTAATATTTGCATGCTGTGATTCAAAGACATCATCAGAAAGCACATCTGGCTGATCATCATTGATTTCATCAGGATCAGCTTTGTAATCTTTGTAGTAGTGGGCTGCAAACTCAGCTAGGCATAATTGATCAACATGCAGTAGAGTTTAACTTAGGTCTGTTACAGTATCGTTCAATGATATTTGATTTATAAATATCAGTACTGTCATTATCAAGTGATTCCAACTCTTCTTGGCTTTTTTGCATGCGTAATCTATTTCATGGAAAATTGGTGCTCACATAGATTGTTCCTGGAAATGTTTTTCTCAACCAAAGTTCAGGCATGCATCTATAAACACACTCTTGTGCACTAACTTCTCGGGAGGAGAGAAAAGTGGCACCAACTTTTTTCAAGATTTCTCTGGCGTTCAAGTTAAGGTTCCTTGCTTCCTTTGCTGCATTTGTAATGGCCTGCGAGCATTCAGTTTCATCTTTGGAGAAGTAGGAACAAACATGAGTTATGCATTTGTAATGATTGTAAACAGATTGCAAATCTACATTTGCTCTGAACCCTTGTATTCCAGCAAAAAATAGTTATTTATAAAGCAACTATCAAGTGACCTCTTTAGATGCAAGTCATAATCAGAATCAGCAGAAATAGACAAGGCCCAGTACTATTGTTCTTCAGAAATATCACAAGAGGCCAGAACTTCTGAAGTAGTCCTTTTTGGATCATAATCTGATGTTCTTGGATTTAAAGTTTCATTTATTTTCTTTTTTACAGAAGTGAGAATCTCATTTCTTCTGTTTATTATATTGACTCTTTCATTATCAGCAACATCATCTGACACTGGTTTTGCAACAACTGTTCGATCTGTAAAGAACTGACCAAAGTTAAACCTACATGTACATGGAATATTTTTATACTTTCTACAAGTTTTAGAATGAGTGTGATTTTGATAGGTTTTCACTAAATGATGCAATTCTGGTTCAGTTTCTTCATTTGGTAGGTTTGCTTGTAAATGCTGGTCTATAAACTTTATGTAGGTATCTTCATTATCAGCTGTTAGTGCCGGACAGTCAGAAGTACAAATTAATGAATGTAAGTGTGGTACGTGATCCTCCATTTGTAACTCAATTCGAAAAGCATAATAGATTATCTTACCAATGGGGTTAGCATTGCTTAGTAAAACATCTTTGAAGAATGTTTCAACTCTATATTGGAATTGCTTGTGCTTAAGATTAAGCAAAGAACACTTATCATTATAAGAAAGAGCTTCGACTTCATCATCTGTTGTATTTATTCCCTTTGTACGAGCAATAATATGAAAAAGTTCAGGCCACCTAACATCAGCACATGATAAGGTTATACACCATGTAGGAATACCAACTTGCTTTACTATTGTAACAATTTCATACATAAATTTCTGCCAGTAAGATGGAGACCCTGGAATTTGCCTCAAAAATAAATATGCCTGGTCCTTAGAAATAATATTCTGAAGGCAGTTTTCATTTGTTTTAACCTGAGATGCTGTCAATGACTGTCCATGAACATTTTTAGTTGTTCAGCACAGCTTTTGTCGGTTTGGAGTTTGAGTTTGAGTTTGGTCAAGAGACGACTTATCACTCAGTTGTATAGTATTGTACAGTATATTTGGCAGTATATTTGGGTATATTGAGTGTCGGTATTCTGGTATAATAGAGACGGCGGAAAAAGCTCGACTCAAAATGATTCACTCAAATGTGAATGGGGTCAATAAATGTCAAAATTTAGGTGAGCCTACCGCCGACCTCGTGTGCACTGGTAAGAAGAGAGCGACTCAATAATATCAAAAAAAGAAATACAAACCAGTCCTACAAACCTTTCCCTTCCTTTCCTTTTCCTTTCCTTTCGTTTCAGAGGATTATCAGCGCAGAAATAGAAGATGAATAAGATCTCTCATTCTCGTTTCGAAGTCCGCAAAGAAAGAGATCGATTGAAGCGCGTGGCGCAATGTTGTCACGTGACCAGTGCAATCTGATTGGTTGCCGGCGCCAAACAGCGACACAAAATTATTATTTTTAAACGCCGAAGGCCTGGCCCGAGTAATAACGCCTGCGGAATAAAAACCACTATCTCATGACTAACTGTATTAAAAATACAGTCAATCAAACTAAACTAAAGCCAAGTGATACTATGTAACTTTTCGCGTGAGATCGATTGGCCAACAAATAAAAGTCGGTGAAATGTCTAGTGTTGAGCACACTGTACAAGATAGTCGCGAGATTTAACATACTAATTACACAGCATGGCACGCAACGTTCATAGCAGCACTCAAAGGCCATATATATGTATACATGACAATACTAGATTTCAACCGGCTCCCACCATTGTGGTGTAAAAATAAAGTCGAACCTCGAGAATTTAGGTTAGGGTTTACATGCATGCATGTTTCGCAATTGAGACAGGGATTTCAACACCGCCTCCCGAAGACTCTCTCTTGTTCAAATGAACGCCGTCCTTGAGGTAAAGGATTTTTGGGGCGGGTCTAAAATGTGGGTAGCGGGTGGCAGGTAGCGGAATTTAATTCATGCTCAAAACTTCCAATGTCATATATGGATCTACTGTGTACTCATTATATAGTTGGAGCTCCGTAAAAAAAACGGCTGAGATCAGCTTAAATCCACCCAAGAAGGAGAGAAACACGACACAAGACATCACAGTGGCAAGGTAAGTCATTTTTATTCACAACCTTTACAGTATTTCTGGCAAGTAAGCGGAGTTCGTTACGTCCCATCAGGGAAATCCCATACAAACACTTATATTCTGAATATTTCGTGATATATGAGCTTGGGCAGCTTGTGGTGGAACATGATATATTCCATTGGAAAGACTGCTACGCTCTGATTGGTCGCGCTATTATAGCAAATCAACCATACCAAACGCAGTCTCATGTGGCTGCTGTTCGGGAGGCGTCACTGAGTTTTTCAAATATTTTCCCACGCTAAATGACTGAGGCCAGTCAACAGATGCGCTCGACATGCAAATCAAAGCGAGATTTAATCTGATCTGTTGAAGCCTTTTGCCTAACACTGAAATATTTCAGCTACAATTTGATAAATTTTACGAGCTCTAGTTTTTGACTTCCTAATCTTGTCTCAATATTTTATTTCTCAGTTAAAATTGAAAAGACATCCGCGTGTGCTGTTACCACAGGTACCCCAGGCTCATTATGCGTAAAACGGTTATTTCCCGGAAATTTGAAATTACAGTAAATGTATGGAGTTTTAGTTCGAATGGCCGTTTGCTCTAAAATAAAATTCAGTAAATCGTTAAACTAGTCTTACCTGTCTCTTGTGTGTTCCTTTCAGTTTCTGTGAATTTTTCTTCCCTTAGTATAATTAGGCCGAGGCCGATCAGCCGCCGATCAGATGCAGAAAATCGCCTCGAATTCCCACAAAAATCCCGTACATCGCCAAAATTCCTTCAAATAACGGTTGCCCAAACACAGGTCCTTCACCACACTCAGCTTCCCTTTCACTGGTTTACTTTAACGGGAGAAAAGTGCCACGTAGTTTGCAGTTTTCGGGTTTCGCGGATGTTCTTGTCCATCTGACCGACAACGAGGCGACAAACAGTAGACCGTCCCCTACCACGTCAATTCGATCTTGCTAAGCAACGAGGCGACAAAAAGTAGACCGTCCTTACCCAGTGAATTTGACACTCCGTTGTGCCATTGTTTCATCTACCAATCGGAATCGATGTAAAAAAACGGTTTGTTACCCAAAAGTTCACGGGCTCAGACCTAATACATATAGACCTTATTTTGAAAGTGTTGTTTCAACAAGTGGTTCTATGGTGTAGTGGTTACATTTTGGGCTTTTGATCCAACGACCGGAGTTCGAGTCTACGCCGGGCACTAAAATCTTTTTTTTTTTACTTCTTTTTCTCCTTTCTCAGTTTTATTCTTATCCTTTTCCTCTATTTTAAGCTATTAGAGGCGCCTTCTACGCTAAAATAAATAAAACATTGTTGTGTATTGGCTCTCAACTCAACAATTGGCCAGTAACAAAACGAGCAGGGGACTGGGACCGAGTTTATCAGAATTACTCTAATTCTAAAATGAAGTTCATCACATGATAGAGCATGTTGAAATTAGCATGTGTGCCAAGTTTGACGTGATTCAAGTGAATCTTGTCTGAATTATAAGCAATTGAAGTTTCTTTGTCCCTCCAAAATTTTACAATGAATGTATGGTTTGGAGGGACAACGTTAAAAAATAAGAGAGTTTGTATGGGAAAATTGACATATTTGATGCCTTCTAGCATCGTCAATATTGAGCCAAAGTTCACTAAACTTTCCAGACTAGCTAAGTTTGATCTGTTCTTTTGGAAAATAATGCTCACTTTGACGAGTTATTAATTGAATTAGTTTTACTGACTCGGTTCCAGTCCCCCGCTCGATTTGTTACCGGCTAATTGGCTCTCAACCCAACACGGTCACGACCTCGATTTTATAGTAGCGTAGAAGGCGCCTCTAATAGCTTAAAATAGAGGAAAAGGATAAAAATAAAACTGAGAAAGGAGAAAAAGAAGTAAAAAAAAAAAGATTTAGTGCCCGGCGTAGACTCGAACTCCGGTCGCTGGATCAAAAGCCCAAAATGTAACCCACTACACCATAGAACCGCTTGTTGAAACAACACTTTCAAAATAAGGTCTATATGTATTAGGTCTGAGCCCGTGAACTTTTGGGTAACAAACCGTTTTTTTACATCGATTCCGATTGGTAGATGAAACAATGGCACAACGGAGTGTCAAATTCACTGGGTAGGGACGGTCTACTTTTTGTCGCCTCGTTGCTTAGCAAGATCGAATTGACGTGGTAGGGGACGGTCTACTGTTTGTCGCCTCGTTGTCGGTCAGATGGACAAGAACATCCGCGAAACCCGAAAACTGCAAACTACGTGGCACTTTTCTCCCGTTAAAGTAAACCAGTGAAAGGGAAGCTGAGTGTGGTGAAGGACCTGTGTTTGGGCAACCGTTATTTGAAGGAATTTTGGCGATGTACGGGATTTTTGTGGGAATTCGAGGCGATTTTCTGCATCTGATCGGCGGCTGATCGGCCTCGAGTTTGCTACCTTCCCAATAATTATACTAAGGGAAGAAAACTTCCTGTAACTCACTCAATATTGAACGGAATGGCTTGAAACTTCACAGAAACTGAAAGGAACACAGAAGAGACAGGTAAGACTAGTTTGACGATTTACTGAATTTTATTTTAGAGCAAACGGCCATTCGAACTAAAACTCCATACATTTACTGTAATTTCAAATTTCCGAGAAATAACCGTTTTACGCATAATGAGCCTGGGGTACCTGTGCTGTTACATGTAAAGTGACGGGTCGAGACAGTAAAATCGCCAACTTGTTTCAATTTCAGTTCTTGCTGCTGTAGTATATTTGAATTTTCTCCCCTAGTATAAAACGGAACAAAAAGGAAGCAGTTCAAGAAAAGGCAAAGGGGTTTCTTCAAATATTTCCTGTTCTTCAAGCGGCCACAGTAGATCCATGACATTGGAACTTTTGAGCATGAATTATTTTCCTCTACGTACCCGCTCCCCGCATTTTAGACCCGCCGATAAGGGGGGAGTTCGAAAAAACAAGGAATCTGTCGAAAGACGCTCCCTAGCCTCCTCCGCAGGCACCTCTTAAAGTGCAACTAACCCCTTTTGCAATTTTTATACATATGAATCTTTGAAAGGTTTTGAGTACTTCTGCGAAGGAATGTTTGGCTTACAGAGAATACTCTATGTTCTAGGCTTGTTTGAAATGGTGAAAAATTGACCTTTCCTGACCCATGACCGCGCAAGAAAAAGCCTGGGTCGATTCTTGATCTTACGTCACCTCATTAATGCATTATTCTCCATGGCGCCTTTCCATCACAACAACATCGATATATAGAGAATATACACAGTCTGTGAGTTGTTAGTAAAGAAAACAGTTATTTTAGACAAAATGCTAAATATTTATTCAAATTATTGCAAAGTCGAATGAGTTGGATGACGTAAGATCAAGAATCGACCCAGGCTTTTTCTTACGCGGTCATGGGTCAGGAAAGGTCAAATTTTCACCATTTCAAACAAGCCTAGAACATAGAGTATTCTCTGTAAGCCAAATATTTCTTCGCAGAAGGACTCAAAACCTTTCAAAGATTCATATATATATAAATTGCAAAAGGGGTTAGTTGCACTTTAATTAAGTATAGGACCGCGAGAGAAAAAAAATGTAAAAAAATGTGAATTGGGTTACCTGTGGCTGCGGAGGAGAGAAGAAAACCCGGTGTCGATTTTTCCGATTATATAGGAGGTGCCTGCGGAGGAGGCTAGACGCTCCCTAAGCTGAGAACATGTTTGGCTTTGAATGCAGAACTGTTCTCTGATTGTTCCTACTGGCTACAGGGGGGGAAAACGGAAACGTGACTGAAATCCGATTAAAAATCATGAAGGGCTTGACAATCGGTAGCATGGTAGTCTGCTGGAAGGGTATAAAAACACCAGACTCGTGCACGAGCAACTCGATAGGACGCCAAAATAATAAACTCAAACCAAAGAGTTCGAACATACTACCCAGAGGAGCCTGACAAATTTTAAAGGAAGCACGGTTAAAAATCTAGGACAATAAGAGGACAATAATTCCTATCAACTGTCTGAGTGCGATGAGCACACTATATAAAGATAGCGGCCAAAGTTAACGCACTATATGTAATTACGCCGTGACACAGCTGGTCTCCGCTGATAACATGTGTAACGAGCGGCAAATGGCGCCGACAAGGCATTGTACGTAACGTTGATGTTTCAGCACTCAAAGGATTTATTAACCGGCTTCGATTCAAACTGTAAAGTAAAGTTGTGTTAGGCCATTGAGGTCAGATCTAAAGCAATTTGGCAAATCATTAGAGAAGGTTATGACGTGCACGTAACAAAGACTTATTTATATCACCGCCCCTCAAACTCCTATACAACTTAGACAATCCTATCTCGGTTCAATGCCTAGTTAAAATAGAACGGCCATTCTGGGCTGCTGTTCAAAACATTTGGAACTGCACGCTCTCAAGTTCTATACTACCCCTCGGCAGCAACCCCGCCCAGAGGGCGAGACACATCTGAGGAATAGGCGTATTTACTACATTTGTAGGTTTCGCTAGCGAAACGATGTAACAACATCGGGCTTGATGGACCGCACTACGTGTAAATCAAGAGCCATTACCTTGCTACGCCTGCCAATTCCAAAAGATGCATATTAGCAAATTTAAAAAGAAAAATGAAAAATTGTTCGGTAATTCAAAAACTAATAGGCGGCGAATAAAGGACTGCCCAATAATGAATACACGTGGCGTGGCCATACATCATTTGAAGATTTTCAAAGACAGACCCGAAAACAAGTTAAACATAACTGTGGTGCTAATTAACAAGAATCCAGAAGAAAAGAAAGCCACTTGCCTGGTATGCAGAAAGTAACTGCAGATTTTAACTTTAGAAATGCTGAGATGTTCACGCTATGACGGCTTGCAGTTTATAGGAGAGGACTTATACTGAGAGATCTGCCTGTTTATAACCAAGATAGGAATCTGATACTCTGAATCCTATAGACCAGTTCGCGGTAAATTCCGACATTTTGAAAGGGGTGCAAACATGGCGCGAAATACAGTGTTTGTATGGGAATCGATGTCAAATAAAATCCATAAAATCGAATTTCTGAAATATTCTTCAGATAAGACTTAAGATATCAGGTAAAAGATTAACATATCGAAATTTGAGGGATGTAACTGTGCTGGGAAGCGTGCAATTGTGTTTTCAGTTTTCCATACATTGTAAAAACGAGTCGAATTCCGCGTGAAAATTTAAAGACAATGTATGGAAAACTGAAAACAGTTTTATGAATGACCTTTTCTTGTCTCAACATAAATACTGATTATTCGTTCCTCAAAATTGGGGGTTATAATTAAGAGTATTCAAATTAAAGATGCGGAAATTACAAGCCCGCTATCCATAGCTCAAGAATTCAAAAAATACTTTCCCAATGTTGGCTTTGAATTAACAAATAATATTCTCTCCTCTGGTCATAAAATCGAGGATTATATTGAGCTTACTCCGTTTCATTTCACTTCCAAGCGTTGCCAGCAAACAAGGAATCTGGGTTGGATAAAATTCCCTCAACAATTCTAAAATTGGCCATTACCGTTGACCAATATATTTAATTTTTCTTTGTCACTTGGAATTGACTGGAAGAGAGAACATGACTAATTAAGGACGATATCCGTTTTGTCGGTCTTAGTTAAAGTGTTCAAACAAATCTTGGAATTGGAACTGACTTGGAATTGACTGGAAGAGAGAACATGACTAATTAAGGACGATATCCGTTTTGTCGGTCTTAGTTAAAGTGTTCAAACAAATCGTATTTAAACAACTTTACAATTATTTTATTGCAAACGACATTCTTCCGAGCACCAATCTGGATTTCAATCATCTCATTCATGCAACATTGAGTTCCTTGCTTAAATCTGCAATGTATTGATTCAGCAACATGGATAAGGGACAGATCAACTATGCAGTTTTTCTTGATTAAAAAAACAAGCATTTGACAAAGTTGATTATAACCAAACTACGTTGCTATGGCATTAGAGAAATCGAATTGAAATGGTTTCATTCGTATTTGAGTAATAGAACGCAAGCTTGTTATGTTAACGATATTTTATCAGGAGGCCAGGTGGTGAAATGTGGCATTCCTCATAACTCTAATTTAGGCCCGTTACTCTTCCTGCTGTATATTTTAAATGAATTGCATGGCAGGCTGCTTATGCAACTCGATTCCAAATATGTATGCGAACGATACTAATATGTATTTCAGCGATGTCGATATCGCTATTATTGAAACTCTGACCTAGAGAGTTTGAATTCGTGGCTATACAGTCAAATAAGCTGAGCCTAAATGTTGTGAAAAGTGAATGTATTATCACTGGAACACGATAGAGAATTAGCCAACTTGATCGTGAGCCAAGTATTTCAATAGGCGGAATTAGACTTGAAAAAGTAAAGCCAGTCAAATCGCTTGGTGTTCTAATAGAAGAGAGCCTTAGTTGGCATGATCATATTCTACAGCAGAAAAAGAACGCTGCTCAAGCTAGGTCTTGGCGTACTCCGTCGCGTACGTGACATTTTACCGTTTAAAAACCTTGAACAAATATATTTTTCTATTATCCATTTGGAATATTGCTCTTCTCTATTGGATAATTGTGATATTACATTACACGATAATCTTAAAAAGATACAAAACAGAGCTGCTAGGATCATCATTTTTTTTTGGCTATGAAGTCAGCTCGACATATCTGCTAAATCACCTAAACTGGCAAACACTTAGGGAAAGATGGTTCCTACATAAAGCAGTTTTGATGTATAAAATAAACAATGATTTAGCCCCAAATTAGCTTAGCAGACATTTGAAAACGGTTAATAGTAAGCATAACTACAATTTACGGGGAAACCATATAAAGTTTTGTACTCTCCAGTCCCTGAAGTACCAATTTCCTTAGAAAACAGTAGCCAAAACGAGGCGGTAAATTTTCTCGAACATGTAGTAATCTCCATTCATTTAAAGTCTCAGTTTCTTCTTTCTTACGTAAATCTTGAGGATGTGAGCCTTGAGGATCGATGTATATATTTTTATCTATTGAACGGCTCTCAGGGGGAGCACAGCTCGTATTGTGATGAGAATCCGTGGTAAAATAAAGGTAACTTATTTACCCATTTATCATATAAGTGGCTCCTCCCACCCCCCTCCCCCCACCCCCACCCCGGGACTATTCAGATCCACACAACACAATATTTAGGATGACTCCAGTTTATTACTGTCTTTAACTTGTTAACATTGACAGTGTGTTCTGATCTCAACGTGCCGGTTTTCTAACTAACATCGAGTGTGAGCTCAAACGAGTCAAACAAAATGTCCATAGACATCAACACACGCCCTGCCTTTGTTGTTGTTCTCGGTATAGTTTACGAGGTCTTCACCGTACCACACACGCAGCGTTGAGTCGTATCTGATGCAGTAGCAGTCATTCAAACCGCGCTCGAGAACAAGTGTTGGGGACAAGGAATTGAATCCTTTTTTGCTGTACCACCTTCCCGTTTTTGCGGAGTTCATCCATCTACATTGTAAAGAATAGCAAAGTATTAAAGGTCTATACTGACTAGGTTACCGCTATCGTAGGGATTATGCTAAAACTAATTTAGACTTCGTAACAAGACGGTCATAGAGTGACGCTATACTGGAAAGAAGGATACAAGACTTACGTGATGCCAGTGAGGGGGAAAATCATCTTGTTATCTCCATTGGTGACGACAGTGTCGAGAGAGTTACTGGAACGTTTGCATCCCCAGTTACTGTCGCTGGACGCACCGCCTCCGCACCGGACTTTACCGCTTCGATGAACCAACTGCACCTTAGCAAGGCAGCCAGTCGTATCAGGCTTAAAGGTGCCTGGCTTATTGCCACGAGTCTCAAAACAGACTTGATTTATGCCGTTCAACTTCACCCAGCGTTCTGACAAAAATGATCAAGAGTTGAAATTAGCTGTATTTATGAGTCATTGGAATTTACTTTATTAAAGTAGTACCTCAAAACTTTAACTGGCTAACAATTCAGGAAGTATTGGTTGAGTCTTTCCCTTCCCTTCCCTAGGTGGGATATTTTTGTATCATCACACCACTTATTCTTATTCTAGTTTTCACTTTATAATTTAAGGTGGCTCGTCTGGATTTTCCAGCGACGCACCATACCCACTTTGAACTGCTGATACTCCACTGTCAGAGCTCGGTCGGGCTTGCCACTTCTCAAATTTACTAGAAATAGAACAAACTTTCCAAAAATGTAGGTTTGTTTGACATCGGTGTTACCATAGCAACACAGCGTTGACGTCATGTATTTTACATATCATCAATTTTCTCGAAATCCACACCTAAACTTTTAAAACGACCTAGTGTCCCTTGTAGTCTAAACGTAGGCCTCCAAGACTGCAAAGTTTAAAAATTGTATGATAGCGTTTTCGAAAAAAATTGGGCTGAATATTTTCGTTAAACAAATTAACAATTCGCCTTACTTCCTGTTTAGTCGTCGAGAACTGTGTTTTCCGATGTTTTTAGCATATTTCATACCTGTGGCATAGGACTATTTCCCATGAAAATTTCATTCCATTTGCTTTATTCGATTTCGGTGTATGGAATTATAAGTAATGTCATAAATATGCTCATTGTACTCAAAATAGTAACGTATTTGCTAAGGAAGCTGTAATTCGAAAATATTCGATAAATATATTTTTTATCTTTTCACCTGCAGTTCAACATGTACTATCCTGGCTCTGTACATTTCAAAAGCATTGAATCATTTTAAGGGCATAGGGAACTTTTACATTCATCCACGTAAGCTTCATTGCTGTATCATTTTGTTGATAGCTTGTGTCTTTCCGAAATTTCTCTTTTGTCTCGATTCTACATACTTGTGTGCTTTTGAACTAACAGGTTTACATGCACGCTTCGCTACTGCCGGAACGCTCGTGTAAATTCTGTTCTTAGTACAATGACATGCAAATTAGTTAAACCATGAAGCTTAGCAGTGCGGGATGATAATGTTGAATAAGTGTGTTTTTAGTAACCAGATCGGGAAAAAGTGCCCGTGACGTCTAGACCACATTTTCTAAATATTAATTAAAAACGAGATTTTGTATTAGTGATATTAAAAAAAACGTTTTGTAAATAAATATTATAAGTTATATTATAACAGCGTTACAACTGGCAGCGTGACTATGATAATCGCATGTCATTTTACTAAGAACAGAATTTGCACGAGCGTTCCAGCAGTAGCGAAGCGTAGCAAGTGTTTATGGTAAACTTGTTAGTTCAAAAGTACACAAGTATGTAGAATCTAGACAAAAGAGAAGTTTCGGAAAGACACAAGCTATAAACAAAGTGACTGACAGCAATGAAGCTTGCGTGGATGAATGTAAAAGTTCCCTATGTTTTTGTTTTTTTTCCGCGCCCTTAAATTGATTCAATGCTCTTGAAATTGACCGGGCCAGGTAGTACATGTTGAATTTCAGATGAAAGGATTTCAAAAAATATTTATCGAATAGTTTTCGAATTACAGCTTCCTTAATTAGCAAATACGTTACTATCTTGAGTAAAATGAGCATATTTATGACATTACTTATGATTCCATAAACTGAAATCGAATAAAGCAAATGGAATGAAATGTTCATGGGAAGTAGTCCTATGCCACAGGTATGAAATATGCTAACATCGCTTGAATCGGTCCGGAAAACACAGTTCTCGACGACTAAACAGGAAGTATTTAAACGTTGCTGTCTTGGAGGCCTACATTTAGACTACAAGGAACACTAGGTCGTTTTAAAAGTTTAGGTCTAGAATTCGTGAAAATTGATGATATGTAAAATACATGACGTCAACGCTGTGTTGCTATGGTAACACCGATGTCAAACAAACCTACATTTTTGGAAAGTTTGTTCTATTTCTAGTAAATTTGAGAAGTGGCAAGCCCGACCGAGCTCTGACAGTGGAGTATCAGCAGTTCAAAGTGGGTATGGTGCGTCGCTGGAAAATCCAGGCGAGCGCCGGCTCTTCTGTAAAAAAAAATCGGATTGGGTCACCTGTGGCGCGCGTTCAAAATGGGTCGAGGACAAAAATGAAGGGAGGGGGAAGGGAAAGGGAAGAAATTTACTCCTGCTCGTTGCTTGTTTTCTGGAAAATGGAAACAAGGCAATAAGCGGTTTCTTGAAGAATAAAAATCGCAACCGTCTCCAAATCTTAGAGTGCTTTAGCATTGTTCAATCTGCTGAATACGATGAACGGCAGCCGAGGTCTTTATACGACGCCTCGATCAAGTTTCAGTGGATTTGTTTTTACAAAAAAGACCGAAACATATCAAATTTGTTTTGTTTTATTGACCGATGGAGTAGAGAGAGAACCATGGCCTCCTAGTCTCAAGCATATTAAGGCATGTTGTTTTAGCAGTTCTGATCAAACATTCAAAAGTCGCTATCTTTGTCATTTATGCATGAAATACCCTATAACTTTGGAATAAGACCGTAATCGTGTGTTTTAACATTTAAGGATTGGTATTTTGGTGTTTTGAAGGTCACGTGACCTTAACTCTGATAAAACAAATAAATCAAAATGGGGCGGCGAAAGTTATTGTTTTGTTTCTGATTTTCGCTTCAAAATGTTAAGTTTGTTATGGGAAATGAGAATCTCTCCAGAATGGTTGACATTTTATCACTGAAGAGGATATACATGGCGAAAAATGGTTCTAAGAATAGGTCACGTCACCTATTCGCCTTAACAGTCTATCTCGGCCAACCATTCCGATCTGATCTTTAAAGTCAATCACAAGTGTAATCAGATAAACACAAAATCGTTACTTAAAATATGTACCCATCCCGTTTTTAGTTTAATTTTCAACATTTTGGTATCACGTGGTTGGTCACGTGATATACAAAATTTTATATTAGGACTAAAAACGTTGAGATTAGTTATAACTACCATTGTTCTAGGATTTTAGCAAATTCAAGTGACTCTATTCAATGAAATAGCTGTAGACTCGTTTGATGTTCAAATCATGCCTTAAACATGCTTGAGGTGGAGAACTCGTGGATTGTTAATTGTATTTCTAGCAAGAGTGCATTGCGATATGATGTGTGTGGTTCCAGAAAATACCCAGTTCCGTTCTTGGGGCGTTTAAAAAAATAACCAAGTGTATTAACCCTAGCAGTGGAGATAATGTTCTGTCTGTTTACCACTCCAAAAAATCCCACAATTATTTTTGCAAACCCAGCATGCCACCGGCAATGTACAATGAACAGCAAACGCAAACCGTTTCATAATCGCTAAGAGTTACCATGATTTTAAGCCTCAAGGACGACAATACATATCAGTGAAGTTATGCTTATTTCGTGTTCAAATATGCATGTTTTTCGCGATATCGCGACACTTCCATCCTTTCGGTAATCCTCATATATTTTCCCATGAAATCAACGGTCACACAAGCACATTGTGTGGGCCCCCTGTGCTGCCAACTCCAGCACTTGACGCGAACACGATATCTGTCTTGTGAAGATGTTTCTTCACTTAATACGTTAATAAGTTTAATAGTAACCCAGGCGTCTCACTTCTCTTTACTCAGTGAGACTACTGAGTTACTATTAAACTTATTAACGTATTAATAACTGAGACGTGAACACGATATGTGTCTTGTGAAGCAGTTTATTGATTTAATACGTTAATATTGTTAATATTAACCCAGGAGTCTTCACTTCTCTTTACTCAGTGAGACTACTGAGTTACTATTAAACTTCTTAACGTATTATTAACTGAGACGTGAACACGATATGTGTCTTGTGAAGCAGTTTATTCATGTAATACATTAATAGGTTTAATAGTAACCCAGGAGTCTTCACTTCTCTATACTCAGTGAGACTACTGAATTACTATTAAACTTATTAACGGATTAATAACGTGAACACCATGTATGCTGGGACGTATCCAGTATTCTGTGTGAGGAGGTTCGGAAGGGGGAAATCGATATACCGCGCGAGCGTCAAAATATTTGGTAATTTCTTTGTTGTCTTTTGTAAGCGAGCGAGAGAAAGGGGGGTGCCCCCCCTGTATCCGCCCCAGCCATGTACTGTGTGCACTGGAGTGACTTGACAGTCGGTTTGGATTGAACATTGGAGGAAAATTAATAGGATACTAAGAAGGTATTTCCGTGGTTTGTATTAATTAACGTTGATCCAGAAGCTAATCTTATAAATTGTTAAAAACCGTGAGCGTTTCAAAATTGGAAAAAGTAAAGGTGACGACCATAGCTACTAACCTAAGCTCCCGTGATTATATTACTAGTTCTGGCTCAATCCCGGTTTCTGGGAAACTACCTACCCACCCCTCCCTTGGCTATGCATCGTTCTAATAATGATTTAAAACCATTAAAGGTTAGGGTAACTCGCGAATAAGCAAAAACCGTGGACGAATATCCTGCTTGTTGAACGTTGGATCTCTATGAAGATCTAAACAGCCAAATAATAATATATAGAAGCGAGAAGTCCAAGGACTATATCAAAGCTGAAACAACGTGTAAAGTTTTAAACGTACTTATCCACACTCGAACACCAAGCCGTATGTCAACTTACTAAACGACAAGACATAGTAATCAAACCCACTGACAAAGGTTCTGGTACTGTCGTGATGGACAAAACTTGGTACATCAACGAATGTAACCGACAACTTAGTGACACTAAATTCTACAAACAACTCGACGCAGATATTACTAACGACATACAAAAACGCATTACCTTCTATGTCCATCACATGGCTAATGAGAACTTCAAATCGACGCTAAAATTAAACAGTACATCATACATACTAATGCTAAACCTGGACGTTTCTACATTTTACCCAAAATACATAAAACTGGTAATCCTGGACGCCCCATAATTTCATCTAACAGCTATCCCACAGCCTGAACGCATTTCTGAATTCGTACATTAAAGACACCACTGATTTTCTTAATAAACCCTTAAACCTTGGTAAGCTTCCTGATAATGCCATTCTTGACTAATGTAACTCTAGATGTATCCTTATACTATATAACATTCCCCATAAATATGGTATTGATGCATGTCATCATTTCCTACAAACTCGTATTAACAAAAATATTCCTACTGATACACTTTGTGATTTAATACGCATGATCCTCTCTATGAATAATTTCTCTTTTAACAACACACATTATCTCCAGATTCATGGCACAGCCATGGGTACTAGAATGGCTCCTTTTTTTGCTAATTTATTCCTCGGTAAATCGCCCTTTCTCAAACTCCTTACACACCACACACTTGGTTAAGATACATCGATGATATTTTCATGATCTGTACCGAGGGTCAAGATCATTTAAACACTTTCATTGATTTTCTTAATAATCTTCATCCTACTATCAGATTCAGCTCATCACATTCATTGACTCATGTACCATTTCTTGACGTACACCAATATCTTCTTAACTCCTCGTGCCATTCCTTGCACACTAAACAAGCTATCTCTTTTAGTTTAGCTCTCCGTCTCAGCCGCATTTGCTCTAACGACAACGCTTTTAAACTCCTCATTAACGAATTGAAAACGTATCTACTTCAACGAGGTTATTGTGAAATCCTATATATTGTAACCCCTATTTTATAACTCTCCTCTTACAATATCTAGGACCTGAAGAAGGCTAGTTTGGCTAGCCGAAATATAGCACGTTTCAAACTATACACGTTGTTTCAGCTTTGCTATAGTCCCAGGACTTCTCGCTTCCAAAGATTTGGGTGAATTGTGGGGGTTTCCCAGAAACCGTGATTGATCCCCAGTTCATCACATGCCAAACACCGAATGTTCTGATCGGGTTATAGACGTTGTATTTGTCAATTATCTGAGTTGAGAACCTTGAACAGAAGCAAGTCATTCATGTTAAGCATAACTAAAGAAACCATGTGAATTGTATAATTTTCTCCAATTGAAGAGGCACTGTTAATTGAATTGAACTTTTGAGTTTCTGCAAAAATAACAGCCGGAGAAGAACATCGTAGAATACAAATACCATGTAAATGTCCTGATATGCATTTCAAACGTTTTCGACAGAGAATGGCAAAGATTAAAGTGGATTACAAAAGCTGTTACAAAAGATGTTTCTAGAAACTTGATTTCGCTTGCTGTAATTTTTCTTAAAAGCAGTATTTTTCATCCATTCGAATCTTTGACATCCTTAATCAAAATTGTCTCAAATGTTCTCCAGTCTACCTGGAAAGCATACTCTACTAATCTGAGTAGATATTTTTGTCTTTCATCATGAGAAAGTTTCTCATTGGTTCTCACGAAGAAATTGACAAACGACTGGATAAAGTGATTATCAGCCAGAATTTTATAGCGGGTGAGTTCGACAAGTTTAATATTATAACAAACAATCTTATGACAGATAATGTAGCTCTTAGGAAAGCGAATGACATAAAGCTTAAATTCCAAAGTGACTGCTCTAGAGAAAGCTATCAACGATTCACGTGCTGCCATGAATGACCTCGAACATTATGGCCACCGTTCAATGCTCGAAGTAGCGGGACTCCCAAGAACATCGAAGGAAAATACAGAACAATTGATTATCAATTTGTGCAACAAGCTAAACTTAGAAGTAATCTTCGAGGACATTGAATCTACACATGTACATAGAACCATCTACAAAGGAATCAGCAAATATAATGATAGTTATGTTCACTAACACAGGAAATTAGGGAATCTTGTCTACTCTAAGAGGTCACAACTAAGGAAGACCACTACTCATGATCTTGGCCTAATCCCCGAACGTGGCGCATCGATAATTTTTATAAATGAGAGCCGCGTACTCGTAGTAATAAAGAACTGTTTAGTGCTGCCTTGAAGTTTAGAAATGCATTTAGAAATACATCTGGACACGAAATGGAAAGATTTTCCTCTGATTATCTGATGGAAGCCGGGCGATAAACATTGCCAACGAAAGAGATTTGCCAGAAACTATGCAATCACCGTATTTGACAAGTATCGTTGTGATATATGCTATTCCGCTGCAATATACATCTACGAAACAGATGGAAGGAGTCCAGGAAACGAAAGACTTAGCTGAAATTAAGATACATGTTGCATGTCTTCCGTAAAATGTCCTAAATGTGTTAAAGATGTAAGAGACGACTGCAGACCCATCGAGTGTAATTTTTGTAATAATTGGTATCATTTGAGATGCTCATTATTAACCTCTAAAATATATAAATATTATTCTGAAACCGACGATCTTTGGCTCTGCAGTCAGTGTAGATCAAATATATTTCTTTTTAATACTATAGATAATACAGAGCTCGTTGATTTATCATTTAACTCAAATACGACATGTTCAAAGTTAATACATCAAATTTCAAATTGAATTCCTTTGCCCTCGATTAGCAGCATTCCACACCTCTCTGACCTAGATTTAGATCTACAGTTACCTGCCCAGACTAATTTTAAGTATTATTCTACGCATGATTTTCACAATAGCTATGAAATTCAAAGTTCTTTTTCAAATAACTATTTTTCTTCTATCCATTGTACCATTAGAAGTTCAGCTGCAAATTTTGACAATTTAACAAACATGTTAGAAGAACTACAACAAACATTCTCTCTCATTGGTCTAACTGAAACTAAAATCAAAATTGATCAAACTCAGTTAATTAATACCAAACTCTCTGGATATACATTTATTTCACAACCTAGCCTCTCAAATTCGAGTGGAGTTGGCATTTTTATACAAGAAACTTTCCAGGCTACCATAAGAGAGGATTTGACTATTACCAAAGAAGAGTTTGAAGCCCTGTGGATTGAAATTGATAATAATTCACAACGTAATATTATTTGTGGAGTCATTTATGGACTATATAATTCAAGTCATTGAAAAGATCCACAGAGATTTTTTTTATTGATGGGTGATTTTAATATTAATCTTTAATTAATACATTAGAGACCCACTTTTTCCTTCCTCGAATTTTACAACCTACAAGAAGAACTCATCATTCTGCAACATTAATAGACAAAAAAAAATTCAATTCAATAGAACGCCATGTCATGAGTGGTAATATTTTGTGTTATATTACTGACCATTTACCCTGTTTTCTTGTGTTCAACAAACTCTCTACTCTTCCAACAAAAATTAAAATTTACAAACGAGATTATTCAAACTTTGATGAGACTGCATTAATTGAAGACGTTTGTTTTGTGAACTGGGATAATATTTTCCTCCAAATAATGATGTTAATGATTTTTGATAGCTTTCATTCTGAGCTTACTGGAATAATCAATAAACACATCCCAATTAAGAAACTTTCAAAAAAGGAAATCAAAGTTAAATCCAAGCCATGGATAACCAAAGCTATAAAGTATCAATTAATATTAAAAACGAAGTATTAAATAGTATCTAGAAACTCAAAATGAATATCACAATTCAAAGTACAAAATATACCGTAACAAATTATGCCACCTAATAAAATCAAGTAAAAAGCTTTATTACAATAACTACTTATCCACTAATAGCAAAAACATTTAAAATATTTGGAGAGGAATCAAACAGGTAATAACCATTAAACAACAAACCATGAACATACCTTCTAAAATATTAAAAGATAATATAGAACTAAAAGATCCTAAAGCCATTGCTAATGCATTCAATAAGTATTTCTCAAACATTGGTGAGGAACTATCCAGATTCATACCCCCAACCAACAAGACACCATTTGATTATTTAACTACACAGCATACTAATAGCTTTTATCTTTATCCTGTTACTTGCAATGAAATTGAGGAAGAAATATCCAACCTGAATGGGAAAAAAAGCCACAGGACCTTTCAGTATTCCAACTAAACTACTGAAGACACTAAGAGTATGTTTGTCAAAGCCTTTAGAGATACTCTTTAATTGTTCTTTTTCTACTGGTATTGTTCCCAGTAAATTTAAAATAGCACGTGTAATACCTATACATAAGAAGGAGCCTCAAACTGCTTTGAATAACTATCGTCCAATCTCGCTTCTTTCAGTTTTTAATAGAATTCTAGAGAAACTAATGTATAAGCGGCTAGCAGCCTGTGTTAAAAAAGAAAATATCCTTTATATGACAAACAATTTGGTTTTCGTTCAGGATACTCTACAGTGCAAGCAGTAATGCTCATAACAGATAAAATGCAGAGAGCTATGGAAGATGGCCAATATCCATGTGGACTTTTTCTAGACTTTAGTAAAGGTTTTGATACGGTCAATCATTCAATTCTGATAAGAAAACTTTAGTAAAGCTTTTGATACGGTCAACCATTCAATTCTGATAAGAAAACCTGAAAAATATGGCATCCGATGTATTGTAAAAGAGTGAAAACAATTTGTTACTATAGGAAGTACATCTTCAGAGAGGCAAAATATTTCATGTGGCGTTCCTCATGATCAGTACTCGGGCCTCTCCTATTCCTCTTATATATAAATTCTTCAAATATCTCTTTGCAGAGATACCAATGTATTTTACTCTAATAAAAACTTACTTGACATAGAATCAACAATTAATAATCAGCTAAAACATATAAACAACTGGCTCTCCTCAAACAAACTTTCTCTTAATATAGACAACACTAATTTTGTCATATTTCATCCTCCTCAGAAAAAACACCAATCCAGATTAAATTATAAATCAATCAAAGACTAATTAAGCAAGAGCAAAGTTTAAAATATTTAGGAATATACCTAGATTCAAATCTCAATTGGAAAAGCCAAATTCGCTACCTATCCAAAGAAATAAAAAAAGAACTATAGGATTCGCTATTACGTAAATATAAATATTCTTATTCAATTATATTATTCATTAATTTACCCATTTTTTGACATATGGTATCACCATCTGGGGTAACACTTATGAATACACCTTGAATAGAATTATAATACTACAAAAAAGGGCATTAAGAGTTATTACATTTTCAGATTTCAAAGAACACACCCTACCTTTATTTTAAAAGCTTGTTTTTTTCCATAATGCACTCTTTATGTATGACTATTACTCTTGTAAATTGCCAGTAGTCTTTGATGAATTTATTAAGAAAACCAATAAAGTACATAAATACAATACTCGGCTAGCTTCAAAAGAATCATTTTATCTTCCTTCAGTAAAACCAAACTATGGAAACTTCTCCATTCGGTTTCAAGGAGTGAATATTTGGAAATATATTAATGAAAACTACAAATCTCTGAAAAAAATATGCTTTTAAATAGAACATTAAATCAGATATTATTAATGGTTACTCCTAAATGTTCCTAGTACAAATCTTTTCTATACTTGCAGTGCTCGAACTTAACGGTCGTCCACTCGTCCAAAACGAGTAAAAATCGAGAAACATAGGGCCCCAGAGGGCAACTCGTGGATGGTCAGTGAGCTATTTGACTTACTTTAAATCATGTGACCCATTACGGCATCGTTACATGTACATAATCACCAGTAAATGAATCGTGGGAAATAATACCATTCCTGTGCAAGTTTTAACTGTCTGGTATTAAAAATTAGGGATACGGGCATTTACTTAAAATCATGTGAGATGTCATTGTTACGTCACTGCCACTAAGTGATTTGTACGTGATTGAAGCCACTTAAAAGCCTATACTTATATGTACATAGAAAATACTAAATGAACTGAGGAAAGGGGCATGATACAGTCATTATATAGTAAGTGACATAGAGCTGATAACGAAACTCTGCTGGCAGGGAAACAGTGTTCTAACTAGGAATTCTTCTCAATTATGTTACAAATAACCATATATCATTTTCTCTTGTGTCAATTTGGTCATGGAATGTTTAAGGAACCCTTTGTTTATTAGGGCCCTTGCTGTTTGTGATCGAAGTATGCAGCCCATGGTTACAAATATGTTGTGATAATGGTCACTTATGAATCTGTTCTGTCAATGGTACAAGGTGCAGCCCTAGAAAGAACCATGTCATGCATAATTTGTTGGCTTCAACCTTATGTTATCATTGAAAATATTGAATGGTTTACTTGCAGTACAGAATTACTTATAAACACAAAAGTGATACATGTAAATTCAAATGTTTCACAGTATAGTATATGAAGTAAAACAAAAACATTGCATTGAGTGAAACAATGCAGTACTTGTATTTCCGGTGCCATGCAAGAATTCATGTATGTGCACCAAGTAACTTATACTTACTTATAGCCGACTGTTATAACAATTAAGTCATTTTGGATAAAACAACGGTTTTGGCCCTGGTCGCCTCACACTGGTGGGTTTGACAACGAGTTTATCAGGCAATTTATTCTCCTGTGAGTTAATTAACATGGCCGAAGCACGATAAAAGCCCATGTATGAATAGACTCTTTCAGCTTGCCTGTTTGTTGCCCCATTTCAGACCACGACTTTTCCCTTGGGTAATGCTTTTTTGTTTTTCTGTATCCCAAGAGGAAATGTACCAATTTCTATAATTAGTGAACAAAGCGCTGAATCCTCTGGAGAACTATCACGTGGTCTGAAATGGGGCAATAAACAGGCAAGCTGAAAGGATCTATAGTGCAAGAACGGTTATAAAGTTTTATTTCCATAATGAGATACAATGTACTTGCACATAGATCAGGACAAATAATTAAATATATGTGGATCTGGTTGCTTGACCAAGTTTAGATTCCCCTGTTGACTCTACAAGGTTTTGCAGCAAAATGTTAACTACAAGTATACAAGTTTGACTTAGAGATTTACTATGTCTTTTCTTGAAATCTGCCAAAAAGTAAAAACGAGTCAGTCGTAGGGGGACCTGAAACAATCATACGAGCTGATCAAAACCAGCATCCAGCTAACGCACATCTCGAATTGGAATTTAGCGCGTTGGTTTTGGAACAACTTTAGAATTTCCGGCCACTAAAACTTGGGAGTCGTAGTTATTGGCTACTGGCTACATACATGTACATACAATACTTGTATGGTGTATATAGAGATGGGTAACTACATGGATACATAGATGAGTACTTGGCTACGGGGGTACATGGCTACATGTACACAAATGTACATCCTTGACTACATGGCTACGACTTGACCATGGATAGTGGCTACGTGGCTACGTTCTTGGCTACATGGCTACATGTTTCTGGAATTAATTCAAACCCTTACCCTACAATAAAAATACCTGACCTCAACAATGGGTGCTTACTAATTAGGGTCCTTTAGGGCTTAAATCACTAAACGACAAAGACTATAATGCTTCTTAAATGTTTCTGTGAATTAATCCAAACCATTACCCTACATTTTAAAAAAACCTAACAGTCACGTACAGACTTCAGTACAGGCAATCAAAAACACATAATTATGTTGTTGTGATAACATGCTTTATTTCAAAGGTATGGGTAACGCAGAATTTTGACCTTAAAAGGAGTTGTTCATTATGACGTCAAACAAACGTGCTTCATCCTAAAGACGTTATTTCATTTTAATATTAACATGCGAAAATTTCGTTAAATTTGACATCGAATTAAACAAAATGTACTGGTTTATATATTTTTGGCTCGCTTCGTAGTGATCGATTTTGAGGTAAAGTTATGCCATGCGTGGACTGATGTGCGGATAACCAATATATATGCCAACGGTAGCAGAGGTAGTAACAAAGAACCGACGATGGAGATCAGGACGTGGGTAATTAGATATGTAAACTGGAGAAATATCGATTGAAAATGGGGCATCACATGAGAAAATCGATAATATCGATTAGTGTTAACCTTAGTGAGTGACACGATTTTCCGCATACCGATAACTCCTTTCTGCGCTTGCGTGCACCCACGAGTTCAAAATGAAGTTGAAATGAATATATACACTCACCTCCTGGACAAGATTGTCCATTCGCATTAGCAAGAAAGTCAACGATGACAAGGAAGCCGAAAAGTTTGCCCAACATCTTGTTAACTTTGACTGAGTTGTAATCCTAAATAAGATAAAATGATGAAAATACTAATTAAAGAAAATGTATTTTCTAACGATGTGGAATGTATACTAGCAAGTTCTTAATTACGAGATTGTATTAGATGTTAGTGTAACGTAATACCCTAATAGTTTGAAGAAGCTGCATAAATAATCTGCAAAACGATTGGATACTATAGGTTCTTGTTACATGTAAAACAACTGTTGTGTTTTCAATAAATGAGATGCCCCATCCTGTAATATTGATTTGATACTGGTTTATAATTAGTGATATGGAAATAGGTTTCTCAAATTAAACTCACGAATATTTAATGAGATCAACAGCCAATAAGATCATCCCATTTTGGTCAGGTGGATGAATCTTGATACCCAATGAAACGCCAGATCAATATCGCCCGGATTAGTTCAAACAGTGATCAAGACAATTGAATCTTAACGAATTATTAAACAAGGATTACATCATTAGGATGGTTTCACATGATAACTTGAAAATGATTTGTATTCGATGAACGGCGATAGAATGCAACTGAGGTAATCGACATTTAGATATCAAAATTTGCGCTACAATAGCAGTCCGTATCTCAATACCTCCCTTGTGAAGCGCATTTGAATATATTTATATAGAATTTGCGTTACATAAGTGAATACTGACCTTATTTTACCAACCCCCACTACCACCACCTGATTGCCAGGTACTTTTGCAAAAGTAGTTGAAATACAAAACGTCATGAAAAACATGAATTCAGTTTACCACCCCTAGATATACTTTTATGCATCTGCTACCTATTTATCCTACTCTGGATGCCATATACCAATTAGTTGAAAATAAATGGATCTAGTCGTACACGATCCGGCTGATTCTTTAAGAGACCACGAGACATGCGATTGTGTTGCCCTAACTGTATCCAAAACTAAAACACTAATTTCGACATTTGTGATTATATAATAAATCGAAGTAATGTCAACCAGAGTTTTTACCTCTCTGAACTTTGTCAAAGCATACGATTTTCTCGCTCATTGTATTATTTCGCTTTTCTTTCCGCACAAGAAAGGTTTTAAATACTAGGAGGGGTGTGGCGTTTTCTCTATTGAAACGGAGGTCGAAATCCTTGTTACACTGGAATCGAGTTATGACTGTATCACAGTAAGATATTATTCTTCGCCGAATGATTTGAATTTGAGAACGGTTATAGCCTTTATGAGTATGGTTCGCATATTAGCCAGTGTGATTATAAATGTTTGGTTCGACTTAATTGCTAGTGTTAATTGATATAAGATCAGCCATTATCTACTGGTGCTCAAGAAAAGTGATGGAACTGATAAGCTCATGGTATTCTTTTGAAAATCAGTTTTTTTCCATCATTGTAGCTAAGAAACTAAAACAATTATACATTTTTTAATGCTTCACAATTGTGAGCAAACATTTGAATAAAGCTAACGCATAAAAATCAAAACTTTTCACAGAAATAATCCAGGAAGCAAAGACTTTTGTTAAGTTAGCATTCTGCCGATCACATACCTTCAGCACTTCTTGTGAACTTCTGGTTCGACTTTGTCCCAAGGAGAGCTGCTGGAACTGAAATAATAATGCATGAATTGTGTGTATTTGTGCTGCTGTATACGTGCTTCATTATTCAGAAACCATGCATAGCATGGCTATCTTACGAGTTCTGAGGAATGTGATCAAAGTACCATTATGGAAAGCATGGAGAGCAGACATATATAGACATAATAAACGTGTTCTGAGAACAAATACATATCTAATAAATCATTAAGACATACATAACATGGCTACCTTACGGTTTGTGAGGAATGTTGTTCTTCTAGAAGGTATTAATACATATCAATTAGCCATACTCATGTCCAGCACAGAACAAATACATAATTTTCTAATAAATCATTATGACATAACATGGCTACATTACGGGTTGTGAGGAATGTTGTTGTTCCATAGGATCAAAACAGCTTGGAAAGCGGAAAATACATAAACATTATTAAGAGAATCAGTGAAAAATTAGCCATATTTGTGACTGAAATAGGCCTTTTGCTGGAAACAGTCACATGCTGATAACCAACGGAATTGGGCTCGTGATCACATGGGAAAGGCTTTACTGGATGGCAAACAAACTTCAAAATGCTGTTTTGAGAAAGATGGACTATCGATTGGAGGTGAAAAATAGCTTTACAAGGGTTTAAATTCACTACCATTCTCGTAAAGTGCCTTTAAACAAATGAAGCGAGATACTTTTGTCAGTCAACCTGGATATGAATCTCATTCATTCGTTAACAAAGTATTATATCAGCACGTGACTGTTAGCTGCAAAAGGCCTATTGGGCTCATGATCCCATGGGAAAGGCTTTACTGGATGACAAACAAACTTTAAAACATGTTTTGAGAAAGATCGACAATCGATTGGAGGTGGACAATAGCTTTACAAAGGTTTTGCTCAGCACACTACCGACCAGATATTTGTTGTCATTAGAACCTGTATATGAATCTCTACGTTGAATCTGTAAAATGTTAGATACTAGGTTCTTGTTTCATGAAAAATAACTGTTGTGTTTTCAATAAATGAGATCTTCCATCCTGTAATACTGGTTAAATACTGGTTTATATTAGTGATATTTTGTACTGTCTCATCGACGGAGTAAAACACATAAAATAATTCACCCGTAGAAGAAAATATCAACATCCTTTTATTGCAATGCCGATAAACTGTCTGCCTTCGAACCCGATCGTTATTTTTTAAATGAAAATAGCGCGGTACAGAATTATTTTAAAGAGCTTTTAAAAAATCTGACTGCATGGTGGCAGTTAATTGTCTTCAAACAGTTAAAGTCCCCTCCCTTAATGCTTGATTGAAACGATATGCAATATTTTCCTTGAAGACTAGATCTACGCCCAGTTTGTTAATCATTCTTGCACATTTACTTTGATTTTCGCCTACTTTCGATATATGCTTCACTTGTCACACACAAAGGTTTCAATATGAAGCTCTGGGGTAAATTAAATTTATTATTTTCTCTTTTCACGAATCACTGAGCATTACCCCTGAGCCTCATACTGAAACCTTTTTTGTGCATGACAAGTGAAGCCCATATCCAAAGTGGGCAATTTGCCATACTTGTCATATCCAGTACAGAACAAATTCGTACCATGGCTACCTCACGTGTTGTGTGGAATGTTGTTATTCCATAGAAGCAAAACAGCATTAAGACAAGGCAAGCATGGAGAGCAGATATACATAAATATTAAATACATGTATTATGTGAGTTGAAAAATTAGCCATATTTGTGACACAATTGCACATTTTACGCTTCACAATGTTCAACATCTTCCTTAATATTTCCCAACATTATGAAAATAATTTATCTTCTAAATTATAATTCCTCAGAATGGTTTCGCAAATGAATGATTATCCATGGCATGTTGCCTTTAGGTTATGATAAACGTTAGAATAATTTGGTTGCTTTTCAGCCACGGTCGGCTCAGCCTTCCTAAAAGACTTTTAACACTGGCGAATGTTGCTGCGATTTGAGCGGCGGTTTCAAGGGCGATAATCAATCGTGTGATATCGGAGGTAGTTTACACGGGCAATTTGAAATCGTCCTTGAAATCGCCGCTCAAATTGAAGCAAATATCGCCCGAGTGTATACAGGACATAAAGTTCCTTCTGGAGACTAAAGTTATGCCTTTTTTTCCCGACAACTGATATATTCGTGGAAGTGATTTTTCCCGACCGAGCATCTTCCACTGTCATTAGAGTAGTCAGTAACTTTGTCCCCTTTCTGAAGAGGAAAAACTATGAAAAATCACCCAAAACACAGTTTAGTAACCTGATTCTCATTTCTTCTCATTTTTTGGGCGGCCTTCACCACCTCGGAACCTGAAATAGTACTGGCTATCCAAACAATGCCTAACCCTGAAACAATACAAACCCTAACCCTAAAACAATGGAATTCTTTGTCAGTGCAGTCCAAATGGGGTCCAATAAAATGCAAGGTTTTGAGAGGTGAAGGCCTCCTGCATTTTTTTTCTCCATAGCGCTAGCGGGCTTGATACTTTTTCTCGGTTAGAAAATGATTGAGACGAACTTACTGCACTGCTAAATAAGCTAGATCTCTGAAGAAGAAAACAACCACGCCTCAGAAATGAATTCCCAGCCAATAGCATTTTTACTCGTCCTCCTATTTACTTATTTTCATCGCACGTCGACGTAGCTTCACTGATTAATAATTAATGAATGAAGCTAAGTCATAGTGTACATTTTAACATGCACGGTCTTCCTCGAAATTCTGAAGTACGAAGCATGTATAGATGTGGCATGAAGAGATTATCTTTGGATTGATGGATCAGATAACTTCTTTCCGCGACTCGTTAATTTGAAATGAGAAAGTACCTCTTGAGCTTTGGATGTGTCGTGATGACTAATTTTCAACACAACGGCATGACCTGTTTACATCCTCCATTCAAACATCAAGAAATCAATGGCACTAGTATCTGCACCTGTATCAGTATCTGTATTATGATAAGATTCTACGTCGCCTAACTTCAGTTAGAATCGTATGATAATTAATATATACTATCGATTTATGCACTTGTCTTCGGCTTCCCCGAGGGGGGTACTTTGCTTAGAGCATTTTTCATGGTAATATTTTAATTGTGGGCTAGATGTATGTATATGAGGCACATCTAGCCTGAATTTCAGCCGTCTCCTTTGGTTCGTTCAGTCCCGAACCAGAGGAGACGGCTGAAATTAAGGCTAAGGCACATCGCGAATTGAGGGGAACGAGTCGTGCTTTCAATCAAAGATGGCTCCCGTCGAAGATGTTGAAAAGGTTATTGCGTTTACGTTAAACACGTGATATTTTGTGCATAGAATAGGCCACATATCAAATTGCCAGTATTTGTTGGCTGTTCCTTTCATTACGTTTTATTTCAAAGAGCAGATTATGATGCATGGGCTCGGAGTAATGACTTTTTTTTAATTGAGAACGTTGATTGTAGTCAGTTTAGTTGCATGGTTAATCTCCTGTTGGGGGCTTGCCTTGCCCCACTACTAGTAATGCATGGGATCTTTGATGAAAAAAGTGCCCCACACATGGGGAAATATAGGGGCTTCGCAATACAAAATTAGCAAAGTCCCCACATTTCCTCGTTTTAGCCAGCCGGCGAGACTGATTCTTTCAACCAGTGACTGGGAAATGGTACAATCAAAACTTCCCACAACAACACGTGTGGCTTTTCCCATACAAACCTTCACGCGAACTAACATATGTAGTAAGAAAGTGTACAATTTTTCCGCTTTGAAAAGCAAACAAAACGTTTTGAATAGAAATAATCGTTCAAGTTTGTGCATTGTACAGGACTGTAGCAATTTAACGAACCACAAAGCTGGCATTTCGCTACATTCAAGCCTTCTAGTTGAGTACCAAGAATACGGTTTGTAATTCTCTTCAAGCCTCATGCAAGGATGGTTTGTGTACGTTTTGAGGACAGAAGCTTCTCCATTTCACGATTTCATGTTAGACAAGAGAGCGATTTAATTTTATAGCAATTACATTGTATTTTAGAATGTAGATTCGCCGGAAAATCTATTGCCGGGACACAGATAATATTTACGAACTAGCAATCCGGGTTTCACTATAAACAACGAACAAACTTAGGACTTATAAACTGCTGATCATTACCTTAGTGATTTCTCCGCTGAATTCTCCCTGTAGCCCGGATCCAGTAACAGCACAACCTGAAAGCCGAACCAGGGAAAATACCCTGGGAAAAGATTACCCCAAAAAGATAAGAAACCTCTGCTAGCTAGCACTACTTACTAGCAGGCCACTTCCCAAGCGATCATCCGTCCAGCTTTCAACTCGGTCGCCAGCGGCTCTATTTTCCCCTAAATCATCAACATCCGGCAATAAATTTAAACAGAAGACACATTACTATGTTCTGAAGAATCTGAGGCAGATTTTAGGTCGTTATTTACTAAACCACAGCAAAATTCGCAGTGTGAGTTTGTAGACAATATAAGAAGAAATGTATGGGTTCGAAGCAACTTGGGAACGATGCGTTAAGTGTATGACGTCACATACGCAAAAAAATGTTTAGGCATTCCTCGCCCACGGGAACTGATTCGCGTAATGGCGGACGTGATTTTGACGGTAACCAACTCTTTAAAATGTGTGGTCTAATTGGCCCCTTTGCAATCTTTTTTCACTGATTTGGATATTTCTGCCACTGTTTGTTCTTATGGAATATAAAAAAGTGGCAAAAGAAATGGTCAAATTTCGTCGTAGTGGCACTTTAAGTAGTTTCAAAGAAAAGACTGAGATCTTTATAATCGCATATACGTTCAGTTTTTATACATGATATATATTACTACTATGCAAAATCACCAACATTTCTTTAATTAAACTGAAGCCTGTTAAATAACCAACTCAAAATCAATATAGAATTGTCTCTTTTAAAAGTAAAGCGATATCGATGTTGTAGGATTTGAACAACTTTGAATGATTTCGTAGCTCTCAGTGTATCAATTATTCTACTGAACTTGTAGAATTTTGAAGCGACACAAGCAATAGAAACTGAAATTTCGGTTCTTATCTAAATTAACTATTCAAGTTGAGCAGCGGTTTCAAGGGCGATTTCAATTTGAAATGAATTTTCAAATCGCTGTGATATCGCCAGTTGTTTAAACGGACGATTTGAAATAGTCCTGGAAATCGCCGCTCAAATTCGCTGCAAAAATCGCCAATGTAAGCAGGCCTTTAAGTTTCTGCTGGAGACTAAATTCATGGCATGGCTTTCTTCCCGACGACAGAAAGTGCGACTACCAACAAACTCAACTCACAAGGCCCCGCGCTTGGGAATCGAACCTGGGCCACAGATGTGAGAGGCGAAGCGCTTAACCACTGCGTCACCCCGGCTATGAAATTTATCTTCCAGTGTTTGCTACGTGAAATATCTTATAGGAATCGCCTGTACAAACAGCATAAAAGAAAACCTACTGAATTCAGTTGGGAAGCCTACAGAACACAAAGAAATAAAGTCACTTCGATGGAACGTCAAGGAATGAAGGCCTTTTGTTACGAAGCTTCCATAAACTCAAAACATCATGGAGAGTTTTGGAAAAAGATGAGCCCGCTACTACCAAACACCAGTAGCAGGAACAGGAATGAATTTCTTCTCATTGAAAATGAGGCAATTATTACAAAGCCAAAGCAAATTGCTGAAACTTTCAACAACTACTTCGCTGAAGTGGCCGTCAACAGTGAAAACGAAAAACCAGTGGAGGAATTCAATGACCACCCATGTATTAGAAAAATCGCTGACCAAGATCTGATACAAGATTTCAAATTTGAGCCTGTCAATACTGAATACATAAAAAATGTACTGAATGAGATCAACCCCAGGAAATCCGTCGGTGTTGATGATATATCCCCCAGGCTGCTGAAACTGTCGGCCCCAGTAATAGCAGATGAAGTCACACGGATAATTAATTACTTTATTACCTGTAATAGTTGGCCAACGGAATGGAAATCCAGTGACATTACTCCAGTATACAAGAAAGCTGACGAAACTAACAAAACAAATTATCGGCCTATATCCGTACTCGCTGCTCTCTCAAAAAATTATGAAAGAGTCATGTACGATCAAATATACCGTAGTGTTTGCCCACATCTGTCTACTAATCTGTCTGGATTCCTAAGGAGGCACTCTTGCTGTACGGCATTGCTGAAAATAACCGACGACTGGCGCTCCGATCTCGACAACCGAAAAAGCGTAGCAGCAATAGCAGTTGGACCTTAGTAAGGCCTTCGATTCAATTGGCCATAATTTGTTGTTGGCTAAACTCAAGGCCTACGGATTTAGTGAAGCAGGCCTCGAAATGATGAAAGCCTACTTGTGTGAGCGACGCCAAAGAGTGAAAATCAACGGGGTATACTCAGAATGGAGGACTGTGAGAGCTGGACTTCCACAGCGATCCCTGTTAGGACCCCTGTTGTTTAATATATTTATTAACGATATAAATTACTTCATCTCAAATGTGTCTCTAAGATTATATGCCGACGACACAACAGAGTACTTTGCTGACCATTCCCCTATGGTGTTGGAGTTTACGATCAATAATGAACTGAACATTCTCGCAGAATGGTTTACATCGAACAACTTATCAATTAATGCCACCAAAACACAAGCTCTGGCAATCGGACCCACAATATATAATTATAATTTTCAGTTGAACGACTCTTCTATTGAGGTGAAGGACACGCTGAAAATTCTCGGACTAACCATCGATCCAATGCTTACGTTTAAGAAGCACATGAAAGAACAGCTGACGAAGGCTTACGCAAAAACTTCAGCGCTACGTAGAATAAGACGATTCCTACCACCGGACGTGATGACAAGGCTGTATAAGGCGTTTGTCCTACCGCACTTAGAGTACTGTAGCCCAGTCCTTGTCGGCATTGCAAAGACAGAAACTAATAAATTGGAGGACGCCAATTTTTATATTATAAGATCAATTCTAGGATTAGCTAAATCGAATACTTATGAAAGGGCCCTTCAGTTAGTCAAAATGCGAACGTTGAAGCAGCGAAGGTATTTTCAATCACTAGTTTTATTTTTTAAATGCATGACAGAGCAAGGTCCATTATATATCCAAGAATTTTTTAAACTACGGTTAGCTCACTATAACTTACGTGGCTCTGGTACAAAACTGGAGCAATTTCGCTTTAACACTAACTGGCTAAAGAATTCGTACTCTTCCATTACTAGCCACTTATGGAACAATCTACCCACTAAAGTACGTGAAGCACCTAATTTAAAGACATTTAAGAAAATGCTCAATAAGGTAGAGCTTAACCCACACATATACAATACATAGATGTAATTTTAGCATTTTATCTTAGTTGTAAATAGATGTTTTAAAGTAGGGAATTTTTATAGTAGATTTTCAGACAGTCGTTTTAACATATTACATTTAATCTAATACATTTAGAAACACGTGCGCGTTTTAACGAGTCTTTTAGCTCCTAGGCGTTATGTGTATAAATAAATGATTGATTGATTGATTGATTGATTGAGTTGATTGCTAACAAGTGACGAATTATCAAGTTAAACACAATTTACTTTTTATTACATGAGAACCATCTTGGCCCGATCGCTCAAAGAAAGAGTATATGTATTTTCTTACGGTGTGAATAATATGAATTTTCACGGTTGTTAGGTTGGTACACGTGCGTTTTCCGCACGTGGGCATTGAAGTCTTATGCATATAAGGCTTCTGGCATCAATGTTTTTCATCCAGATTTCGCTCGATTTTAAGATACGGCATCACTTATAACGGTAAATTTGAAGAAGCAGACACGTTTAAACATCAAGGAAAAGGATTACTCAGCGAACAGGAGCAGACTGTTACTTCAGCCGCCAACACAGCTTAAAAGGCTAACAAACTTCTACAGTACAGAAGCGCCAGAAGTTAATATAATTGAGCGGCCTGAAAAGCGAAGCGAGTGGATGGCACTTGAAGAATACGAGACCAATGGCCCAGGTCAAAGCAGCCAGGAAGAAGAAACCATTCAGAATGCTAAACTGCCGCGAGACGAATGGCACCGGGCAAAAGTTTTTTATTTTTATTGATTCAGTACTGTGCGTCAAGATGGCAGACCGGAGTATTTATCGAGGTAACGTGTGCTTGCCTTTCTTTGTTATTCCAGGGTTGTATTAGTCGCTTGCGATACAACATATACCTACCTTGTAAATACAACTACGTTGTGTTGGTATTTATTCATTTAGAAACGATAGAAGGAAAATATTTTTCATTCGTATGAGCTGGCGAAGTAGAATGAAATTTAAACTTTATCCCAAGGATAAGCCTATCCCACGCGGCGGCCATCTTTGAATAAACCTATTGTTAATGCTTACCCAGCCTCGGTCTCAAACGTGTTTAACAGAGACTTGGTATAAGCTAGGCTCGGTTTCCAGCCGTGGGGGTTTCGGTGAGCCCGCGATCCTCTCCCCACTCACGGCTGGGCGCGCGAGCTGAGACATTGTCGGGTTTTAGCCAATCACAACCTTGCCACTAAATTCCCGTCGCTAAATGTGTTTGCATAATTTACATTGTATACTTTTGAAAGCTGACCGAACTAACAAAGGATTTCGATTGCTGTTACGAAATGCGTTTTGATTTGGTTTAGAAGAGTTCAAGAATTCACACAAAGAAGTAGTAAGAGAGTTAGTTTTCGGGTAAAGGCACTTTGTCAGTAGTCGCACCGGCTCTGGAAAGTCACTTGGGAAACCGTCAGATCGCGAAGTCGTAAATATGTGATATGTGCAGTCATTTCTCATTTAACTTTACCTATGCAAGACCAGGTAGCCCTGCTATTCTTATGTACTTCAAAGAAAATTAGTGCTTCCATTGTCGGAGAAGAAAAGATAGACGACTCCATATTAAGTAATGGTCCAGATAAGAACTGTAGTAGAATCCATTGTTCTGCGGCAATGAGCCTCTCCCACATACGATTTTGCTTGAATATGCCTTAGTGCTTTAGGAAGTGTCTACAGTCCAAACTACATCTCGAAAATAAAGTATTTTTTTATGCTATTGGCTCTTTTTTCTGTGAAAACTCAGACAAGCCACCATCCAGCCAATCGGATATAGAGAAAACAAGATTTTTCAATCGCAATTTTGAGAACTTTCCCCACACACGATATTCTTCGAAATTAAACCATAGTTAGTTTGATCAAAACTAAATTCAAACCACAAAAAAATATCGAATAAAATTGCATTATTTCGATGGGTTTCTATTGAATTTATAAGTATCAACCAATGAAATTATGCGAAAGAATAACACCTTTTAACATTCCTTGCAGTGGAGCACTACAGTTCTTATCTGGACCATTAATTAAAAGAGTTTATAGAAGAGAAGAAATCACGTCTGATGTTGGCCATGTTTACGCGTTTAACTCTGCGATCACAATTTACTCAAACATCGCTGCATCAAACGAGTTTTACAATTCTTCAAGTCCTATGTACTCAGTTTGTAAAAATGTTTAATGTCTCCAAGACATACTCTGCAGAAGTACCGTGAGCGGGAATATTCGGCTCTAGCTCAGAATATAATAGTTCCGAGATAACATCTGACCTTTATCCCCGAAATTTCGGCTTTTAACGCATTCTAAACTATTTTGTCATTTTCAAAACTATATTTTTCTGCTAAATGTCGATAATTATCATGTCTTTTAAGAGACTTTTTAAAGGCTATGACAATTAATCTATTTTACTCGTTATGTCCATAATGTCTGCGAAATATTGCAAATGTAATTGCAAAATGCATGTTGTGTCTGTTTTTAATATGAAAATAAGACGTTGGACATTGCAGAGTAAGTGTAAATCCCTGAATATAAGAAACAATGACACCAGGAATTGCATGATCTTTAAAATCTGCTGTGATCCACTTTATTTCAAATCAAAGTTTACACAATTAGCTAGAAACAAATCATTAAACGATTCTACACGTACTTGTCTGCTTTGAAGTTCAGAGAATCCAAATCACCTACGCTGAAATTCAGAGTACCCAACTTGCCTGCTCTGAAATTCAGAGTATCCAACTTGGCTGCTCTGAAATTCAGAGTACCCAACCTGCCTGCTCTAAAATTCAGAGTATCCAACTTGCCTGCTCTGAAATTCAGAGTACCCAACTTGCCTGCTCAAAATTCAGAGTCATCCAACTTGCCTGCTCTGAAATTCAGAGTACCCAACCTGCCTGCTCTAAAATTCAGAGTATCCAACTTGCCTGCTCTGAAATTCAGAGTACCCAACTTGCCTGCTCTGAAATTCAGATTACCCAACTTGCCTACGCAATTGTGTGATTATCTGATTTGCCTGGACAATAAACCGCATTTTCGGTTTATGTTTATGAGCATAAACATAAATGAGAACACGTTTACTTTTACTTAGACTGCGAGCAGTCCCTCCTTTTACCTCCATTCTGATAGTGAGTTTACGAGCGGGCCGATCCAATATTCTTCACTTCGCTCGCTCCTCTCGTAAACTCACTATCAAAATGCCCCATTCTTCCGCTCGCTCCCCCCGACGCTCCAATATTCTTCACTTCGCCCTTTCCGCTCGTAAACTCACTATCAATGCGGGAGGGAAAAGGAGGGACTGCTCGCAGTCTAACTTTTACTGTATTTCACTACCGAGTTAAATGTGTCCCAGAGATAACACACGAAAACGAACGTCCCTAAGTGTCTTGAATAATAATTTTGCTAAGGCATGAAACTTTCTATTGAGAATCACTCTAAATTCAAAAATGTTTGAACGCCGACAAATGCTATGCCCTTGACCGTACCCTGGGTGCCAGAGGTTCTAATACTGCCCTCTCTAAGCCAAAGGCTGGGCCTTCTCGTCGATCCTAAACTTTGGCTAGAACCTCTGGCACCCAAGGGTACCTTGACCGCGGTAGCAGTCTTCTTCAACCTAGCTGGAATTGCGAGGTATTTCAGTGTTTTCTACAAATTCTCTCGATGCTATATTGTTCTGGCTGACTGCCACGGATCGCGGTAGCAGTGTTTTCTACAACCTAGCGTGGCGGGGTATTCTATACTCTAGCCGTGGTTAATAATTTTGACATTGAGACTCATAGTCGTAGAATTACATTTGAACTTCTTATGTTCACATCCCGATTGAAGTAACTGCTATTTTGAGATACGTACTATACGTACTACGAATCGGGTACTCGAAATATATCGAGACTTTTGGTTTTGCTTTGGTTTAGTTTTTGAGATAACTCTATAAAACCGGTCAAGATTAGCTATAGCTAGCCTCCTGTAACGGTCGGCGTGTATACGATGGCTCACATGCCGCAGTACAGTGGAAGTAATCTTGATCTAAATTTACATGCATTCTTATAAGTAATTTGAAATATGAATTATACAAATGATGTGTATATTACTGTCATACCTTCAATGAGCATGTAATTCTGAATGATTCCTACGACGAACATGGCTTGTGTGGATTTTATAAATAAGGGCGCTAAAACAAAGCAGTAGGACTCCAAACGACGCCGTTGCAAACGACACTTCTAAAATTATTATTCAGTTTTGCGTCAAATTTCGTGTGCCTTCTAGTTCGTGATCCGATTGGTTAAATTTGACACTTCACGCTTAGCGGGATATTCAATCCAATTGTAAGATGTTTTCACATGCAAATAATGTTGAAACGGCAAGCAAGTAAGTAATTATTACTCGACTTGTACGTGCCTTTTAATTTAAAACAACACATGCTCTGACTGGTTAAGTTGACACTTCGCTGGTAGTAGGATATTCATTTGCCATTGTACTTTGTATTAGCGCGCACCTCGGAATTTCATTTCGTATCGGATCATAGTGTGATCAGTTGCGCCCAGACAACAGAAATATTATTCGCCGGTTCTTTTCCGGTTCTGGTTGTCCGGCGGTTGTTGTATTAAACTATCATCGGATTTCGATTGCATGAGTGCTCCTTGAATAACATTTGAATTAAAAGTTTGCCCGAGTTGATGGCACCAGGCTTTCTGTCGCCTAACACCTACATGTATAATCTCCGACTACGCTTGAAGTGTCAATTTTAACCAATCTAAAAGGCACGGAACTAAAAGGCACGAAATTTGAATAATAATTTTAGAAGTGTCGGTTGCAACGGCGTCGTTTGGAGTCCTACTGCTTCGTTTTACTTGGTATCCACACAAGCCTTGTTCATCGTAGGAATCTTCAGTATTCCTCGCTCATTCGGGAGGTAAGTATTCGTAGCAGTGAAAAACATAACATATAAGTCAGATTGCAAATTACTCGTAATTATAAGAATGCGTATATAATTTAGATATAGATTATACTACTTCTACAGCGGCTTGTGAGTTGTTTTTATTCGTATCTCGACCTGTTTTATCTGAGAAACAAACCGAGTCACGGCATTCTTCAAGCACCGATTCTAAAAGTACGCACTTATGTTATGACTTTCAAAATAACAGTTCAATCGGGAGATTAACGAGGATCCAGCAGTCTCAAAATGGCGTTGCTGTAGTAGCACTGTTTTGTCAGGTCTCCGATATCAACTGAATAAGTTCAAAATGTCGATATCGCTCATAAGCCACAATTTACTGACTTTATTCCTGCAAACATCCGCAGTGATTGGTTAAAGAAAGCATTCGCTTAATCTGAGAAACGACAAATACTCCAACTAAGCCGTGAAACTAACTGCCACCACGGTCGCTAGCAGAGAAAAAATTCACGCGTGTCCTGAGCTGCTTCGACGAGGGAAATTACGTAGATTTTTGACAAACACAAGTGAAATTTATCCCTAATAAAGTTGCGTTCGATTGACCGTATTCCGGAATAAGAATACCTAGAATAATCACTACAAATCACGTTTACTGGGATTTTTAGCCACTGGAATAATAAATGTATCGTGAATATCATATATCAGCAAGCGTTCGTAGCTTACAGTGAAAATATGCCCGAACCAGTGATTTCCAGAAACTATTCCATCTATTCCTATTCCGGAATACGGTCAATCGAACGCACCCTTAGTCTAATTTCACGAGTCACACATTAATATGATGGAGGGCAAATTATGTTTGCCTTCGAACCCGATCGTTATTTTTTAAATGAAAATAGCGCGGTACAGAATTATTTTAAAGAGCTTTTAAAAAATCTGACTGGATACCACTTTAAAGAATGTCTGGAATCAATGTTCGATTGGTGGCAGTTAATTGTCTTCAAACAGTTAAATTCCCCACCCTTAATGCTTGATTGAAACGATATGCAATATTTTCCTTGAAGACTAGATCTACGCACAGTTTGTTAATCATTCTTGCACATTTACTTTGATTTTCGCCTACTTTCGATATATGCTTCACTTGTCACACACAAAGGTTTCATATGAAGCTCTGGGGTAAATTAAATTTATTATTTTCTCTTTTCACGAATCACTGAGCATTACCCCTGAGCCTCATACTGAAACCTTTTTTGTGCATGACAAGTGAAGCCCATATCCAAAGTGGGCAATTTGCCATACTTGTCATATCCAGCACAGAACAAATTCGTATCATGGCTACCTCACGTGTTGTGTGGAATGTTGTTATTCCATAGAAGCAAAACAGCATTAAGACAAGGCAAGCATGGAGAGCAGATATACATAAATATTAAATACATGTATTATGTGAGTTGAAAAATTAGCCATATTTGTGACACAATTGCACATTTTACGCTTCACAATGTTCAACATCTTCCTTAATATTTCCCAACATTATGAAAATAATTTATCTTCAAAATTATAATTCCTCAGAATGGTTTCGCAAATGAATGATTATCCATGGCATGTTGCCTTTAGGTTATGATAAACGTTAGAATAATTTGGTTGCTTTTCAGCCACGGTCGACTCAGCCTTCCTAAAAGACTTTTAACACTGGCGAATGTTGCTGCGATTTGAGCGGCGTTTCAAGGGCGATAATCAATCGTGTGATATCGCCCTTACCAACATACCTGATATGGGCCATATATGGCCCTTGTATAGGTTTTGTATGGGCCCATTCAAGTTCCATATATGGGTATGTGATGGGTTGTGCATGGGATTTGTATGGGCCATATGATTCCCATATATGGGTTACATGCTGTCTAAATGGCAATATTTTCAAACCCATATGTGGTCCATATCTGGTCCATACATTGCCCATATAAAAGTATATGGGAAAAGTATGGATTTGTCTAAAATCCATATGGTTCCCATATATGGCCATATGGTTTTCATATATGGGGAGTATATGGGTAAGATTAACTATTTCTAATATTTAGGGATGGGTAATACATGGGTTGTGAATGGGAATACTATGGGTAGCATATGGGATAAGCGTGGGAGTGATATGGTGAACATATGGGAGAAGCCACACACTTGCCATACGTTTCCAATACAGAATCCATAGGTTTCCCATATAAATGCCATATGAAACCTATACCATTTACATAGTATACCCATACAATTTCCATTCTATTCCCATTCCTTGCAAATTTACCCATATCATTACCATATCTTACCCATACCTTTGCCATGATACCCATGGCTTTACCATACAACACCCATGCCTTTACCATACACCACCCATGCCTTTACCATATATCCTACATACAATACCCATGTCATTACCATACAATACCCATGTCATTACCATACAGTCCCCATGTCATTACCATACAGTCCCCATACCCACATCATTACCATACATTACCATACAGTACCTATGTCATTACCATACAGTACCCATGTCATTACCATACAGTCCCCATGTCATTACCATACAGTCCCCATACCCACATCATTACCATACATTACCATACAGTACCCATGTCATTACCATACAGTACCCATGTCATTACCATACAGTATCCATGTCATTACCATACAGTACCCATGTCATTACCTTACAGTACCCATGTCATTACTATACAGTTCCCATGTCATTACCATACAGTACCCATGTCATTACCATACAGTACCCATGTCATTACCATACAGTTCCCATGTCATTACCATACAATACCCATGTAATTACCATACACCTGCCATACAAAATCCATGTCATGATGCAGTAACATACAAAAATGTACCCATGATATCCATAAATTGTTTTGATTCCCACTCCCAGTATACTCTAGCAGCTGTGCAATGTACCTAATCCTTTGCTATACAAGTACATGCAGTAGCCAAGTCTTAATTTATATAAATATTAGAACTTTCAACCATAATTCAATTAACAATGTCTTTATTTTCATTGATGCCATGGTATAAACACATACATGTAGATGTCTAACATGTATTACACAGAAGAAAATTATTATAAATTTATATGAGTGCATCAAACTACTATATTTAAAGTTTGTGACATACATGTACAGTACGTTGTATATTTTCAACAGCAAATATACAAAGTACTGTTGTTCTAAACACTGTTACAATCTTGTACCAAGCATTATTTTCGTTGGTATTTAATACACAAGTTGCATGTGCCATTTTCCGTGATTATAAGCATGCAGGCAGTTAGTTTAAAATGTGTTTAATTTATGAATTAAGCCGCTTGTACGAGATAATAAGTTATTATGACTTATTAATGTTGAATGCTTAATAAAAATATTGATTTGAAGAAGATCTAACATGTCTATAATTGTATATAAATCGAATCTACTGTATGTTGGAAAGAACCATATACATGTAGCTATATTATGCTTATATTAACAGACTTGGTGATCTTGCATGCTTTCTATGATAAGTGTGATAATGTAGTTGACTCAGGGCTAATTATCTCACTAACTTCATATACATGTACATGTATCTGCAGCCATTATAGTTCACCAGGAAATTCTCTCCAATTCGGATTGGATATTGATCAAATGATGGGCAGGCACTATTATACAAATAGTGTGTCCATCAAGGAACCTTTATACATGAACAATTAAGTAGTGTATCTGTCGAGGAACTATCGGCTATTAGTGTATACCACACCAGTGAATAGTGCTCTTCGCAAGCTCTGATTCGCTAATCAAACAGTGAATAAGATTTCATATTCAGCTCCGAGCGAAGCAGTGATCACCTTACACAAGTTTTTGTCCAATTGACAGAAAATAATATAACTATTTGGTGCTGACTATTCACTAATGTGTGGTATATACTTACACGTATTACTAAAACAAGTGGCTCACTTTGGTGAATAATTGTTAAATAGTTTCCCATGGAAATTTCATGTTCTGAAACCAAATATAAGTCTGAGGACGCAGTTCAAGGGCTTATAAAATTATGCTAGTTTTAAGAACATCAAATTTCCAAGGGAAACTATCAGCCAATAGTTCGGAGACAGACACACTGTTTGTCATTATTGTTCATTACAAAATTATCTTCCGCCCTCAGGGCGCTACCACCTGTTATAGTTCACCACAACATTTTGGTGCACACTCATTGTCTAAAACCGATCACTAGACGTGATAGTTGTCGTCCATGGATGCAAACTATAAGGCGTTATAGTTCACCAGAAATTTTTGGCATGCACCCACTATAAGCTAAAAGTGATCATGTGACGTCATAGTTATCGTCCATGGATTCAAACTATCAGTGCCCGCTGAGAGCGGAAGACGATTTTGTGATGAACAATAACGACAAACAGACTGGGTTTGTCTTGGAACTATCGGCTTGGAAATTTGATGTTATTAAAACTAGCATATATATAAGCCCTCAAACTTTGTCCTCTGGCTTATATCTGTTTTAAGAACATCAAATTTCCACAGGCAACTATCAGCCGATAGTTCCTCGACGGACACACTCTGTTTGTATAATAGTGTCCACTGAGAGCTGAAGACAATTTTGTGATGAACAATAACGACAAATAGTGCCTCATAGCTTAATTAATATAAAAAATGCACACGCAAGCTAGGCTTTGATCATGTCTTAACTCACTAATTCAATTTGACTATTAAATTGAAGATCACCTTTGTGTAGTTTTATTTGGTTATGACTTCTTATAAACTACATGTAAAATGGTTTGTGCTTCCAGTAAACTTTCTCGACCTGAAAGAAAATGAAAATCTAAAAGTTATGTTTAATTATCCACCTTCAGAAGGGTTTAATGCTACTGAAATATGGCAACATGAGGGAAATGAAGAATGGTGCAGCAAAGAATAATATTACTGCATGGTCCTAACAACCATGTTTACTGGCTCCTAATATAATGAAAACCCTGAGCACTGCTACCTAATTGCTACAAACAATTCTTTCCTTTTCAGAAGAGGGGTGCTAGCCAATGTTTTAATGAAATGATTCATTTCAAAACACTAAAATAGGAGTACAAGATTTTTCGACAAATGGCTTCGACAAATGGTTTCGACAAATGGCTCGACAAATGGCTCGACAAATGGCTCGATACATGGAACGGAAGTAATTTCGCTGAGATGACTGACAACCTTGAACAATTGATTAGTGACATCAGTAGGGACCTGCATTTCGATAATACAATGCTTCGGAAGCCGAATTCCAATTATTGTACTATTGTGTATAGACTGATCATCTGTGCCTCTGCTAGTGGAATCTCAGAGTGATTTGGGAAAGTTTAATATTATTTTCAAGTCTTCAAGTATCCAGTTGACTGACGATGAGGAAATTTTGAATCAGTGAATGAAAACAGAACCAAAAATTCACATTCATCTCGTTCATACAGCTGCCCGGGAATAGCTTAAATTATACAAGGGGGCAATTCCACAGTATTTTGCATGTCATGGAGGGGAAAATCACAAGATTGAAAGCTGCCTAACAAATTAGATACTTGAATTTAAACAAACTTTTGAGCCATCATGTATTATCCATTTTCAATAGATCTTTAGGTGTGATGAATTTAAAAATGTTTTGTATTAAATATCCAGGGAGATATTATTTTTAATGTTAGCTGTCACGTAGGGGAACAGAGAAGTCACAAAAAGTACAATGCCAAAACTAATCCCAAATTCCTGTGAATATATAAAAGCTATAACTTTAAACACAAGTTTTATTAAACATTTAGTTCATCAACTAACAAATGACATCAAATACATGTAATAAAATGTTTAATTTCTCTAACTTCTGCAGCTAGGAGGTAAGTCAAAAGGACCAGCATCATAGAGGGGAAAGTTTTGTCCATAACAATGCCATAGCAATTTTGTCTTAATTAATCCCACTGGAATATTAATTTAACTTATATAACATTATGTAATTATCCTGGGAACATAAACAAGGCTGTAAATGTCAATCTATTATACTAGTTACACTTACATGGAGCACATGGCAAAGGTTGCCCACAATGCATTGCTGCTACGAGCATGCTCAAATGAACTTTTGCCTACTACGCTGCTATGAGCATGCTCAGAGGTTACAATTATCTGATTTGGGTACACTGTATGAAAATTACACATTTTATGCAATTTCTAAGTAATTTAAACAGCTTTTAAAGTTTTAATTCCCCTCCATGACATAATTCTCCCCTCCGTGACACTTGTTATTATTGAAATAGAACAAAGAAAACTTGCAGTTCAGAACTTCTGTAGTTTGTCACGAACGACTGAGCATTATGCACGGAGTCTCGTATTGATTCATTTGTACGTAGGAAGTGAGGCATATCTCGGAAGTTGGCTATTGACTAACTAAATTAACTAATTTTGAGGGCTATTTCTAGCAATGTATTGATTTCGCAATTCAAAGGTTTCTTACAGACAAAAGGGTCTATGTCATTCAAAATAAATAAGGTTTTTCATTAATGTTTAAGTTTTTTAATCCAAGCAGTACTATCCCTTACTGACAAAATACAACAAGCAGTTGAACAGGGCAATTATTCTTGTGGAATTTTTCTTGATTTTCGTAAAGCTTTTGACACTGTCAACCATGAAATTCTACTTCATAAAATACATCATTATGGTATTCGTGGAATTGTACTAAATTGGTTTCGTTCTTACCTTTCAAAGAGAAAACAGTTTGACTCAATAGGTAACAGTGTGTCTGACTATAGATACATTTCTTTTGGTGTACCACAGTTCTGTTCTTGGCCCTGTTCTATTCCTGTTGTATATATTAACTGATTTTAGTAATTGCTCTGATATATTTGATTTCCACATTTTTGCAGATGACTCTAAGCTGTTTTATTCTGATAAGAAGTTATAAAAAAAGGTATTCATTTATATAGCGCAAATTCTATATGAATATATCCAAATGCGCTTCACAAGGTTATCAAGACTAGAACTCACTGTAAAAAATCAGTTATAGTATGTTCATTCTTGGCTACGTTCAAATAAGCTTTCTCTTAAGTCAAATTTTGTCATCTTGCATCCTCATCAGAACAAAATCTTAACTAACATTCATCTTTAAATTAATCATAAGTCGTTAAAGCAGAACAATATGTAAAATACCAAGGCATTATGCTGGACTCAAACCTTACCTGGAAAATCCATATCCAGCACTTACCAAAAAAATAAATAGAAGTATTGGTCTTCTTTCCAAGATTAGATATTATGTTGATATTCGAATTCTTATTCAGTTGTATTATACCCTAATTTACCCATATTTAACATACGGCATTCTATATAGTATGGGGCAATACATATTAATCAAATGTGCGTCCCCTATTAACTTCTAAAAAAAACAGTCAGAATAATATCCTCTAAATATGATGCTCACGCAAGTCATATATTCAAAATACTTCAACTGCTTAAAGGCGCAGTGTCACGGTACTGCGCATGTCACAGTCTCCAGACATTGAATTGACAGCTGAATTGTGTAACATCCAATAAGAATCAATCAAACGAAATTGCCGGAAACACCACACTGTTCGGGTGATAGCCGTGATTCACAGATTGTAGTTTTGCACAGTATATGGCGAGATTTACAAGGATTTTATTCAATAATTACTTCTGGAGCTTCATATGTATGTCGATTGGTCGCAAGGATTTCCTCTTTCAGTTTTCCCCGTTAGTTTGGACATTAGGGATTTATTCTTGGAGATTTCGTACAGTTTAGCGACCGTGTGTCGAAAGTAGAAAAGTTCGCTTGTCACGAAAGTGCGTAAACTGACAAGCGGTTTCATAGCAGTTCGATGTTTGACTCATGTAGTCAATCATAACTTCTATAGCTTCATATGCGGTGTGTCGATTGCTCACAAGGCTATCATGTTTGAGTTCATGAGGTTGTTTAATCAGCAAAGAAAGGTTTCATCTAACTTTTTCTTTTCACTCCGGTCGATTCATATAATTTCAGCCTCGTTTCTAAGCCGTAGATATATATTTCTTCGTATCGCTGTTGAAAACTGCCATATTATGTATAATATGACTTGAAAAGTTGCCATGTGTTTAGTGAACTCTACTGGACATCCAAACCCTCTTCGCTTCTGGTTGGAATGCCAAAAAGCTTCCAATTTCTTGTGGTTTTCGGCTGCTGTATTCAGAGTACTCAGTGGCCGTTTTCCCCGCCGGTAAGCATCACTTATGCGTTTTTGTTTTAGTTGTGTTGCAGTCTGCAACGACTAATTTTGAATAAACAAATAACTAAAACTTATTTAAGCACATCTTACATTTCCATAAATGACCAAAGGAGGCAAGGATGAGTTAAAAAAGAACACTGATGGAAGTCGATTTAAAAATCGATATTTCACCACTCTGAGAATTTCGTTCCGGGCCGGAACATAATTCAAAAATCATCAGATTTTCACACATGCGCATTACCGTGACACAGCGCCTTTAAAGTTTAAAGATATATCTTATTTATATGTTGCAATGCTTATGTTACAGTTCTATTCTGGAAATTGCCTAATATACTATATTCTCAGACCCGTTTTCTCCTCTTACTTCAATTCACTCTTATAATACTAGAGCAACCTCTAACTATTCGTATTATATACCAAACGTTCGTACCAATTATGGCAAATTCAGTTATCAGATTCCATGGAGCAAAACTTTATAATAATATTTACAAAGAAACAAAATCACTAAATAAAAAGCCTTCAAGAACCAAATGAAATATGATTTTCTAGATACCTATTAATTATACCTAATTTATTCTCCTTCGGGTTGCAATTTCAATTAAATATTATAAGTCACATCTAACGTCTTATGTTTTACGAGTTAACCAATTTGTAGATTTTTTTCTGTCCGCTTTCATATATTATGTACATTACTCATAAGTGGTTACCTAGCTCGATTAGCCCTAGGTTATTCTCATGTATAATTTGTCTTTCTTTTCCCTCTACTTATTGTAATTCATATTCGTTGTAAATAAAAATGTTGTTGTTGAGAGAATTATATATTCTCTCGCTACAAACTTAACGTCCGATCAGTTTCCTAGGTATGTTATCTAGCTATTTTGGGTTTGGCCTATACTTGCTCCAAGTCGAACTCGCTGAATCACTGGGTAGGCGATTACTGCGTCAAAAATCGAGCGCGAGAATCGAAGCGAGAGGCGAGTTCAGGGGCGGAGCTTACATTTCGCGCCTTTGACAAACTCTTTCCGACACGTCAACATACAATGCCTGAAGAATTGACGCTTTGTGATTGGGCAAATCTTAGTACGTCATAAGCCACGCCTCCGGTTGAAAAATAACCGGTAAATTTGGCGCGCTGCAAGTGGGAAAAGTCTAAGAAGGACTAAGGACTAAGAATTGGGGGCTAAGAAGGACTTTGAGAAAGTCTAGGTTTGTCCAAGTCATTGTCATACGATTATCTTCTCAAATACGCCGACACAGAAACCTTGGCTGAACGTAGGAACCGTAAATCACTAATCCTAATTTTTAATTGCATGAACGATCAGGGTCCAGCTTATAGAAATGACTTTTTCAAGCTTAAAGCATAGTTAATAGAGTGGAATGGTTAGGAAACCCGGCAAACTTCAAAAGGGCTAACAAAGGCGCTGCGATTTAGGTTGGAAGGGGTAAGACAAAAGATTGTGCACTATCATAGTTCATTAGCGTTCCCTGAACGACTGAACTCACACGTTTCTATTGGCTGATTGATTAACATGTTGGAATTTCTATTGTCTTTTGTGCACGTTCAAGGTTCAAAAAAGCTAACAAAGACCTATAACAAAGAAGGTCGCTGGGTTTCCTAACCATTCCACTCTATTGACTATGCTTAAAGTGGTAAGCTACAACTTGCGCGGAAATGGTACCAGACTAGAACAGCCTTGTTTTAATTTGGAATGGCTTCATACATCATTTTCAGATATAGCAAGTGTTCTGTGGAACAAACTACCTACTAAAATAAGGGAATGCAAAGAAATTATATATTTTAAAAACGCTTTACGATCTCATATATTATCGTCATAAATAATTACCTCAACATTTCTAATATAAATTTATTATAATGAGTATATATGCATAGTTTAATATATATTTTTAATATTGTAATATTTCAAGACTTTGTAATACTTTAAGACTTTTTAATACTTTTAAACATCAAGTGTATCTAAACTTTTTAAAACTATAAGTATGTACGTATTTTTATTTGCCTATTTTTTGTTCACGTTCACGTTTAATCGAGTTGTATAAGCTCCTAGGTGACACGTAGTTAAATAAAGTTTGTATTGTATTGTATACATGAATATGAATGACAGGGAACAAGTATTAATATTTTTAAGGAAAGCGAAATTTCCGGATAACAACGATTGCGGAATAGCCAGATAATTATTATATTTCTATTTGAGAGCCTTTCTATGCTCGCTCGCTACAAACTGATAAACTGAATGCTTCGGCTTCATTTTCTTTGATAGTTTCACGAACTTCAGATCGCTTCCAGTTTGTTTTCACGGAATTCAAGTCACACCCGAAGTTCTTATAACCAGTCTGGCTTTAAATACGTACGGTCTACAGTTTCCCAATCAAACCCGTCTGAAGTTCTTACGGATTAAAGGCAGTGGTTACGTTTCAAAGTCATTTTCACGAGTCTTCAAGTCAAATCAGGTCACATCCGTCGGGTAGTAGGTTTATCAGAATTCAGAGCCAGTTTTGAAGCTAAGCTCCATATAGTTTATTTCGCGTCCATCGCCGTCTTCATGAATTCAACTTAAACTGGATAAGGATTTATCCGGTGGATAGCATTATCCACCATTTGGAGAAACGTGTTGTAGTTTTGTTTATAGCAGAACCGATCACTCCGTTACCACTCTATACGGTAAGCCTGATAAGTCTTTCATTATTGTTTTCAAATCATTAGTAATGCTGTTGGCTGTTTATTGGGTAACATTCAATATAAATAATCATACTAAAAAAGCGTTTAAATTTTAATACCAGCATTAAAAAAAAAAATGCATATCCTCACGGTTTAAGCTATTCAATAATCATGTACCTAAAAGTTCTCCAACGTTCTCCATCTTTTGTGCCTTTTCTAGGGACTTAGATTGTGGTCATTTTGTTGGCTGTGAAAATTCACTATATACCCTCGATCCTCACTATATACTCATTTCCATTTCAGGAGCCGCCAAAACCTTGGATCTATGAAGTTTCCAACTAATATTTGAAAGGACAGTCAACGAAAATAGACACCGATATGAAGGTGTCAAATCAATCTAATTTTCTTGAAGAGCGTCTTGGCGAAATATGCTGCATGCTGGCGTCGAGACGATTTTCTAACACTGTAAGTGTAAAGTCAAAATGTTGTAGTGCATAAATAAAAAATAAAATTTTTGAGTGTCACTGAATTAATTCATGTTTTACAGAGAATATTTATCTCTAGCTAGTTCTGTTTTGGTTTTCAAATCGTGGCCATTAGTTAAGCTTATCATTTTAGTACTTTAACTGACATTGCACTCGCAGCCGGTGAATTCTTCAAGCTGGGGAATGTTTCAGGAATGGCTCGGTTCACGGACAAAAACTTAACTCGAAAAGGAAGACTGGATGAATACTTGTTTATCGGATCAAGTTGTTTCAATTTTAATTTCCTGTTAGGTTTTTCCGTGTGTGTTGAAAATAGGTTAACTGCAAATAAAAACATTACACCAGATTCGATGAAACCTTTTAGGCCATCCCAATAAAATGCCCTCTGTCTCGTGTCATGGTGGGTCGGTCATTCGGTAAAAAAAGTTAAGGGTCTGGAACCAAGTCGGCTTGAAGACTCGGTTAAAAATGTTCATGTATTCCTCAACTACGTGTTCCTCTACTCGTTGTGGATTGACAATTTGTCCCTGGTTAGGTCGAACCTTGCCTATGCCTCACAAGTATGGAACCCACAAACTGTCGATCTGACGCAGGATATAGAAAGAACTCAAAGGAGGGCTACTAATTTTATTCTCCTGTTGGCCCTTCCAAACAGACATACAAATCTCCTACAAATCTAGACTCTTAACTTTATGTTACTGGTATGAATATATTGACCTCATCTTCTTGTCAGTATAAGATGAAACACGGTTTAGTAACCATAGCTCCAGATGTTTTGCCAATGAAAGCTTGTGTATTCCTTGTAAACAGGGTGAATTTAAGCATCTCTCGATGGATAACTCACTTCATCTTATTACTTATCAGATTCCTAATGCCAAGACCCTGTATTACCAAAATAGTAATCTATACTCACCGGTCTTCCTAACACTCGTATGGAGTAAGGAATGGGCATTATGCCGATCGCCTGAGTCCCCCAGAGAAACCAAAAAAGAAAGAAAAAAAGGGAGGTGCGGGCGGGTACCACAATAACCGGGACGGGGCTCAGTGGCGATCGACAGAGTGCGAGGAAGACCCACGTGTAAAACATCTATATGCCGGACAAACCTATACCGGTACTACACAGTGGCGACCTGTTGCAAGTGGTCCAGAGTTCCTTCCCTCACCTCTTTATATACTCGCGTGGCGCAAGACCGCTGAGCATATTAATCTATACTCACCGGTCTTCCTAACACTCGTATGGAGTAAAGAATGGGAATTATGCCTCCGCCAGAGGGATTGAATGCTACACCCGGTAACGACCCAACTAAAAGAGACCCCCCTACTAAAGGAAAGCCCAAAACTCAAATCCCATACCTAACAAGCCCAACCCTAAACTAATAGTCACAAAAAATCTTAACCTTCACAGTAATACAGAGGAGACTAAACAGAGGTCAAGGTTTTGTGATGGAAAGGGGACGCTTGACCTGAAAATAGCTAGGCGATGGAAAAGCCAGAACAAAGTTCTTGAGGTGGTCATACTTAGAATAAAGATGAGTGGCTCCAGGGGGTGCTGTGGCGAGAAGGTCCGCAGGGGCTCCAGCACGGAGTATGTCTGCCAATTTCATGTAGTACGAGGCAGTGGCGCTACTCTGCCAACTCACATGCGTCATAACATCCGCCAGAGAAGAGCCGGAAAACGCTAACGTCAGGGCGCATCCACTTATAAAGCTATGAAGAGTCTCCCCTTCGTTTATTCTTCCCAGGTCAAGGTAGAATTTAAGACGTGACTCCGCTGTAGAATACAGAAGGGGTTTCTCCATAATTGTTCCTTTTGGGGTTGTGGGCCTAAAAATATTACCTTGGCGTAGATCTATTCCAATGCTGTGAGCGACTGCTATGTAAGTTTCAATCGCTCTAACAGGACATACCAAAGGGTTAGGGTGTCGTCTGATGCCGAATAGGTTTGAACCGCCGTCCCGGAGAGTTTTTCTCCAGACATGATGGAAGAGAAGACCGTCATCCGCTAGGAAGCGGGCGATCTCTATAGTCCTCACTCTGCCCAGATCTCCTGCCCTGTCCCCACTGAAGAACATCGTTTTAAACAAAGCCTGGTCTCTAGCGATGACAAATAACTCGGATGGGGTCAAGGCAGGGGAGAGCATGCGTTTTTTCCAGAACGTGGGCGAGAGATGACAATTTTTCGATAAACAGAGGCGTTGCCTGCTTAGGAATGACCCTAGCTTGGGTCATGTGTGGTCATTTGGGTACAAGCATGCAGGGCAGCTAACTGCCTTGGTAAAGAGCTGCGGAACTTCTGGCAATGCCTAAAAGAAAGAGATAAAGATACAATATATTCAAATAAATATTTAATAACTGAGTTCACATTGATTATACTGTTATACATTGCTTTGATAACAGCGGTGCAGTGTTATACACGTTGAGATCTTTGACCAAAGCAAAATTGAAAACAACTATAATGCAGGCCTAGTGCCCGACGCCTCGAGTAAAAAACTCTACGACCGGCGGTTGGCCTTGTAGACTTAGGAATCTTATAAGGGATAACAGGTTCAACTGGTATAAGCGACTATAGCTGAGAGAGGTGGAAAGCACAGAGGTCCCAAGGCAACGGCCAATCTGCCGAGAACCCCTCCGCAGATGGAGGCAACACTACTCCCTTTGCGCCCCTACGGCCTAAGAGAAGTGAGCCCGTGGCCTTTGACTAGATGCATTGCCACCAAAAGGGTCGAGGCTAGAGGTCTGGAACACAAATAGTGAACTCAGCACACTGCTCTAGAAGGAATTTGTGGACGTCGGACAGCTTAGAATCCTGGGGAGAGACGACTCGCGAAAGGGAGTCAGCGCTATTATGAATAGACGGGATGTAAATAAGACTAAGATGGATATTGTATTTAGTGAGAACCCAAAAGAGTAACTTGATTGCTTGCACTACAATATGTGATTTTGAGCCCTGTTTCCTCCAAACGCCGATAAGTACCTTGCTGTCAGTATAAACGTCAACCCGCCGACCCTGAACTACCGATGAAAAAGCCCTTAAAACATTGACCAGGGCAAGAGTCTCCTTGAGATTGATATGTTCGTCTGCCTCAGCAGGAGGCCAGTAATCGCGGATGGCTATAGGCTTCACCCCTGGGTGGAGTACCCCGCCACAGGCGTAAGAGGAGGCATCCGTAGTTAACGCTATAGGGAAATGAGCTTCGGACACCCATGATGTACCATTGCCCCAGTGTTCTAAGAACGTCCATTGTGAAATTTCCGTTCTAAGGTGGCCCACAATCGGAATAGGGCGAGATGACTTAATAGCTCTTGAAATAGCAATGTTAAAATAGCAATGTTGACCCCGCGAAGCGCTGCAAGGTGTTAACGTTTGACTTCTTAGAGGCTAGTAGAGTCTTAATAAGTGCTAAGAATGTTTGCCTCTTCTCCTCGACTAACTGAAAATATTGGCTAACAGAGTCGACCAGAAAACCCAGGTAGCGCACGCACTGCACTGGGACCAAAATGGACTTGCTGAGCCCAATAAAATAGCCTAGCGACGTGAGGATATAACATACTACAAAAATGGCAGAATTAGCGCTAGCGAAAGAGCGATTCCGGGCAGATGACAGGGCGGTGCACGCCGGGGCGTCGCTGGCCAATTGCAACTCGCCCGTGTGACGATCATCGATGTAAAGAAGACGGGAAATCCCAACTGAACGGAAGAAGTGGGTTGCTAGGTAACCGGTCGAGTGATAAATAAAAGCCGACTATTTCCAACCGAAAGGAATAGCGTTACTACTATAATAAAACCCGGACCACTGAAAGCCAAAATATTGCCTGCTTTCTTTGTTAAGATAAATGTGAAAATAACCTGACTTATCGTCACACACGGTCTGAAAAGAATTTGGAGTTACATAACGAGGGATCATAGAGAGATAATCAAGTTTAAAAGGTGTGTCCTTGGACCACAAATTGAGGAAACGATTATTGTGGCATAATCGTGGCTTGGAAGGCTCGACCGTAAGGGGCATAACCAGAGCGGGAGTGGTACTTCCCCTACCCTACCCCACACGGACATGGCGCCCGATGCGAGCCCAGCAGAGATAGCGTTGTTGATAAAGTCACCAAAAGCTAAACATGACTAGCTATTCTTGAAAATGCGGTGGGGAGGGAGTGCAGAGTTAAACTGTTCGCCATTGTAAAAGCCCTTGAACGGGTGGAGGAAATCGAAGACGCAAACTCTGTTGGTGACCCAGGACAGCACCGTCTTAGCCAAATCGCAGGAACCTGCTTTAGCGAGGCGTCTCCACGCATCCACATGCAAATGCAACTTCCCGGCCACAAACTAGTTAGGGTCTCTGAAGGCCAGCATAGACGCATCTGCAGAGGTTAGACCCCCCAAGACTAACTGCACAAAGTGATCCGATATATGGGCATTGTATGCTGCCAACCCTTGAGCAACCAGCGGTTTCCCATCCGACTGCACCCATAAGATAGTATTTGCGTGGGGTGCAGACATTCTTGCGCGCTTAGGTGGAAAGCACTGAAAACGGAAAAAGGCAAAAAGCGTCTAAGAGGAGCGAAATGGGAAACGGGGTTGCTCAAGGGTTGACAGAATTAAGCGCCCGCTCGAAAGCCGACAGGGAATAAGGCTCCCTTATAAAACTGTCGACCCCAAAGCACCTGGGTGGGAAGGCGACAGGGGGCGGCTTGGCAACTTAAAAGCAATAAAACGAGCGGTTCCATAAACGCATAAACCGGTATAATGAGTAATATGGAGAAGATATGATAGGGGCATCCATAAATAACTTTTATGAAGCAAAGTGGGATCGCCTGTAACCAACAAATTATTACAAAGTATACGATGTTATCTTTGTTATCTTATTGCATATATATAATCAAATATTGCCTCATAACGCTATGTCACAAATAAATAAGGTCTTAACAAAAGCATAAATATATCGTATCACTTAACGTGATAGTAGTATACTGTTCCCAGTGTAGCGGCCAATAAATGTAGGATCACATGCGACCACCCCTATCCCGGCCTGCTTGATATGGGGGAAAATCGCCCTCGGCTGGGATAAGCCGACCTCTTGCGGAAACAAAAGGAGGATATGTGCCCTGGAGCCCTGCAATAATAGCACACCATGGGTGGTCTAGGCGTCTTTGCCGATGCTGCCTCCTGCGATTTTCCAACTGCCTGCTTCTCCTCTGGCTGCTTGACTCTCAGGGTTTTATCAACTTTCCCCAGCGAGTCCAATACCTTAGAGTAATCTTTATCTCCAAAGAGGGCCAGGAAGCATTGTTGAAACAGCTCCACGGGTTTGTCGAAACGCTCTCTAAGTGCTTGGGCTGCCGTCGCCAGAAAAGGGGCGTGGTTGTGTTTTGCTCCCCTGGCTGTCACAAGATCGTCTGCCATTGACATAGCAATATATTTATCGAAGTCGGTTTTACGCCTGAGCCCGTACGGCCCCAGCTTTTAGAGCCCGTCGTCAACAGAGTCGCTCGTAAGTTGGCCACCTACACACATAAAAAAACCAACAAGAAAAGGCCTGAATTAGATACATATCGAATTGCCATTTCATTCCTATTCGGCGAAACCAATAATATACATGCATGCCGCCCCGGCAGTTGCAACAGGAGAGTACGTGTATATAAAAACAGGCATGAACAAAGCTGGACCAAACAAAACTCGTGCAAAAAATCGTAAACAAATAGAAAAGGCCAAACATTTCACGACATACCAAAGCTGACGATATATACAAACTTGATTAAGGTCAGCGATCTAAGCGCACGTGAACATGAAAACCAGAGCATGAACAAAGCCTGGCCAAACGGATTTATGCGACGATAACCAAAGCTAGCAAAGAAATGTTTAGGCTGTAGCCAGCGCAACGCGCATACTGAGTAAATAGAAAAACCAAACATTTCACGACAAATAAAAGCTGACCGTGCAATTATGATTAAAGTCACCTAGCCAGCACAGAACATGCCTACTAAAATACAACAACAGTAAATACGAAAAGAGTCGTGAGTAAATAGAAAAGCCAAACCTTTCACGACAAACCAAAACTGACCGTGCCATTATGATTAAAGTCAGCGACTAGAGAGCACGTGAACACGAAAACCAAAGCGTGAACAGAGCGGAGCGGAAAAGCCCGAAGTGCGCGAGAATATCAAGAGCTGGCAAATATAATCCAGCTTAACGAGCACGCAACCACCGCACTCATAGTAAACAGCGAGTGCAAACTACAAGTCCGAATAAGCGCCGGCACGAACCAGAAAACTAACGCGGGCCACGAGCAGAAAGAACGGGCAAGAACTACTACCTAGATAACGAGCGGGAGAGCACAACAGGAATTAAAAAGCGGAAAAGGTTTACCACGAGTTCGCCCTCTCCTAGCTGTGGCTCAGCTTTATTTTCCAGTACACCCGCGACAGGGGCAACAGGGGTATGTGGAACTTGTTCCTCAGCAACTTGTTCTGCCATGGCCAATATAAACCCAAACCGTACGTACTGTTGTGGCGACCTGTTGCAAGTGGTCCAGAGTGTACCTTCCCTCGCCTCTTTGAATACTCGCGTGGCGCAAGACCGCTGAGCATAGTTATTTTATAAGAGCTTCCCGAACTTGGAACACACTTGGAACACACGACATGCGTAAATCAGTTACCTAAGTTTCGATCATTACTATTTAAATATTACGTGTCTGCCATCAATTCTGTAATTGACATCGAGAATCCTTGGTCTTGGAAGTCTGTATGTCTGAAATGTCACCAGGCAAGACAGTTAACCGCACCTCTTAAATGCTGCTTCTATTTTCTTTCGCTACGCTCAGCCAAATAGAAAGTATTTCTATTTTCTACATTAGAATAATGTTAACAACGTTTGGAGGGAGCCGCACAGCTGACAGCATCGTTTATTACATTAAGGTTACAGCAGTATTTGGTGTTATAACTAATAACAGTAGTCCAGTACAATAATAATAGTACAATTGCGAGCTAGATTTTAGATGGTGAAATGCCGGATACGAAAAACCGGGATAAAAACCCCCCAGTTGAGGAAAAACCCGGAAACGTATTCTCCAAACCAGTGCAAATTCACCTCTACCTCTGGAGTCTAAAGGTTTGAAGCATCCTATTAATATACTTTAGGAACAATATTACCGCACAGCTGACGGCATCGTTTATTACAAGTTATTGCAATTGTATACGTACTGAAAGACAATTTTACTCAAGCTATAAAAAAGCTACAATATGTCAAGGAAAACTAAGGCCGCTGCTGAAATGCGACATCAAGTGGCATGAACACGTGAAGGAGTGGCATTTATAGAAATCCTAATTAATCCCAAGGGATAATGCAAAAACATGTATTCAACATGTAACAAAGAGAAAAATATTTTTAGGTTGAATTAAGTATTGTAATTAGAACATTTATTGTAATTTTATTTTCCATAGGAAACCAACGTAATTGGCTAACGCTGTGTTGGTTCTCCTGGCCTCTATGTTTTGTTTGTTGTATATCATTTACTTTATTCTATTTTGTATCTATTTTTATGGCCGAAGTAAATAAAATAAAATAAAATTTGCACGAGAAAAGCAAGAAACTAATAACTAGAAAGCTCGAAAAAGAAGTGTAGTTTTTTTTTTTTTACTTTTTCCAAAAAAATGGGTCGGTCGGGCGATGGTAAACGAAACATTTTATTAGGATGGCCTAATGTTCGTGAATCGTGCCATTTCGTTACAATTACATGTACACGTAAAACACCTCTCCCTGACAAAAAGCCAATAAACTGTTGAATGCATTCAGAAGACTTACCTTAATATCGCAACTTGATTTGAGACGGAACAAGTACAGGACTCTCTATAAAGTCTGAAAACATTGCCCGCACTTCTTTGCCATCGACACAAACTCTTCAATAAAACTTAAATGGCAGTTCTACAACAGAGTTCGACCCACGAAAGTGAAGGCAGAAATACAGAAAATTTATCTGACGAAATACAGGTTATATAAATCAGGTCCCACTCCTTAAAAACAGTTTATCTTTGCTCTTTTCTCGTCCTGAAGCATTCCTCCATGACGGATCGATACAAGATATGCACAGGCTGCTCGGTGAAAGCAAGTGATGACGTCACGCGAAAAACGATGATATCTGAAGGCACAACGCAATGCATGCTGGGATACTATGGAATCCTCTCATCCTATATCTTTGGTACTCCGCTTGTGTGCTCGGCTAGTTAGTTATTCTGAATACCAACATCTCCGCCTTATCATCATTAAGTTTAAGGTTATTACGCAGCATCCATTTATCAATATCCGTTACACAGGTTTCCAGCTTAAATCGTGCACGGTCAAGATCACCAACAACAGATGATTTAAAAGTTACGTAGACTTGAGTGTCGTCGGCGTAGAGGTGGAACGATACTCCATGGTGCCTCATTATATCACCCAACGGCGCTGTATAAAACAAATACAGTATTGGGCCCAGCACAGAGCCTTGAGGAACTCCGCAGTCCAAGGGACGACTGGAAGAGCGCGCATTGCCAATCGAGACGGATTGCATACGTCCACCACTGAGATAGGACTTGAACCAAGCGTGAGCCTTGCCTTCAATGCCAAATCAATTAGTGAGTCTTGCAAGTAATATTTGGTGATCGACCGTGTCGAATGCAGCCGATAGATACAACAATAATAGGATAACGCACTGATCCTGATCAATTGCTTGTAGAATGTCGTTCTGTACTCTTATTAATGCTGATTCAGTACTATGGCCGGATTTGTAGGCAGACTGAAACAATTCCATTGAAACACAGAAGCAGGGAGGGGATCGAGCTCACAAGATTTTACTGTTGTAGAAGCAATAACGCTCGACAATTCCTCGGCAGTGATGAGTCGAAATTCACTAAGCTTAGTCCTAGAAGCGCAAGTGTCAGTGAACTCATCCACTAATTGACCCTTTCTAGAGTCAAGTTCAGTCCTAATTTTCGAAATCTTCTCTGTAAAGTAGTCAGCAAATGCATCAGCTAATGCTGCGGCATTGTCCCATGAGGGGAGCTTTCTCTCCCCTTTCAAGTGAAGAAGCTTGTCGACGTAGCGAACAGCTTTTTTGGATCAGACTGATGCTCCTCTATTAGATGAGAGTAGTAGCCCATTTTCGATTGGTGAATTAAGTCATTCACAACTTTGCACTGAGTTACGTACAACTCCCGATCAACAGTCAGGCCCGAGGTGCGCCAACGCCTTTCAAGCCTTCTGCGCTCCAGTTTCGCCTCCTTTATGCCATCATTATACCATGGCGCAGCCGGACGTAAAGTAATAACTCGCTTCTTTAGCGGCGCGTAGCAATGATGATAACACGCTGTTGTACTGTTCAACGAGAGCTGATACATCATCAAAGCTGTGCAAGGACATCAAGGGAGAATTAGCAATATCAGCACACAGCTGGAGCATGTCGATAGATTTAAGTTTTCGATAACAAATCTCTTTCTTCTCATATCTAGTCTTCATGAGGGAGAGAGTACACGATACAACACAGTGGTCAGAAATACATGGATCTGCCACAGAAAAGTTCCTAGCGATGTCCTCATCCGCCCTGGTGATGACCAGGTTCAGCGCATGACCATTTCTATGGGTGGGGCCTGTAACATGTTGCTTCAAATTAAACACATCCAGCAGCTGAAGAAATTGCTGGGAAGGAGAGTTGTGCTTGTCGTTGACGTGAAAATTAAAGTCACCAACCAGAAGAAGAGAGCCTGAAGCTGTAACTAGTTCCTCTAGCAGACGCGGAAACTCATCAAAAAATACCCCATTTGAGTTAGACGAAGGCGGGCGATATATAATAACAATACGTAGCATAGTTGATGAATGATTCATCATTAAGTCAGTAACCGCAAATGACTTGAATTTACTCTTAATAAGAGATTGCTTCTTAAACTTTAGCATTTTCTTGTGCAGTAGACCTACTGCGCCGCCTCTTGATCCTCTCGGTACGCTGTAAAATTCGTAGCCAGTTGGGCAAATATCGCGAATAATTTGCCCATCCAACTCACCAGAGCATAACCATGTTTCAGTCAACGCTAAAATGTCAATGTCGTGTTCAACGACGTTATATTTTACCATTAAAGATTTGTTCCTCGCAGATCTCGTGTTCAGAAGAGTGAAGGTGACAGGCTTAGTAGTAGATGGACTAAGAGCCATCGGTAGTCTCTTAATATTGACTAAATTAACATTCAGAGTCTTGTTCAATCGGGCAGAACCAGAATCCGTAGAGTCTTGAATATTATATGAGTCATAATCCTGGAGACTATATTTCCGCTTTGACAAATATAACGGCCTTATCGGCTTAGAACTATAACTGTCTATCGATGTTTGACCTCCACGCTTTCCCCTTAGCGGCTTCGAATTAGGCCTTCCGACTTCAGAGAGTCCCTGACGAAAGAGTTAAGTGGCTTGTTAGTTGACCTTGAATATGGCGGGAAGTTTGAACTCCAGGCGAAGTAGCTTTCTACCAAAAGCGAAGCGAAAATAGAAAGTTTCTTGAATATGTCGTCATTATAGCAGCAGGTAGTCCTTAGATTTCAACTGGTAAAAATCTTAGGGTAAAAACTTGTATAAAATGGTTAAAACCTCAAAGATATTGACGAGCGAATGCATCTACGTGATGCATTATTCAGAAAGCATGCATAAGATGGCTACATTACGTGTTCAGTGTTGGAATGCTGTTATTCCATACCACCATAGGGTCAAATAAAGTTGGTCAAAACAGCACTTATGAAGTTTCTAGAAGGTAATACATATATTTAAATATCAACTCCCCATGGACAGGGTCACTAGGTCGCTTCATCTGAGAATAGTTTTATCCTTCCTTGTAAATATAAAACGGCCTGATCTATGAAAGCTCTCTTAAAGCCTGCAAACTCTTTCAACATTGCAGTACGATTAGCTAAACCTGACATTAGAAGCGCTCAAAACTAGAATGCAACCGTCGACAGCTGTTTCGTCCTCATCGGCGCGGTGTAAATGGCTCTTTCTCAGTGTAAGCATGTCCTCAAACTGGGTGTGGCACATGTCCTTGAGCCTTTTGTGGCACTTCACCTCGGCCTATATACAGTTATTTCAATGAATGCTGTCTGGGAGATAGGGAATAATAATAATAATAATAATACTCTTTATTTGCACCACTATTTAGAATTTTACAAAAATAAAAGAAAAATTATCTTATAAATTACCATATACATACATTACAAAGGAGAGACAATGAAAGAGAGTGCGGGGGAGCTGGAGTAACCTAGGTTTTCGAAGCCAACTCCCCATTAAATAAATTTCACATAAATTTCACAAGAATAAGGACATTAGAGAATAGGTATTAGGGAATAGGGCATTGTTACTGATATCGGAAGGCTGTACACAGGCTGAAATTGGATAAATAAACCATAAGTTAAATAGACAAAGTCATCCAAGTCGTATAACTCGTAACCATAACTTATTTCCGTCTGGGAAGACCCTAATGTATGTCCTATTTCCTAATGACCTATTCCCTGTCTCCCAGACAACATTAATTGAAATAGCTGTATGCTGATTACCAGCCGGTAATTGCGGTATCAGCTACGTTACACATTGCGTGTGGCTTCAAAATTATTTTCGAGCATAATTAAAAGTGGACGCTAGAATGAGGATGTGGAGGTGGCTGTATTTCAAGCTAAATAAAGGATAAAAAAACATGCATGTATACCAAACAACGATTATCTGTAAGCCAAACATGGAAAAACTATGAACACGCAAAATAATGCAAACATGCACGTATCAGTAAAATTACATGCACATATAAAAACCATGCACGTATAAAAATAGGTACCAGATTTGGTACAGCGTACTGACTGGAGAGGTGGCTGGACTTTGGAAATGTAGAAATCAATGGGAATCAATGTTTGGCAAATAGAATGCATTGAGCTATTGAAATGGTTAAAGAAAATTAGATTTTTAGTAAATTATACAGTTGAATATATTCCTGGATCTGTTTTTCGGACATGGTCGTTAATAGGAAATAAATGTGGCACATTTATTCTGGTAACGAACTTGTCATTTTATTGGTAACGAATAGCAAGTGTGGCGTATGGTTGTTTTTAAAAAACGAACGTGCGGGTCTTCGAGTTGATAATGCATGTTGAGTTTCGATAAGTGTTTAAAATATACCTTTAGTTTTCCGACAGATTCATGATCAATTCCGAGTCACTATCAGATTCATCAGATTCAATCACTTAGCGACGACGACGTTTTGTTGACTGTACTTTGGAGAACTAGTAGTCAGCCATTCACCCTTCTCACACAGCGGCCATGTTGGATAGAAACAATAGATTTTGCGTGGCTAGCCTCGCACTGAGCAGATTCAGAACGAGTTCAGCGGCGCAAAAACAAAGGTTTTTATTCTCCTGGGACTCAACGTGGCCGCCGCGCGAGAAGGGTGAATGCATGGCCTGTCTCGTGTCTTGCTAAGTGTATTTTTGTTGATCATAAACAGTCACAAGACACAAAGCGAGGAGAGCCTTCACAACCTTCATCTATTTTTCAAAAGCAAACCGAGAAGCCATTCGAGTGCCATTCACATACACACACGAATCTCATTGGTTGAGACTCTGTTTTCTTGTTATATATTGTTAAGATTAGAAAACCACATGCACCAAAAACAGATCTTGATCAGCAAGAAGAAGAACATAAAACGATAAAGTATCCGAAAACTACTGCCATGCTGATCATATACAACGCTTGTCGAGGTTTTTCGGCTGGCCAGTACCAACTTTCTTCAGGTTTATTTTACAGTGGAGTTCGCTGACCTTTTATACCTTTGAAATCTCGGCTATCCGAAATCATTATATGGCCTATCAATACAAAATGTAGTCAGAGAAAAGCCAGGTGAAAAGATAAAGAAATAATTGCTCTGTAATTTGAAATTATGACCGATCAAAAATTCAAGAAGCTCTATGTTAAATGTCAGTTTTGGTCTGTCAGCTTTTTCTGTGCTTTGAGAAGTCGATGTTGTTGTAGAAACTCCCCAGGAACGTCAGAACATTGTAGTGCCATAGGAAGCTTTTTACACCATTCTTCATCAGAGAGGCCATCAAGGTCACTGCAGAATGTTGGTTGTAATTTCAGCTTCACTTCCAATGGACAGCATTCGGCCTAACACTGTAGCACCAACAGGCTTGCAACTATCAAGGGGGGTTTCTTGACCTTGTGTTGGCACAACAGGAATCACAGCGTGGTTGGAGTTACTTCGTACTTTAATCGTTGTCTCAAAGACTGGCAATATTAAAGAAATTGACTGGCCAATTATCCGTCATGATGACGGACCGTGATCTCGCCATGACGGGTCATGGACTCGATCTCTCCCGCTCTTTCTTGCTCTCTGTGTTACAAGATATTCGTTCTGTATTTATGTCATCTACAAACAATAGTTACTTTGAGTGGACAGATGTCCTTGACCAAAAGTAGTTATTGGGATCAATACAGGTGTGTTTGCGAAAATATTTTACAGTTAAGGTTTACAATATTGTAATTAAGGTCGTGGCTTTAATACTGAAACTGATGGTTCAAATACGGTGGCCCACAAGGGCAAAACACAACTCAATTTATGATCAAAAACAAAACAAAATCTCATGAAACACAACAAGGTTTCGTAGAACAAAACAAAATCTCATGAAACACAACAAGGTTTCGTAGAACAAAACTAAATCTCATGAAACACAACAAGGTTTCGTAGAACACAACAAGATTTCGTAGAACACAACAAGATTTCGTAGAACACAACAAAAATTAATAAGATAAAATTATTGTTTTAAGAACAAAACAATATTTCACAGAACACAACAGTCAACCAGAACACAAATAAAAATTCGGAAACACAACAAAATTTCGAGGGACTGGTATCTAGCGCAACGCCACAAACTGACTGGAGACTGAGCTCCAGAAGGGCTCACGTGGTCAACACGTGGTCTAATTATTCCTTCTCCCTGTCATCCGCCATGTTTTGTCAAGCATGCGGTGGATGGCTACGAAAAGACTTCAAATTTTGTCCTAAATGCGGCAATACCCCTTCTAGCACACCAAAAAATAACTCTTCTAGAAGTCCATCGGTAAACTTTGAGGAGTACAAAGCCAAAAAGTCAGAAGAAAGACGGCAATTCTTCAGCAAGAAACACCCGAAAAAAAGTAAGATGGACGAGTCTCAATCTGTTGTAACGATTACTATAGGTATTGGTGCTTATAGTCATGGAATTATGAAACCCGTTAGAGGAAAGTCCTTACCACTGAAAGTTCAAAAAAGTGCCTCGGCGAAAACTGTTTTGGAGGAAGCATTAAAGAAACGAGCTGCGTACGATCGGTCCTTCAGAAGTGAGCGTTCGTATAATCTGTGTTATCCAGACGGTAGCACAGTTCTAAATCTGCCTGGAAGTGAGGAGCCCTTTATCTTAGAAAAATACAGGGAAGACTTGGGCAGAACATACGCCAGATTGACACTCTTTCTTTGCCCGGTCAATTGCCATGAAGGTTCTGATTCCCAAGGACACAAGGACAGTAACCCCGACAGTGACCCTGACTTCGACGAATGGGCAAAAGATATTGATCTAAGCAGCAGCATTCAGCATCTTGCCTCAGTATCAACTTCTGGATTCCAGGATCAAGGTAAACAATAACCCTTTTTAAGTTGCAAACAATTGTCTTTGTACAGTAAATTATAGTAAATAAAGTGTCTATTAGCTGCAAAAAACTAAAAACTTATCTTTTTTACACGTGCTTTTTATTATTATAGAAACAAAAGAAAACAAAATATATTTTGGTATACAGTGTGTATTAATAATGGTAATTGAACTGAGTGGAGTGCAATTTGGTCTGAAAGGGTATTAGTTTATGGATATTCTATAAAGCTAGGATTACTTTCTGTCTGTCGGTGTATGTACGTATGTATGTATGTACATATGTACCATCATCATCCTCATTATTATAATATTATTATTATATTCACACTTTTTGATCTCTAAAACAAAAGGAACTGACATCCTGTAAGGCCTACAGGTGACCTAAATAAGTAGAAACACACTGTTAGGGTATCAGCCAGATGTTTTTGGTCTATTGTCTATTACAGTTCCCAATGAATTAATGGACAAATATGGAAGAGGGGTGATGTTTACAGAAACATGTCCAATGTGTGGATTTGAAGAAGAGCTTTTCTCTTCTGGAGTACACAACTCTGAAAGTGGTTGTATACGCATGTATGCAAAAGATGATGAATTCGAGTGTCCACGCTGCAAGCAGTATGACACAGAACAGCAAGCAGGTATACATTCATTAAGTTTTATATGTAGAAAAGAGATTTTGCCATTTGATAATACAATCATTGTAATACCTGACTATCTTTTTTGTTTTCTTTCAACAAGTAAGAGTATGCAGGGCCCATTGAAAAACTCCTTGGAGACATGAGGTCCCTGTTTAAATATCATAATAAATAAAAATAAATAATAGTACAGTAATAAGCAATTATTGGACGAGGTTGAGCAAAATATCTTGATTTGTTAGTGGAGAGCTATCAGTTATTTGCCGATGCCGTCCGCCGCAGAGGCAAATAACTGATAGCGAGACACTGACAAATCAAGATATTTTGTGATAACCGAGTCAATAATTGTTTTATCATTCGACTCATTTCTATCAATAAGGAATTTACTGAATACAAACATCAAGAAAACAGCTCGGGAGTTTACACTGTGAATGATCAATAGTGCGCATGCTCAAACCATTATTTGCAGCAAACATTGAGTAATCTTTACTGCGCATGCTCAGACCGTTATTTGTAGGCAGTTATTTCAGCCAATCACAACTGCAGATAGAAATGAGTCGAATGATAATAATAATTAACTGTAAAATAATAAAAAAACTCTTTACATCTCACTAGGTAACCACTACAATCATCAACTTGCCCCTTGTACTTCTACTCACGCTACAGCTACCATCAATGGTACGTCTGGTGGACTTCAGACAAGTGATCAAGGTCAGATGTAATAATTAATATTCAGTATTGAAGGATTTGTCTTCATTGAGTACTATTGCTTCCAATATTATACATTCAAATTCAAGAGGCCTTGCACATGCTAGATGATTTGCTAACTCTCATAATATTAAAAAAGCATTGCCTTCATGCATTTATTATTGCGTACCAGGTGTTATCTCTGTTGAAAGTCAAGGACCTTCACAAATCCAAAATGAGGGTGATGCAGTTGGTAGTACAAGTCAGTTTGTCCCACCTGTCCAGACTGATTCAGATGCTGAGAATAACAATCCAAGGACTGATCAGGGTAATTGGAAGATAATTGGAAGATTCAACCATTCAGTGATATTCATGTTGAATAAATCAAATTTTGATGTGTATCCACAATGTTTAGTTTCAAGATACTTGTTTAATTTCAAAAATATTCCAATCTTTCTGATTATTTGACCATATTTGCTTAATATTTGACTTTTTTGACACTGATTTTATACAGTTCATACTTTGTCATTTTATTACTGAAATATTTTTTATTGCAATGTTTGTACATTGTAGCTATTACAGCTGACATAATCTTACAGAGAAATTTATGTTCCCATAAAATGATAATGAAACACTTGTTGCTAAAATGATTTTGTTTGTGTTTTGCATTTAGAAACTTTGCCAGAACAAGAAATGGTTGTGCACAGAACCAATGTACTTAAAGATGTGATTGAAGTATTCCAATCACCTGACATTCTTAACTGCAATTTGAATGTAGTAATGATTGATGAAAGGGGTGACCTGGAAGTTGGAAAAGGTTCAGGGGTATTGCGTGAGGTAGTTAGTTTGTTTTGGAACAATTTTTTTACTTCCTTGAGTGTAGGAGCATCTGAAAAAGTGCCATCATTGAGGCATGACTATCAAAAACCTGAGTGGGAGGCGATAGGAAGGGTATTAGTTTATGGATATTCTAAGCTAGGATACTTTCCTGTCACACTATCTGGTGTATTTATTGCATGCTGTATCTTTGGTGAGGAAACCATCACTGATGACTTTCTTTGCGATGGATTTGACTTGTATGTAGGAGCACACGAGGCTGACGTCCTTAAAAAATGCAGGGAGGGCGAATTTGATCCAACTGATGAAGATCTTCTTGATTTACTTAGTAGCTACAAGTGTTACAAACTTCCAAGTAAAGATAATATTGTTATTCTTATAAAGCAGCTAGCACACCAAGAATTAGTTCAAAGGCCAAAGTACATTTCCAATTGTTGGAAGACAATTATTGGTAGACTTCAGAGGTATCCAGAGTTCAGTTCAGTTGAATCCATGCATGATTACCCTTTACGAGACCAAAAAGGCTACACCGAAGAAAGTGATTAAATTGTTAATTGCCACGCCAGTGAATGATTCTGAGCGCAATTGTTTTGAACATTTGAAGCGTTATGTAAAATCCCTAAATCACTCCAATCTAACAAAGTTCCTTCAGTTCACTACTGGAAGTGATTTAATGTCGGTGAGGTCAATACAAGTAACTTTCAATACCCTTGATGGTACAGCCCGTAGGCCTGTCGCCCGCACATGTGGACCTGTGCTGGAAATATCCACAACCTACCAATCCTATAATGAGCTTGTAGAGGAGTTCACAAACGTGATCCTCAACAGAGAGGCATGGTCATTTACAATAGTTTAAAAGCAATGCTTTTGATTTACATTGTTTTCATCCTTACATGTACAATTATGTTACTAGTTTAGTTAATTTTTTTAATACGACTCTGTAGTCATAGGCAAACATGACAATTCTTGACAGATTAATGTTGGAAGTGACCACACAAACAATGGTTGTTGATGTTATGGTTTATATTAATTACAGCTATATTATTGGTTGCAGTTATTGTCTGTTATCTAATGATCAGCACAGTTTATTGACATTATAGATCTACAAACCTTGAGTATGCAGTGAGAGAACATAATGTTAAAGTTTGTAATGAGAAAAATTATGAATGTTCTCATAAATTTTAAATTGAAAGCACCTTGATTATTTGTACTTTATGAGAAGACATTATTTGAAATATTTTAATTAATAAAGTGATGAGACCTTAATCTCGTCTAGTTGTCACATAATTGTCTTTGATCTTATTTTTCTCGATATGTGCTTGCAAAAAGTGGTTGTAGAATTTAAATCAATTATCTGTACCAGCAATCTCCAGCAGTGTTTCATAAACTAAGGTCAAGTCCCTCTTCACAGGTACTTGGCATTTTCAACTGCATGTTCTGTTGAACATATTCAAAGTACTCTTGCTGTATGGTTTTGTCCTCCTCATATGTTAAGTTTTCTCTTAGAGATTCTGTTTCATCAGCTGATACCATAAAAAGTAGATCTTCTTCGCCACCATGAAGCTCGGGAAGGAAGTAGAGCTCATCAGGTCTCCCACTTACTGTGCCATGCCTAGAGTGCCTTATCAGATGCGTATTCCAGTGTTCCTTGACCTCATTTAGATCATCTTGAAGTAACTGAGCAAAACAGAACCAAAGGCACTCCGTTTGTAGTTCATTACCAGGATTAAAAATGTCCTGTTCCATGAGGTTCTTGAAAAAATCAATCCACCAACTTGACCTGAATGAATGAATGAATGAATGAATGAATGAATGAATAGGCTTTATTTCAAGAGGATAACACTTGACAGTTAACTAAAGTTTTATTTATAATAGTTACTGATAATTTCATGGCCCTCAACAATAAATATATATATAAGATTCTAAAATATAAATAAATAAAATATAAAAATAACCTGTTTTTCCTCAAATATGCCCACCATCCCTCAATGCGTTGATTGGCTGGTGAGGATCCATACTTATGAGCATCAACATCATCTCTTAGTGAACACTGCATTGCTGCCATGGTACCGTTTTCTGTTCCGCAGTCTGTTCTCAACTTCACTGGGCATCCCCCCACATTTGAGACGCAGTTCAAATAAAAGCTGGCAATAATTAATGTCTGGGTGATTGTTTGATCTCGTAACAGTAAGCCACATGATTCTTCTACTCCACCCATCAATGCAGCCATGGATTGGAAACCCATAGGGTTTGAGTTTATCGTATCCGTCCACGTGCCATACATAGTTCGGCCCAGGAGAGAAATATCTTCGCCTTTGTAATCGACGTGACTTCCTCTCCTGACAGCCTCCTGGATCGAGTTCTCTCATTAGGTCTGCTACAACTTGTCTAGGTACTTGAACGTTCTGTAAACGCAGCGTATGCCACATGCTCCTATATCCACCACTGCAGCCCGGTCCATTGAGTATGTTCAGGATCCGCTCACGTACATCGTTGGTATCCAGTCGTTTCGCCACCAAGTCGTTTCGCCACCAGTCGTTTCGCCACCACTTTCTAGTCGATTCGCCACCACTTTCTAGTCGATTCGCCACCACTTTCTAGTCGATTCGCCACCACTCAAAGTCGATTCGCCACCACTCAAATATGAGTCGATAATAAGTTACCGTCGACTCATACACGGGTAAACGGTTGAAGTAAGCGTGTAGTTTATTTGAAAGGGAATAAACGGTAATTCTAGTAAGCGTGCTGTGTAGTTTATTTAGCCTGAACTGCTGCATCTAAATGCCATAGGATTGCAGTGTTTATATTGTTGAAATGCTCTTCATTACCATCACACACTGTGAGGAAGTCAAATGAGGGATTTTGATTGTTTGCAATGTTGGCTGTTTACCGCGCGCCAAGTACTCTCCTGAAATACTCTTGAGATTATACAACTGGGAACTCTTGACTAAACCAGTCAATCAATGCCGAGCTTTACTAAGACTTCAACTCAAGAGTCGCAAAACCTGGAAGTGAACAGTGATTGACCCTTGTCTTTGAACGCGAACGGAAATTAGAACTGGTGAGGTTGAAATATTTGTGTTAATATACGCACACAAATCTTACTTGTCCCTTGATTGTAATTCGAACTGGAAATGAAATCGTTCGTAAATTGAACTGAATGTGACTTTATATACAGACCAAGAAGAAAAAGTTAAAATCGTCAAAAGAATAACAGAACGACAGACGATAGAATTGACCACGAATTATACCCATAAACAGAACTGGATATGACTACCGTATTAAAATCGAATTGGACCGGTGAAAAGAATAGCAGGATTTTGTCCCCGGGATTTGTCGAACTGTCATGAAACTAGAACTGGAGAGTATAAATTAGGGCTCTGCCCACAGTATTCTTCGCAGCCGTTTATATTTATGTCGCCTGACGCAGTTTCTTGTTCGCCGACGATTGATATGAACGGGCTTCAAACTCTGGCTTTGTTTTCTTATTTTGCTGCCGAACTGCACAGAAGACCTTGAAATTACCATTCAATAAATCTACCTTAATTTATCCTAAAGAAAGCTTTGATTTATACTCTCGAAGATGGAAATGTATTATATTTTCTCTACTTCGCCTTCTCTTGCCGTTAACAATAGGAAATGGACAATCTGAAATCTACAACTGGGAAGCTACAATGTTTACCGTCTCGTTTTTCTCGGCTAATGGCAATCGAGATACCGTGGCGCATGTAATCGTTTCGTGGGCAGAGGTTTCTCTCGGCGGCAGGAAAGGGCCTGTTGTTTCTGTTAAAACACTACGGTAAATTTAAATACATGTTTGGGGAGAATCGACTTTGAGTGGTGGCGAAACGACTTTGAGTGGTGGCGAATCGACTAGAAAGTGGTGGCGAATCGACTAGAAAGTGGTGGCGAAACGACTGGTGGCGAAACGACTTGGCGGCGAAACGACCGCAATTCACATCGTTCATATCGTATGATGGCATTCTTCTCCTTAGATTGTATTCCCGAAGTCTGTTTTTCAGGGTTCTTACACTCATCGTTATTTGATGAAACTTGGCTAAAAACCTCACAATAGCTTCGTATTCGTATCCCTTTGAAAAGTAGTGCGAAATGATACTTTCTTCATCATCCATTGCCTCTCCCATTCTGGACGCCATGTCTTCCTCAAGATGGAGGATTCTGGAGCTCAGTCTCCAGTCAGTTTGTGGCGTTGCGCTAGATACCAGTCCCTCGAAATTTTGTTGTGTTCCCGAATTTTTATTTGTGTTCTGGTTGACTGTTGTGTTCTGTGAAATATTGTTTTGTTCTTAAAACAATAATTTTATCTTATTAATTTTTGTTGTGTTCTACGAAATCTTGTTGTGTTCTACGAAATCTTGTTGTGTTCTACGAAACCTTGTTGTGTTTCATGAGATTTAGTTTTGTTCTACGAAACCTTGTTGTGTTTCATGAGATTTTGTTTTGTTCTACGAAACCTTGTTGTGTTTCATGAGATTTTGTTTTGTTTTTGATCATAAATTGAGTTGTGTTTTGCCCTTGTGGGCCACCGTAACTTACAATATAAAATGGCAAATTATTCAAGATCTTTTGAAGGTTAGAAGACCTTTAGCCATAGAACTCAGACTAGAGTAAATGAGAGTCACTCCTGTTGCGCCTTGTTATTTGAGGGAGTATGGTAAAACCCTAGTTTGCCTTATGCTAGTATTATAGTGGCAACTTCTGATTTGATTGGGGTGGGGTAAACACATATTTTGCAATATTCTAAGCATATTTAGAACTTCAAACGCCGTGAATAACTCTTTCAAAACAAACATCAAAGCAAAGATATTTCGCTCCCAAAGAAATAATCGTTAGCATAGAGCCACTTCTGATAGGATGGGGGTAGGGTAAGAAATGGCTGTTTGCATCCCTAGCGGCCTAATGTTGTTCTATCTACTTGTTGCGACAATAAAAGTCGTGGTCATGAAATTGGGAGGTGGCGTGTGTTTGAATACGAAAGACCTTGGCTGCTTACTATTTAACATCAAACGATCTGGTTGAAAATTTAAGAAAAAAATAGAGATAAATAACATAAATTTCAACATAACAATGATACGCGCGTGCAACAGAACGTCCGAAAAGTGCGGGGAAAGTGTATATATATATCTCAGAACGAAATGACGCGTACCATGCATGTGTTAATGTTTTCCAATATACATAAATGGTAAGCACCCCTAGCTTGCTCCTAACACGTTCTCTTAATAACACACACCGAAAACCACCTTGTATCTCAACTTACGGTTGACTGAATGACTATTTAAGGTTGCATTTAATAAAGATTGCAGTTATACAACGTCTATCCCTTTATTAGTACGGACGATATGTGAACGTATTCGTGTTTGTAAAAGTAAGGTTATCACTATACATCGCGGGGCATTAAGCAAACTGCTGCAAATGATTAACCCAACATCCATGCATGAATGTTTAATGTCAAAACCTTGCACCTTTTTGAGAAGTATTGACAGTAGTTCCAGCGTGTTTTGATATTAGTATAACTGAATTTTATCCAACTTGGCCTGGCCCTAGCAGCCTAGCTTGCCCGGCTTTATTAGCGTGACCTCATATACTCATTCACCCCGTCTATCCCATATGAGGTCATGTTACGGTTTGTGTTTGACATAGGACGTGATTGTAAAAGGACGCCAACAAGTAATCGGTTGAGATGGGAGATAAGCGCCGTGTCAAGAAATACTTTGTCATCTGTAATAATAGGTCCTGCGTTCGTGGCCGTGTTAAATATATGAATTTGATCCCTCCTGTCACTCTTATGTTCCTTTCTCTTGCTTCCTTTATTGATATAAACTTGACGACCTGACTTTTCAACCTGAGTCAGGTAACATTCCTCAAAGCTTTGGCATATTAAAGTGAACTCCGTGATGTGAACTTGTTTTCGTGAGGGCGGTGCAGGTCCGATAAGGGACTTCCTTGCCGAAAACGTGTAAACTCTATTTAGGGTAATGCAATTAATGTGAAATGCCTGGGTTCGAGGATGAATGTAGCATTTGTCAATGATATGATTATACTATGACAACATAAACTTCCAGAGTCAGTTAATGTTCTCAAGCCAAGTGTATAAATTCATGAACTGAAGTCAATAGGTTGATCGTGTCTGTTGTCCCTGCATGATATATTATGTTGAACATGATCTATGCAGTAAGATAAGAGCGATAAGAGAATTACGTGCAGTAAGTGTATGGAATATGCTCAATTGAAAGGGTGCGCAGGATATGATCTCAAATACTTGAAATGTTGTTCCTGTACTGGAATGGAAACGCCTTCGTAAACTAAAGGCTATATATACGGTAGAATTAAAATATATAAACCAAAGCGTGTATGACTGTATTTAACGTCCTCTATGGGTATGCAATTTGTGGCTTTGTTGAACTATTACAGTGTTATTGCAAAACCTGCGACGGCATTCACAAGTGTATAAACGCATTAACACTTGAAAAGTTTCATTTATAATGTCGCGGATCCCGGATTGATCTGAACTTCATAGACGTACAAGAATGGTTCGTAAAAAGGTAAGTCCTCCAGCTTTTGAAACGCCGTATGTTAAAAACGGATTGAGCAATATAGTAAATGTCTAAGGACATAAAGTTCATTTTTTTCTTATCAAGTTTTACCTTTTCAATACAAGAGGTTATAAAAGATACGTCGAAATTATCTGATCTGATCATGATCTATCCGTTGTTTTTCTCTCGGACGCTCACACCGTTCTTATTTGTAGAACAAAATAACATTTTGCGACCTTTTCTAAAATAATTATAAGAAATTCGTTGTATATGTTATGTAACAAATACATAGGGCAAGTTTCTAAGCTACCACAGTACTTTGTATACAAATATGTAGGTTTTTAAATCATACTCTTTCTAAGTTAGTTTCGGATAACTGCGCATAAGTAGGTTTGCCAAAGAGCATTTATAACTGGGTGAACGAAATTTCAACTCTTTGAAATGCACACTGGTGTGAATTAATTTAAAATTGAACAAGATAAAAATAACAATTAGCTCATGCGCTTTTGCAAAAGCGAAAAAGTAAAGGTGATGTTGCATGAGGCAATTTCGCGACGATTTTCAATGCAATTGACACAACTTTTAGCGAAACATTGATGCGGCATCAGGTATGTTACACGGGACGATTTTAGCGCAACATAGCTAGCACGTAGGCACCTAGACCCTCGTTAAATAATAAAATTGGGTGAGCCGGCTGGTGTTTGTTGGTTGGTGTAGTATCGTTTCCGTGTGCGTAGCGAACAGGTTTCTAGGACGACTCTTTCTCAGACTTCGAGATCTGATGATGAGTTTCTTCCAAATGCTGCCTGCTCTAACAACAATCATAACGACGACAACCCTGTAGACGATGGCAACCCTGCAGACAAAAACAACCCTGCAGACGACAGCAACCTAGCAGACGATGACAACCCTGCAGACGACAGCAACCTAGCAGACGATGACAACCCTGCAGACAAAAACAACCCTGCAGATGACAGAAACCTAGCAGACGATGACAACCCTGCAGACGACAGCAACCCTGCAGACGATGGCAACCCTGCAGACAAAAACAACCCTGCAGATGACAGAAACCTAGCAGACGACGACAACCGTGCAGACGACGACAACCCTGCAGACGATGGCAACCCTGCAGACAAAAACAACCCTGCAGATGACAGAAACCTAGCAGACGACGACAACCCTGCAGACGACAGCAACCCTGCAGACGATGGCAACCCTGCAGACAAAAACAACCCTGCAGATGACAGCAACCTAGCAGACGACGACAACCCTGCAGACGACAGCAACCCTACAGACGACAGCAACCCTGCAGACGATGGCAACCTTGCAGACAACGACAACCCTGCAGATAACGACAACCCTGCAGACAACAGCAACCCTACAGACGACGACAACCCTGATGACGACGACAACCCTGAAGACGACAGCAACCCTGTAGACAACAGCAACCCTGCAGAGGACGACAACCCTGCAGACCACAATAACCCTGCAGACGATCTGGTATGTTGTTAAAGTTCCTATAAGCTCTAGCCAGCTATATCTTTTATTTAAAAGTGAAACTGGAAAAAATGACTAATATAGGAAAATAATAATTAGTCTTTCAACTTCGTTTATTAAGGAATCAAATTTCGTTGATGTCATTTAAGGGAAAACCTCATAGTTATCTTTGCTCTGTTTTTATGTCAGCTCCACTTATCAAAAGATTATTCTCTAAGATTGTAAGTATCAAATGTCTGATACCTGAAAAGCAATTGTATAAATGAAGAAATTCATTGTTATAACTCAATTCATTTTCAACTCATTAGTATAACACCCTTAAATGACGTCATCTCACGGATTTGTAATGCTTTTTATAGCAATGCTACGACCATAAATCGCCCAAAAATAGTTGATTTCTGGCTAGGACGTATAGACAATTTATGGATAACTCGTATGAATACAATATTTATGAAATCTAGTTGTTAATGTTAACTTGCACTCCAAATCAAATATAAGTTCAATTTCATGGTCATGGTTTGTGGTACATGTTCAAAATGCCACGCAAGCAAAGCCGGTTATCGGTTTTACTTTGCATTAACAAAGGTGCAATGAGGTTTTATAAGCCGGCGGGCATGTTTGTTATAAAGAATATATTTTCAACCGGTGTAGCCTCGCACTGAGCAGTTTCAGAACGAGGTTAGACGGGGAAGGCAAAGTGGGTTATCGTTATTGTGGGATTAATATGGCCTGCGCGTGAATAAGGTCTATGGAATGGTACATTTGCAATATGTTATACATTCTGATAGTAACTAATGTAATATGAATCACTATCATAATATGAAATTGCTTATCGATTACATTATTTGGATCTATATTCACTGTTAGATTGGCTCTATTTCTGCAGTTTGAACCAACAACAATGAAATGCATAACCAGAGCCTCCGTCCCAATTAAAGAACAGTTCTTCGCAAAAGAAATCCCTGAACACGTTACTCACACAATAACTGATGAGATGCTACGGAGGCTTACACCTGAGGTGCGGTCAACAGGGAGACGGTGCATGCCGACAGGTTGGACTTTTACATTGCTTGATTTGATCAAAAAGGACAATCCCTACTGTACTTTTAAAGTTATTCAAAATAGAGTGAAACGGGAAGAGTCAAGAAAGAAGAAAGCCCCTTTCCTTAGGGGACTCATGGGATGTACCTTCCCAGGATGCAATGTAAAAGCGCGGATAAATATAGACAAGGAGTGTGACCGCACGTTAACCATCGATTTTTTGGGTAAGGTGAAACATCAGAAAGGGGTTAAGCATGGTCGACAGATCAGAGGAGAGCAACGACAAACTCTTCGCAAAAGACTCGCTTTTGAACACCCGAGCAGAGTGGAACACCGATTGCTAAAATACATGCCGTCCGATGTTATTTCTTCTGGTAATCGCGATGGCATAGGAAGTAAACAAGTACTCCAAAAGATTTCTTTGGAGCAAAATTTGGAAGGGCGCCCCAGTCATACTACCCTGGAAAGTATTTGTGTTCTACGACAGAAATACATCGAAGAGGACATGGCGGAGTTTCCAGAGCATGTTGCCGAGCGAAAACCACACCTATTCGGATACATCCAGCTGGTATCATTGTTTCCCACAATAGTTACCATGTGGTCTGAGGGAGATTTACGACTTTTCAATGATTTGAGCAGCAAGATGAAGTTCTTTATAGATGCAACAGGGAAAATATCCCGAAAATTGTGTGACGATTCCAAACGAATACTCCTCTATTCTGTTGTGATTCAACACCCTGTTTCAGGGATGCCGCCCATTTCTATAGCAGAGATGTTCTCAAGCTGTCACAAGACAGTGACTATAACTTACTTCCTGCAGTCTTTTAAGACTGATGTAGCAAGGCTGTTTTCAGGCAAGGCTCCACGACCCAAGCATGTCGAGATCGATTACAGCTGGGCGATTATTCACAGCGCTTTGCGTACGTTTGTCGACGAAAACCTTGAACAATACTTAGCACGTTCATTCAAGATCTTGACAAACAAATGCCAAGCAAGGGACATTGACAACACAGTCATTCATATTTGCACAAGCCATGTCATGAACAACCTTGGAAATAAGCTTGGAAAATTGTAAGTGCATACAGCATCATTGAGTGATTTAAAATTATATTTACATGTAAAAGCGGCATCCGGTTAGCGCAGTGGTAATACACTGCAGTCTAGCTGGAATTTAAGGATTCGTATCAACATTCCATGTCCTTGACTACGTGTAAGCTATAATTACTTTAATTATAAGTAATAGCATGGCATAAGGGAAATTAGTGATTAATTTCCCAGAGAGGCGAGGAAGAATTTTTGGAAGTCCAGATGCCGCAGCAGGCAGAGGGACTTTAATAGATACGCTCGAGGCTCTAGGGGTAATTTAATCACTCATTTCCCGAAATGTCATTCTATCACTTTGTAATACTATTATCACCGAGGAACGGAACAAATCTCTGAGAAGTTTAGTTTTCTGCCTAAACTAAAGACGTCGCAATTGAGTTGCTTTCGAAAACGTTTTGTTAAGATGCTTCATTGAGTGTTTGCTTAGAAAGAGTTATTCAAGTTTGAAAACGCAAATATGAGCAGGATAAGGCAAACTAGGTTTTTTCCCTACCCCCCTTAAATAAGAAGGCGCGACAGGAGTGACTCTCATTTACTCTGGTCTGGGGTCTATGACCGAAGGTCTTCAATCCTGCAAACGATCTTGATCAGGGTGTTTGCTTAGAAAGAGTTATTCAAGTTTGAAAACGTAAATATGAGCAGGATAAGGCAAACTAGGTTTTTTCCCTACCCCCCCCCCCCCCCCCTTAAATAAGAAGGCGCGACAGGAGTGACTCTCATTTACTCTGGTCTGGGGTCTATGACCGAAGGTCTTCAATCCTGCAAACGATCTTGATCAGGGTGTTTGCTTAGAAAGAGTTATTCAAGTTTGAAAACGTAAATATGAACAGGATAAGGCAAACTAGGTTTTTACCCTATCCCCCTTAAATACGAAGGCGCGACAGGAGTGACTCTCATTTGCTCTGGTCTGGGGTCTATGCCCGAAGGTCTTCAATCCTGCAAACGATCTTGATCAGGGTGTTTGTTTAGAAAGAGTTATTCAAGTTTGAAAACGTAAATATGACCAGGATAAGGCAAACTAGGTTTTTACCCTACCCCCCTTAAATACGAAGGCGTGACAGGAGTGACTCTCATTTGCTCTGGTCTGGGGTCTATGCCCGAAGGTCTTCAATCCTGCAAACGATCTTGATCAGGGTGTTTGTTTAGAAAGAGTTATTCAAGTTTGAAAACGTAAATATGACCAGGATAAGGCAAACTAGGTTTTTACCCTACCCCCCTTAAATACGAAGGCGTGACAGGAGTGACTGTCATTTGCTCTGGTCTGGGGTCTATGCCCGAAGGTCTTCAATCCTGCAAGAGAGCTTGATCAGGGTATTTGTTTAGAAAGAGTTATTCAAGTTTGAAAACTTAAATATGACCAGGATAAGGCAAACTAGGTTTTTACCCTACCCCCCTTAAATACGAAGGCGCGACAGGAATGACTCTCATTTACTCTGGTCTGGGGTCTATGACCGAAGGTCTTCCATCCTGCAAAAGATCTTGATCATGTTGTTTGTTTAGAAGGAGTTATTCAAGTTTTAATTTTTGGTACTGTGTTTTAGAGAGGACATGAGACATCTGATATGTTTTTGTTGACCTAAATGGGTGTTGTTTTGAAGAACAAGTGCGCACTTTTGACAGTGAGCTAGTTAATGGATACCTATGCCATCGCATATCAAGAGCCAGTTTCCGCGTTTGAAATTTCGAATTGGCAGCTAACTTCTAAAAGCCGAATTGGCAGCTGCCAATTCGATTTGAATTGGCAGCTAACTTCAGCCCGGTTATAATCTTTATGTTTCGTATATTATCCAGTGTGATTATAACTGTTTGGCTAGACCTCAGTTGCTAGCGTGAATTGGTATCAGATCAGCTAAACAACAGAGGTTATTCAGTAAAGCCATTATGTTGAGGCAGTAGAACTTCTGGTACCCAGGGTAGTAAATAGCGGGTCACTGAATAGACCACTAATTGAAAGGCCGCCGCAAAGTACCGACCCGATAATCCCCCGATATGGGGGGTACAAATTTCCTGTGACACCGGGACTCTCTTCTGACTAAGGGACGGACCATTTGAAAATTGATGCGGGGGGGGGTACCGCAAATCCCAAAAAAAAAATCGAGCTGGCCAAATTTTCACAGAAAAAAGAACGAACGAGCCAAAATCACCCCGGAAAAAAATCGAGCAAGGGTGGAACTTTGTTCATTAGCTGAAACAGGTTCAGCCAATGTTTAGTCTCCAGAACACAGTAAACCAGTGTTTTAGAGAGCAGTAAAATCTCAAAAATTTTGGCAATATTTAAAGACATTCTGCTGTTTTCTTCCATACGCAGGACGGTATATTATCTAAGCTCATAATCAAAGGCACATTCCCATAGGACAAATAATCCATTCGTCTACAAGAGATTAGTTATATATGCCAATTCACTCTTCTTAATATTTATGCGCATATTTAATTCACCGACTCGAAAACGAGGCTATCCCCGCATCGAGGATGCAACGTCCATTCTAGTTCGAAAGGACAATTTTGTCTCCAACGCATACTGAGAGGAATGAATGAGGAACACAGCAATGCTGAGAGGAACACAGCAATGCTCCGTCCGCGACGCCATTTTGCTTTTCAGTGAAGCAACGTTGCGGGGTAGCCTCGTTTTCGAGTAGCTAATTATATGCGCATAAATATTAAGAAGAGTCTATGTTGAACACTTTTTCATTTTTTTTTTTTTTTTTGAGACTACGGAACAATGCAATATGATGCACTGCAATACAATATGATGCACGAATTAACAGTATAATTTTAAGTATCCATCTGGGAAGGAGTGTGAGGTAGAGATTTCAAGAAGAATACATGTATATCAGGCATGTTTCACAAAAGGAGCCTTAGAACCTAAGACCCCCTTTTGTGAAAACATGCCTGATCTTGTGTGCCTTTAGCTTTAAAAGCCAGTAACTCGTGTTTTTGCCGTTTTCTTGAAAGGGCAAATGACAGTTTAAGACTTTTCTGGCATTTCTATCCCATAATTGATCTCAAGGTATTTTATGTGGGGGTGAGGGGTGGGGAGGACTAGTTAAAAAAAATCGCGAAAAACCAACTGATGAAAACGTTCAAAAGTGAGTTACCGGCTTTTAAAGCCAAAAGGTACACATTAATTTACTTGTGTAACTTAAATTTCAAAGTAGTGCCAGTTTTTATTGGATTTCAATGAACTACACGGCAATACAACGTTCTTTTCCTGTAGATTAAAATAAGTTTAGTGGGTGCAATTTCGCCGTATTTTGAGTAGAAATACCAGAAAATGGCGTTTTTTTTAACCTAATCCTAACCTCTAGCTCTCAAATAAAGAAATTATGGGATAATCTCACACAGGTATATTATGGGATAGAAAGGCCAGAAAAGTCTTAAACTGTCATTTGACCTTTCAAGAAAAAGACAAAAAACGAGTTTAATACTGGCTTTTAAAGCTAAAGGCACAAGATCAGGCATGTTTTCACAAAAGGGGGTCTTAGGTTCTAAGGCTCCTTTTGTGAAAACATGCCTGATATATATGTTTTCTACTAAACAAAGGTAATTAATGTACATGGAAAATACCATAAATCTAGAAACATTAAAATTGTGTAAAATGTTCTTGATGTAAAACCCAAATACTGAATGCCTTAAAAAAAATATCGTGCAAGGTCCGACGCCATAAAAAAAATTCTTGCAGCAGTAAGAGTCCTAAAAAAAATTTCGAGCAAAAACAAATCCGGGCAAAAACAAAAACAAATCCCCCCCCCCCCCCCCATCAATTTTCAAATGGTCCGTCCCTAACAAGTAGACTGTTGTTTATTGTCACTTGTTGTACAAGCTGGTAAGATAATAAATTAGACAAAGGAAGGTAGCACTATAAGTATGCTCTCCCTAGACTTGTTTTGGTGTATGACTTTCCGTTTTGCATGGCAAACAACCTGACTATTAAAAGCTAAAGAGACCGAGCATTTCTACCTAATTTAGACATTGTTATAATAACAAATTGATCGGATCCCTAATGAGTTGTCTAACTTGGCCCAAGGTTTTACCTTGGTCCGATACTCCAGGTGTGGTGTGAAAATATAGGCTTTTGGCGAATTGGTGGCAACTGATATAAATCACCAACAGCAATAATACTTATACATGTACCAGCAAACAACTGAGACTTGGGAGTACCAAAAAATTATTTTAGTATTTGATGGATATGGAGTAACCTAGTGTTTGAGACCATATAAATGTAATCAATTATAATAAGCTTCAACTCAGATAATGACATTCTTAGTAATGTTTTCTTCTGATCTGATAATGCAGGTAAATTATCTCCAATTTCTTTTGGGATGGCCAAAGCAGTGTTGATAGTTGTACCATTTATATTAATAGCAGCAACACCTGTGGGTGCCATTAAGAGCACTGTAAGCAACTCAGGATTTAGCGGTCCATATTTGAATATTTTCACTGCAGTGTGATAAATTGCTCTTATCAGATGACTTGCCAGCACCAGCACCTCCTGTGACAAATAGGTGTATAGGCTTCACTTCCTGTGGCTTCAAGCAATTAAAGTTCTTAACTTTATTTCTACACCATGAGACAACAATATCATATGCAGAACGCTGTTCGGCATTCAAAGATCTAACACACTCATGTAATAAATCATCAGTGATACCTGATGGCTGGATCTGAGTCAGAAGTGCTGGTACTCTTTGTTGTATTTCTGAACCTGGGGCTAAATGCTCAGGTGACTGTTCATTAAATGGGTTATCAGGTGTTACATCATTGTTCACTTAAGACTGTAAATCTTTATTTTCTTTAACAATGATAGAATCATATGTGTGAAGGTTTCTAACTGGGTTGTCTCTCAGCATTTGTAGTGCATCATTTACTTCGTGTGCATTAGGTTCAAATATTGCTCTGTTCTTTTCCACCAAAGCTTGTACTGAAGGTTCATGAATTTTCATCAAATAAGTTTGATCTAATCCAATGAGATTAGTAGGCTCATATCGCCATGGAAAAAATAACATGAGTAAATGATGAAAAAACCTCTCGGGCTGCTTATTTTTGCTTGGTGTGTGAAATCGTATTACAGCCCTAACTTTTCTACACTTCATAATTTCATTGGTATTTAGCAATTTAATCTTATGAGGAAGTGCTGATTCATTATTAATATTTGCATGCTGTGATTCAAAGACATCATCAGAAAGCACATCTGGCTGATCATCATTGATTTCATCAGGATCAGCTTTGTAATCTTTGTAGTAGTGGGCTGCAAACTCAGCTAGGCATAATTGATCAACAGTAGAGTTTAACTTAGGTCTGTTACAGTTTTTTTTCTTTTTTACAGAAGTGAGAATTTAATTTCTTCTGTTTATTATATTGACTCTTTCATTATCAGCAACATCATCTGACACTGGTTTTACAACAACTGTTCGATCTGTAAAGAACTGACCAAAGTTAAACCTACATGTACATGGAATATTTTTATACTTTCTACAAGTTTTAGAATGAGTGTGATTTTGATAGGTTTTCACTAAATGATGCAATTCTGGTTCAGTTTCTTCATTTGGTAGGTTTGCTTGTAAATGCTGGTCTATAAACTTTATGTAGGTATCTTCATTATCAGCTGTTAGTGCGGGACAGTCAGAAGTACAAATTAATGAATATAGGTGTGGTAGTAGGAGTTACTATCCGTGATGACCAAATTTCGACGGCCCACAGGCTTCCTAGTACTAAGAAAGTTCAACACAGAATTATCGTAAAGTTTACACAGCGTGACAAGCGAAACGAGCTGTATCAGAGACGAAGTCACCTAAACGACAAAACCGCAAAAAATCTCCCTACAATCCACAAGGAAATTGGTCCTAGTCTATCTGAATCCAGTATTCCAAAGAGGATCTTCATAAACGAAAGTCTTACAGGCTATCGGAAGAAGCTCCTTACTCGAATTCGCTCTTTCAAGTCGGACTACAAGTTCAAATTCGTGTGGACACACAATGGTAAGATTTTTCTTCGTGAATCGGAAGTATCTAGATCATTTAACTTTTCCACTCACGAGGCTTGAATAATTTTTGGACAATTATACAGCAACTACATAAACATTATACCCTGTATTTATATCTAATACTTATCAAACTTGTAATAGGAAATGTGTACTCGACTTTATGGCTTGAATCTCCTCCCATTCTTTAATCTCAATGACGTTGAATTCAATGCTTTAAATGGTAGCTGGGGCAATGAACTAGATTTGGATATTGATTTCTATAATTTACTTCCTAACCCAGATAAATTCGATGAAAACGATTGTGATGCTATGCTCTCAACACCTTTTCCCCTATACTATATTCTATCGACAAATTGAATAGGGCTCTTGAAAGAGCTAGTAAAAAGTCTTTGGTATTCTTCCACTGCAATATAAGAAGCCTGCCTAAAAAATTTACTCTCTTGCATGATTTGTTATATTCTCTTATGGTCAAACCTGAGATCTTAGCAATAACTGAAACTAAATTAAATGAGAGATCGGTATCCAATATCAACCTTCCCTCCTATACTTTTTTTCCATTCTGACTCAGTTACTGCAGCTGGAGGTGTAGGTTTATACATATCAAACAATCTTGAAGTAACTAGTAGGCCAGATATTTGTTTTAATATGTCTCTGGTTGAATCCTGCTGGGTAGAAATTGATCCAGGTCATAATAAGGCTCATATTATTGTTGGATGTGTCTATAGACACCCCACTGCTGATTTATTGCAATTTGCCTCACAATTGGAAGATATACTTAAAATGCTTAACCTAAACAAATATCAAGCCTACATTCTTAGGGATATGAACATTAATTTTTTGAAATTTACCAGCCACATCCCTACTGAGGAATATTTAGATATGTTATATTCTAATAATTTTCTTCCAATCATTACCAAACCAACTAGAGTAACTAACCACACTTCTACACTCATTGATCATATCTACACTAATACTCCAACTGAGCAGATTATTCCTGGTATAGCGACTGTGGACATATCTGACCATTTGCCAATATTTTGCATTGTTGATATCAATATTAAAAAAAAAAATTAAAAGAAATATTTCAGAGACTATGCTAATTTAGACACTGGCCTTTTTCTTCAGGACATAAATTCTATAAACTGGAATGAAATACTTAGTCAAAATAAGAGCCTACATGATAAAACAAGTGAAGCAATTAATGCTGTTAATCTTGTAGTAAATAAGCATGCACCTATAAAGCTACTTCCTCGGAGTAAAATGAAACAATTTACTAAACCTTGGATAACAAATGGAATTTTAAAATCAATTAAAAGCAAACCAAAAATGTATCGTACACACTTTCTCAGTAACAATCCACTAAAAGTTGAAGAATATAAACTATATGCCAATCGACTCAATTATTTAAAGAAAATAAGCAAAAATAATTATTATACTAAAACTTTTGCATCCTACAAAAACAACCTTAAGTCAACTTAGAAACTTATTGGCACCTTAATAAACCGTAAAGCCAAGGGACAAGTATTTCCAACAAGGCTTATTCGAAACAATAAAACTTACACTAATCAGCTAGATGTCGCTAATCAATTTAATGATTTTTTTGTAAATGTTGGCCCATCTCTAGCTAGTCATATTCCTAATGTTCCGAACAATAACCCAACTCAATTTATTGATCAGTCTCCATCATCTAGTCTTTTTATGTCTCCAGTTACTGAATCTGAAGTGTATTGGATGTTCTCTTTACTAAATGAAAACAAAGCCTCAATTGACATACCCAATAAACTGATAAAAATTGCAAGTAAACCTCTTTCAATACCATTTACACTAATTTATAATGAATCAATTATAACAGGTACTGGGCCTAATATCTTTAAAATTGCAAGAATAACACCAATTTACAAAAGTGGTATTTCAACAGACCCAGGTAACTATAGGCCTATAGCCTTGCTATCCCCCTTTTGTAAAACTTTAGAAATAATTATTTACAATCAACTTATATCTTTCTTAAACAAACATAATGTTTTATTCCAATATCAATTTGGCTTTAGAAAAGGTTTTTCTACTGAACAAGCACTTTTGGAAATCACTGATGGTCTAAAACTTGGGATTGACAATAAACTTATAACGTGTGGCATTTTTCTTGACTTCTCCAAAGCTTTCGATACTGTGAATCATGAAATTCTGCTAGCTAAACTTTACAAATATGGAATAAGAGGCATTGCTCATGACTGGTTTTCTAACTATCTTCAGAATCGGAAACAATTTGTTAAAATTGGTAATTCACATTCTTCCATGTTAGATATTAACTGTGGTGTACCACAGGCTCTACTTTAGGACCTCTACTATTCCTACTTTATATAAATGATATGCTGAATTCTGCAAAGAAACTCTCATTTCGAATAGTTGCTGATGACACCAACATATTCTATACTTGCAATAACCAAAAGGAACTGGAATCTGTCATAAATAGTGAATTGAAATATGTACTTAATTATTGTGTTATTAATAAATTATCACTTAATCTTAAAAAGACTAACTATATGCTCATTACCTCACCTAGGACTACTGCAAAAATTAGCATGACCACACTTAAAATGGAACAGAAAAGCTACATTAAGTATCTTGGTGTATACATTGATGACCATTTAAATTGGAATACTCAAATTAAACAGATTAATAATAAAATTTCTAAAAAAATTGGAATTATAAACAAATTACGACATTATGTAGACCTAAAAACAATTAAACAAATTTACTATACTATGATTTATCCCTATCTAAACTATGGATTAATGAGTTGGGGCAATACTTATAAGACTAAACTGTCTAAAACATCCACTAAACAAAACAAATGTATACGTAGTATCTTCTTCGCTAACCAAATAGAAAGTGCTATTCCATTTTATCTAATACTCGGAATTCTAAAATTGGACAATATCTTTAAGTTTAAAATGGCAAGCTTTGCTTTTCAAATAATTAACAACAAAGCCAAAATTCCTGCCGTTTTTCATGATATTATCAAACCAGTTTCTGATGTCCATTCGTATAATACCAGGTATTCTGCAAATCAAAATCTTTACAGACCATTTTTACGAACGAACGGAGTATGGCCAACACACTTTTAAGTTTATGACTTCTAAAATATGGGAGAACATACCAATTACGATCAAAAGTTTAAATTTTAATAGTTTCAAAATGTGTTACAAACAATATTTATTAAGAAATCAACAGTAATTTTCATTCTCGTTCTGTCTATTAATTTCTCTTCTACTGTCTAGTATTTACTTAAATCTACCTTGCTGATGTTTGTATTTACTAAACTTAGGCTGTCACCGCATTTTTATTCTTCTCAAAGGTATAGTGGTCAACACGAAAGCTTTGCTACTTTGACCACTACACACCATACTCTATAGAACACTTAAGCCGCTTTCCGTATTTATTTATCCTTTTTATACATAAACATTATTTATTGTTACAACTAATAATCAGTGTGCAAATAAAATGAACTTGAACTTGTGCGTGATCCTCTCATTTGTAACTCAATTCGAAAAGCATAATAGATTATCTTACCAATGGGGTTAGCATTGCTTAGTAAAACATCTTTGAAGAATGTTTCAACTCTATATTGGAATTGCCCTATATCATTATGACGTCAAATCAATACAATCTATTGTTTAAACGCTAAGGATCACGGTCGTGGGAGGGGGACAAAACAGCAACAACACAATGGAAATCGCTATCAAATGCATTTCGTAGAACGTAGAATAGCGGTAACAGCCACCAAATACGGTAAATATTGTGGGATAAACATTGATACAGCTGATATCTGCATGGAAACCAGACAATTCGAAGTTAAATTTCCCTTAGCAGAGCAGATTTAGTTCAAAATTCTATTGTTCAAGTCGATTCTGTCCCCCCTCATAAACAGGCCGTGACGTCATAATGATATAGGGTAATTGCTCGTGTTTAAGATTAAGCAAAGAACACTTATCATTATAAGAAAGAGCTTCGACTTCATCATCTGTCGTATTTATTCCCTTTGTACGAGCAATAATATGAAAAAGTTCAGGCCACCTAACATCAGCACATGATAAGGTTATACACCATGTAGGAATACCAACTTGCTTTACCATTGCAACAATTTCATACATAAATTTCTGCCAGTAAGATGGAGACCCTGGAATTTGCCTCAAAAACAAATATGCCTGGTCCTTAGAAATAAGATTCTGAAGGCAGTTTTCATTTGTTTTAACCTGAGATGCGGTAAATGACTGTCCATGAACATTTTTCAAAGCAATATATATTAATACTGTCTGACACTTTTTTTTGTTCAATAATGAACTGAGCAAAAAAGAGGTACTCTGGATTTGTAGCAAATCTACCATTTAACTGGTGGTAGTTTTATCTCTCACTTGAGATCATTGATCTGTATTTTTCAGCATTTTTAGAAATCAGTTCTTCTTTTTCTCGAGATTCATTGACCTGTATTTTGAAAGCAATTCTTTCTTTTTATCAGGATATATTGACTGATATGTTTTAGCTTGGTTATCCAAGTGCTGTCTTTTCTTTGCTGGCTCCATTGTAACATAACTTTCTTTCCGGTGATTAGCTATTAATTCTTTACGTGATGCAGATTTATGTTTCCTCACTATTACTTGTCTTTCTGTCTTTGTCAGATTGCATATGCACTTGATAAACTGTATTTGAAAAACTGAGTTTTGATCAAGTTTAACATTTTCCACAAGGACTTCATAAAGGGCATCACCGAGGTTGTTAATATCATTGACAATATGAAAGGTACATGCGCTATGTTCACTACTGTTAAGTCCATTACTTGTCTTAATATATATTAATGACTTACCAAACTGTCTGAGCAATGCTTCCCCTAGAATGTATGCCGATGACACAAATATTAGCCTAGCCGCCTCTTGCCTAACCGATCTAGAAAGTATGATTAATGCCGAATTAAACAACCTTAATTGCTGGCTCAAGGCAAATAAATTTAGTCTTAACGTTGCCAAGACTGAGTTCATGATTATTGGCTCTCGCCAAAGGTTACAGGCGAGAGCCAGTAATCATACGATCAACATACAGATAGAGGGCAATGAAATAAGAAAAGTTGATTATACCAAATCTTTGGGTCTAGTTATAGATGAAAATTTATCTTGGAAAAAAAATATTAATGAAGCATCAAAGAAAATTTCCTCTGCTATTGGCGCTCTCAAACGAATAAGACCATTTATATGCGAGAATACTGCTATAAAAATTTATACAGCATTAATTGAACCCCACTTTCACTATTGTAGCTCAGTGTGGGATGGTCTAAGTAACCAGTTAAGTGTCATGGAAGCTTTACCTGAGCTGTGGGGGATTCTCGTAGAGCTTGTAGCGACAACAACCAAGGTTTGATCTTACGTACTTTATTACTGGTCTCAATGACTGACCATGACTAAGCCATTGAGGCTGATCATGAAGAATCATGAACGTAACAGGACTTCTGTTTCTTCGGCTATCTTCTCTATCTTTTCTATCTTCTCTCTGTTACAAGATATTCGTTCTGTATTTATGTAATTTACAAACAATAGTTATTGGGAACCAAACAGGTGTCTTTACATGGACTCCTATTGTAAGTAGGGTTGTTGTCCAAACAAAGGAAAACTGACCTTGAAAGAAAAGTACTTCAACCGATCGACAACATAAATAAGATATGTCAAAGGTGAAATTAAACTAGAAATCAAATATCATAGCTTGAGCGTAAAACATTATACGAGTCTTTAGATATGTTGCATAGAAATCCAACTTGAAGTTGGTGACTAATCTGCATTGACGGAAAGTTCAATGGATTTGGTACCTGACAAAGTACGGAACTGTAATTAGGAATACTCAATTCTTATTGGCTTGTTGTCGGGATCGCTTGGTACCGATAGCTTAAGATAATCAATACTTAATTAGTTTCCTGTAACAACACAGGTTGTTGGAAAATGAGTTCTATTCAATAATGTCAATGGATTGAAAACGACATTGGTAAATACAGGCTCGTGACCAAACCGAGATTAACAAAAGAACGTTTTAATTAAAGTAACTCAACTTTGGGGCTAAACTAGAATTTGTTAATATGTTTCTCCTAGAGTAGGATTTTGTCTAAAATCGTAAGATCCTTTATCTTAACATACGTCCCTCCTCAAATTCGAGCTCCTGTGAGAAAGAAAGTAGTAGCTATATCTATATTTTTTGTTGTTGTTTTTGTTTTGTTGATTAGAGATTAAATACTTATCATGAATGTGAATAATGTAATAGCTAAAATTGAAATTTTGGATAACACAAGCAATTGTAAGGTGAAAGTAGTAAAAGTATAAATAAATACCTTTTTACGTTCTTGCGTGATCCTAAATTCCATGGTTGAATAATAATATATAATTGAATAAATGGTTAATAGTAAATACTGTTAAATATTGAAATAGTAATACTGAATAATACTTATAGATAATGTTTGTTTGAAATATCAGTTCATGGAGGATTGAAAACCTCAGTCCTTGTAAATCGTAATCTTCGTTATTAATAACTGAATGTTCAGTGTTCACTCAAACGTTTGTAGGTGCATCATAGTCCAAAGGTGCGTTGCAATCAAGACAGAGTTCGTGCAATGGTTGGATATTTTCCTGGTTCACTTGTAGGAAGTTTCTCCTTCTAACACCAATCGTCAGGCAGCTTTGTGTCAGTAGAATAGCATGCGGACGAAATCAATATAATGGTGTTGATCATCATGTAGTTATTACTGTGGTTTGGTTTCAAAGTCACGTCATCTGAGGTTGAGAGCCATGGTACATACTTGACTTGAGTGACGTGTAAATATTTGCATGTTGACGGTAAGGTAATTGGGACATTGTACAAGTCCTATTTCCATTGTTGTCGTAGTTATATTGCATGGTACATGTATATTATACAGCATATTAGTTAGGTGTCAGATCCACTGTTCCATTGCGCAGTGTGAGCGTTTGGTTGGCAAATAATAGCGATTACCATGATGAAGTAGTGGTTCTAGTTGTGCACATGTAGTTGGCTTGTGGTTGTGTGAGAAATCTATCTTGGATCCAGGGGACCAAGGTAAACCAAACCACTCAATATTTGTTTTGACTAGTTTTAGTACATTAGTTGGACAGACAAGTGTGCCATGTTGAGAATAACACCTAGTTAGAGCGTCAGCTTTAACAATAGTTTAAGTACTCTATTGTGCAAATTGAATTCCTATTCAAATGTTTGAGTAGCATAACTAAAATATTCAAATATATTTGTTTACCAGTTCGATGTTCATACTCTGTCACTGGATATATAAGTAACGGGTACACGTTTGTATTGTTTTTATTTGGCGGATAATGCGGAGAGTAAAAAATCTAGGTAAATCATTATAGCCAATTAATTCCTTATCTTGAAAAACGAGAAACTTGATTAACGGTATTTTGAATTTCAAAAAGACGTAAGATTGACGAAAACATTTTGTTTTGAATCAAAAGAGACTTTAGAAAACATTTCTAAAGTTGAATTGTAATGACATTGTTCATCTTTTGGCAAGACGATTATTTATTTATAATGTGGAACTTAAAATTCTCGTGTTATCAGTAAGCTTATTAACGTAAGTGGTTATTTAACACTATATTGATGAGTTTGGTATCTTCACAAAAATATTAGCGGTCTAGGATTGCGAGCTAGCACTAATATGGATCGATAATAAACAATCGGGTTGCCTGTGCTAATCTAGATGATCATTAGTATAAATGCAAGTGAGGCGTGAAAGGATTAATTAATATAAGTGGCAAGAGCATTGTTATTCCAGGATTACCTGTAAAGAAAAGAAATGGCTAAGTTGTTTAATTAAGTAATCTCTGTGTCAGCAGAGTTAAATTGGTGCTCTATGTAGAAGATTGTTTCGGGGCGAGATGGCAAAATTAAAGTTTCCGACGCGTGGTCAGTACATTGTTTAACCTGGCTAGGATTAATTGTATTGTACACCTTAGCGGGTGGCATATGAAGAGTACGGTTCTTTAAGTCAATTATCGCCTGATAATGTTCCAAAAAATCTTTTCCGAGAATGACATCGTATAAAACTTTGTCAGCTACATAGACTAAGAAAGGGTATACTCTGTTATCAATAGTGAATGGAACTAAAATTTGTCCTAAAACAGGAATATCTTGTCCACTGACCGACCGGAGCATATTTAAAGTTGAAATTTCCGGTGGGTGCTTACTTAGTTCGGGAATTTGCTGCCATGTGTCTTTACCAATCACTGTAACAGCTGCGCCTGTATCTACCAAGAAAGTTAATTGAAAATCACCTATCGAACCTGATATTGTAAGATTGCTTGTTGTATTCTGAAAACCTATTGTATTGATTTTTCCCTTCGTATCTGTAATCTGGGGCTTACGATCACCCGTATTATTTGAAAATTCATGTCCCTGGATAATATCATGCGTAATGTTACTTAACTCTGAATTTTCTCTATTGTAATTGGCCTTAAAATCTATCACTTCTTGTGGACTATCTATAATCATAAAATCCATATATTCATATTCAATGTAATTGGCCTCAAAATCTTTATCTTCTGGTAACTTATTCGTATTTTGTTGGTTCGGGACTTCTACGGTTTCTGATTCCGTAACTATTGCTGGATCGTTATCATCTACGACAGCTAAACATGGTTTCTGAGTATTTGCTTTTTGAGCGCAATTTGTCATCGTATTTCTATTGGGAGTCATATCTATATCACTTTCACGGCTACTTGCGTGAGGTTGGTTTGAATTTTCAACAATCTTTGTGTTTCGTGAACAAAAGGCGTCGAACATGGTAACTGCAAATCGTTTTAATCTATTTGGCCATGACATTCTTTCTACTTTGGCTGGTGTTATATTCTTATTGTCCTTTTTGTTTTCCGTGTGCAAATTCTGGTTTGTAAAGTTCATTGTCTTCGAATGTGTGGCACGAACGACAGGTGTTTCTGATTCTGTACTTAAAATATTAATTGTGGGAACTGTGTGGTCGCTGATGTTCACTTTTACGTGGCTAAAACTATCTGGTATTGACAAAACTTTGTGTTCTATGGTTGTCGTATTGTGACAGGCGAATGGTTCTATTGTCGAATGAATTTGAATTTCATTTCTGGCTGTTATTTCCTTCTCAGAAATGCTATGAGTGAGTGTAGGATCATGCTGGGCTTGTGAAATTGCTTCATTTGATTCGTGTTGGTTATTACTTTGTGAAATTACTTGTTCTAGCTGAACTACAGAGTGGTCATTAGTGGAAATTGGTTGTTCGTCTTGTGACTGGTTCTCTTGGTGATAATTTAATGATATTTCATTCAAACTATGAATTGGTTCTTCCTCATGTTGGGTTGGATTTATGGGTTGAAAATGTTCTAGATCGTAATGATCCGGATCACTGTTCGGGAAAACAGTGTCACTGAGCGAAAAATGTATTTGGTCTGAAGTAAAGTCTTTGTTTAAGAAACGAGCCGGAATATTGAATTCAGTACTTTCGCGGCAAACCGGAGCACTTCTTTGTAAAGTGTTAATACCATTTGAGTGATTGTTATCGATAATCTCTACATTAGTATTCACAGCTGGTTTCTTATTCATTTGAATTTCGTGTGTTTTGGTAAAGTGTTTCGTTGTTTGATTTTGGCTATCTCTCTCTTCTGAGTTTGTTGGTCCGAATAAAGTGTTCACATTAAAAGTAATTGGGGCTTTCGTAACTTCCCGGTGTTCGAAAGCCCGTTTTAGTTTAAAGGTTGATTTTGCCGTTGTGAGGAACGGACTGGAAAACCACGGTTTTGATTACCGTTTGGTTGGTTTTGAGGAATGCGGGGATCGTTAAAGCGGCGCGGAGACCTACAATTACGATAGTGGTGTCCAACTTTCTTACAGTTGAAACAGATTATCTGCCCATCGGTTGAACGTGTAGTTCTACCGAAATCTCCCCTATCGTTAAAATATGGCCTGTCCCTAGGACGAAGGTTGTAATCGTGTTCGCGATTACTGGAAATTTGCCTAAGTTCCTCGCGGATGATTTGGCGTAAGTTAGAAGTGTCGCGAGGGTTATCTTGTTGAGAATTACGAAAGTTAGGGGTAAAGGTTGAAGTAGGGGCTTCATAAGCTGCTATTGAACCTACAGAATGTGGAAGTAATTGTTCGGTCTTTAGCCTTTGGATAAAACCCTCTTGTAAAGCCAGAATATCTGCCTTAGTTACTGCTGGCGTGGTTTGGGCAACTATGGTGGCTTTAAGTTTAGCGGCGTTCTCTGCTTCTTCTAAAGTATTAGGTTGTTGTAGAATCACATAATGTTTTATCTCAGGCTGTAGCCCTTGAATGAAATAATGAATTCGTTCGCTCACAGGAATGCTTAGGCGTTGGCATCGCATCTTAATATCTGATGTGTAATCATTTAGAGATTCGAGTTTGCTTTGTTTGCGATCGCCAAGTTCTTGTCTTAGAACCCAATTTGTTGCAGGCGAGGTAAATTGCTTGAGGAAGATTGCTCTAAGTTCTTCAAAGGAAGTAATTTTGTCTTTTTCTAAAGAACTGTACCAAATTTGCGCGTTTCCAACTAAGGACAAAGGAAATCCCTTAAATACTTTATCTGGTTTCCAGCGGCAGAAATCAGCATACAGACTGAACTGTTCTAAGAACGTTAGGGGGTCTTGTCCATCTCCTTTAAAAATCGGAGCCCTAGTGAGGTCTGGATTCCCATTTGAAAATGTGTGGTTTTCTAACAAAGAATCCTGCATTGCAGCAATTTGGGCGTTTTGGCTTAGTGTTTCTTTAGATAAGCTATCTGCCATACCGGCAAAAGATTTATCAATCAATTCACTCAATTTGGCACTAAAGGTTTGGAAATCTTCTGTTGAAGCCATGGTATTAATATGTTCGCTAGATTGATTACAGTGTTGTGGGGAGGTTATGGTTATAGGTGAAGGTGAAGTTAAATTTGGGCTTAAATCTACCGTTTGGTGTAATGGTTTGGATTTTGGTGTGGTTTTCGCTGAACAATGAGTACACGTTTTGTGAGATTTGCTGCTAGGAATACTAGCGCTTTTCGTTTTCCCACTACGTAAAAACAGTTTGAAATTCAAGATAACTGTTTAGAGAAAATGTAAAATACGCTTATGAGAATGACAGACTATAAGAACAACAAAAATAGCATTTAACAGCAAAAAGTACGAGCACGAAATCTAGGCTAAATAAGCAACTATTGTAGCGACGTTAAAGTTATTGGGAAAAATAAATCTTAGTTAAGCTGACGGCCAGTAGTCAGAAATCTAAGGCACACATAAAAAGAAAATAGAGAGTGGTGGCTACCTGGATGTTGAAGAGTAGAGTTGAGGCAGTGCGTCGTTTCGTCAGGTTCGAACCGCGGATTCTCTCACCAGTTGTCAGGGAAGCTTTACCTGAGCTGTGGGGGATTCTCGTAGAGCTTGTAGCGACAACAACCAAGGTTGGATCTTACGTACTTTATTACTGGTCTCAATGACTGGCCATGACTAAGCCATTGAGGCTGATCATGAAGAATCATGAACGTAACAGGACTTCTGTTTCTTCGGCTATCTTCTCTATCTTTTCTATCTTCTCTCTGTTACAAGATATTCGTTCTGTATTTATGTAATTTACAAACAATAGTTATTGGGAACCAAACAGGTGTCTTTACATGGACTCCTATTGTAAGTAGGGTTGTTGTCCAAACAAAGGAAAACTGACCTTGAAAGAAAAGTACTTCAACCGATCGACAACATAAATAAGATATGTCAAAGGTGAAACTAGAAAACAAATATCATAGCTTGAGCGTAAAACATTATACGAGTCTTTAGATATGTTGCATAGAAATCCAACTTGAAGTTGGTGACTAATCTGCATTGACGGAAAGTTCAATGGATTTGGTACCTGACAAAGTACGGAACTGTAATTAGGAATACTCAATTCTTATTGGCTTGTTGTCGGGATCGCTTGGTACCGATAGCTTAAGATAATCAATACTTAATTAGTTTCCTGTAACAACACATGTTGTTGGAAAATGAGTTCTATTCAATAATGTCAATGGATTGAAAACGACATTAGTAAATACAGGCTCGTGACCAAACCGAGATTAACAAAAGAACGTTTTAATTAAAGTAACTCAACTTTGGGGCTAAACTAGAATTTGTTAATATGTTTCTCCTAGAGTAGGATTTTGTCTAAAATCGTAAGATCCTTTATCTTAACATAAGTGATAAACTACAAAAGTTACAAAATCGTGCAGCCAGAGTGATTACCAAATCCAACTATGACACAAACTCTAATTTTCTTCTCAATATGCTAGGCTGGGATAATCTATCTATAAAACGTAAGAAACAGAAGGCAGTAACAATGTATAAAACAGTCCACAAGCTTTCTCCAGTGTACTTACAAAAATTATACGTTCCCCGTAGCACAGATTACAACCTAAGAAATTCGGTAAATAAATTTACCCTACCTAAACCACGAACTGACTACTTAAAGCGTAGCTTTAGTTATAATGGGGCCCTATTATGGAATAATCTTCCCAAAGAGACAAGAAAATGCGATTCTCTTGGGCGATTTAGAAGGGATATCGATAAGATATTTTCCGTATCGGATTCCCACACGGCAATCATTAAACTTTAGTTCTCTTGACAAAATGTGTGTACCGTGATATCAGATCAGTTAGCGATTTTCTCCCGAAAAAATACGGACTGAAAAAGTTGCGCTTTTCAAACCTATTCTCGGGGACCCATAATGGACCGTCGACATATTCTTAGTGACGTTAATGTCGGACACCCTCCCTCCCAACCTTCCCCTTAATGTCCACATTTTGCTCCAGTCTCGTTCCCAGAACTGACTTAATCAGTGCCCACACTAACGTCCACGCCTCGACCCCCTCCCCCCTAAACGTCCATTGCAGGCAGGGCACTAAGAATATGTCGACGGTCCCTAACTGATTTATGTAACTTTTTAGCCTGCATATGATCGAAAAAGGCATTTGTTAGTCAATAAATCCGGGTTCTACCGTTTAACAGCGGATGAACCTATTATCGGCCAGCAAAACCTACTATCGGCCAACCTTTTACCGTTTGACTGCAGCTGAACTTGTTATCGGCCATTTTGTTTGAAAATGTGTTTAAATTTTTTTTTCTGTTTTTATTGAATCAAATATATAACTACTACAACTCTCAGGATATTTTATACCCACAGTAGGCTCTGTCAATATTGACAATGTAGTCCACATTACTGCAGCATTCTTCTGTAGGGTGTAGATTCCATTACCACTCTGTTAATATTGACAATGTAGTCCACATTACTGCAGCATTCTTCCTGTAGGGTGTTGATTCCGTTACCAGAGGAAGCCCAATCCTTTCTTATACAAAACAAATATGTCGAAGGTACCTAGCCTTTCATCTGGATATTTTACACTTACACTAGGCTCAGTGGTTGGGTCATTCTCAGAAGGATCTGTACTTATTCTACCACAGGAAGCCCAGCCCTTTCTCGTGTATGAAAAAAAACGAACGCACTTTCTAATCTATGATTATTTCTAGTATAACTAATATTCAACTAGCAACCACAACTCTTTTTAACAATTTAAACCAGTATTTGTGCAGCTAATTATATTTTTATTTTTACATATCTTTACTATATCTTTATCATTACTATTATTACTATAATTAGCTAATACCAGAAGTCCATAACCAGAAATGTCCAACTGGTATTGGGGTAGCGGCCCATCAGTTTATAGAGTAGACCATTTTTAGAAATGCTAATCTCAAATTTCGTGGGGAAAAAAAACATTTTACCACAATTGCCGATCTGATTGGTCGATGTGCGGTGGTAAACGAGAGTCCAGACAACGGTTGCTGACGCGAGAAAGTTATAGACAACGCTGGCTCTTTCAAAGCTGTCACGCTTTGTAACGAAACTTCCTTGTACGTTTTCTAATATTGTTGTAGGCTCCGCCTCGTGAGTCCACAACAAATTTTGACCACGTGATGACCTAAATCGTGGTAAATAAGAGTCCACACCACGGAAAACCAGAGGAAATTTGCTAAACACGTTGGGCTAGGAGGGGTGTAAAATGTATCATTTGAGCATATCTTCACCGTCTTTAAGTAATTCGTCGTGAAAATTGGCATCTGGGCTGGGACAATTAAGGCAAATATTTTGATATTCATTTTGTGATAAAATTTAAATTGATGACGTCACAATCGATGATGTAATAATATTCATGTTTTCTTAAATATCGTATTCCTTAAATATCGACTTCCTTTACATAGGGATATTGATAGATATACTCGAGACGTCTTCGACACTGAAAACCGTTTGTCGCTACGACGTAAATTAGCTGAGATATGATTTTTTGAATATATTATATCAATTCAGCCAGAAACCTGCTGTCGAAGGGTAAGTTCCCCCGGATTTCAGTAAATAAATCTAATCAATAATTGTCACATGTGTGGTACTAAATTGTACCGATATCGTGTCCGAAATATCACCAAGCTATCGGGGAATAAGGAGAATCAAATTATTTTTACTCAAACTTTCTTTTATTCCTAAGTTAATGCACAAAACTTGTCTGTGACGTCATCCAATGTGTGACGTCATAATTTAACAAACGCAAATATTTTCGTTATAAGGTTGAACTCCAAAAATCGAAAAAGATAGCATTTTACCCTACCAGCTAGCCTTATATACCAAGCAAGGGTTGACTTAATCCAATCAAACATAGAATAAATTATTTCCATATCTGTTTGAACTGTAAGTCTGGTTCGGGGGGGGGCATGTATAATTCACTCAACATGTGATATCTCGATGAATTTTGCTCGTATCGAGAAACGGTTTGCGGCTTTCATCATCTCATATATCTTAAACGTTTTAATACGGTTATGTATTGACGTCATCGATTGTGACGTCATCATTTTAAATTTTCTCACAAAATGAATATCAAAATATTTGCCTTAATTGTCCCAGCCCAGATGCTAATTTTCACGACGAATTACTTAAAGACGGTGAAGATATGCTCAAATGCTACATTTTACACCCCTCCCAGCCCAACGTGTAATGCATGGCGGACATTGGGTCAGATGCGAGAGTCATGGCTCCGGGGGGGCACTCACATACACGACGTAAATGAGATGTGCGTGGTACCGGATACAGGTTTGAGCCCAATTTGGCAAACTATAAAGTCTTGTTTTGGAGCAAATCAACTATCAATTCGGGTTAATTTTCATAAATTTCATGGAAATTCTGGTTACTAAAAACACCTTCACTACATTTTATTTTGCAAACTGGGTCGGGCACTGAAGACGATACCTCACATACCTCCCCTTTGTTATGCAAGCAGTGCCCCCCCCCCCGGTTTGAAGCGCAGTACATACAGGTCGCCAAGCGGTGCTACAAACTACAAAGCTACGGTGGCAAATGTCGGGCTTTTGACGACTATTAAATATTGAAGATATTGGAATTGAAACTGATTATCAGTACCTCTGCTAATGGATCTTTGGGTGATTTTAGAAAGTTCAAAATGATTTTCAAGTCTTCAAGTGTTGACTAGCGACGAGTATAATAGTTTGAATTATGACAATGAGTGAACTGAAACGGAACCGAAAATTCACATTCATCTGGCCAGGAATAACTGACATTATACAAGGTTATACTTTTAATTTTTTAGTTAATTGTTTTGTTTTTAATCCATTGAAATCGGCCTTGGAAACTCGGTTGCATGTGACCCATTGCCGTGCACCCTGGGTTGCAGAGGTTAAATGTTTTGCCTTTTGTTGGTAAATTCGGGCACGCGGAAGGCAATTTTTTGCCGTCGGCGCACTTGACGATTCTAGCGCCTTTGGCGCTCGCCAACGCTATTTACCAACAAAAGGCAAAACATTTAACTTCTGGAACCCAGGGTAATTACCGTGAGGCAGTTGATTCAAATCTTGTTCAAGTTGCCTGAAGAAAAAACCCTTGCTTGTACTAATTTTAATAACTGGAATTTCATTTCCAGCTGGGTTAGTTGCGTTCAGTTTACTAGTTTTCGATTCTAAAGTTTATTCTTGGAGATGTATAATATAATAGTTAGTGTCTTTAATAAAACAGCAAAGTGACAACTGTCTCATTGTTTGATTGTGCTTGATGAACTGCCTGAAATCAAACTTCTCTTCTTCACAGTTGACTTTTTTCACAGTTTATAGCTATTTGCTCCTGGCTCCAGTCGATTATTAAGCCTTGCTTGGAGATTTTCCGGGCTGTTCTTTTATCTGCCAAGCGCAAATTACTTACAGGATTTTCAAATGTTCACTTGAACTCAAACTCAAAGAAGTAAATAGCCTGCGAACAGGCTCTTCTTGGGGGAGGGGAGGGGAAGAAGAGGAGAGGGAGGGGACCGGAAGATGGGGGGCGGGGGGAGGGGAAGAAGAATGGGGTGAAGAGCCTGTTCGCAAGCTAAGAAGTAAACAAACTCGGTGCACCTTACTCTTGAGAGAACATGTGATTGTCTTTATCAGTACATTTCTTTGGTCAAATTATAAACAAAAATAGCATGATTTGTACGTGATATTTATCACTTCCTGTATTTATGCCAAATATCACTACAAAAATCTGTGTTTATGAACCAAAACGCAAAACTTAGCTTCGTTCTGCATACATCACACACTGCTGTAAACACGAGGTCTTGTACAGATGAAACGGGAAAATAAAAGGTTACAAAGGAACTACATGTTCTGGTTTATAATGGTCTTTCCTGAACATGTGGTGCTCACCAGTTCTTGCCTGTTATAAATGAGAAATAGACGTCGTTTGGCCTGAAACGTGGATGAGAAGTGCTTACACATCTCTGGGTTTGTTTGCCAAAAGCAGAGGCGAAATCGATTTGAATTTCTTGTCGAATTTTGGCGGCGAGTGAGGTCACATCGATGAAAAGTGCCTCAAAGCTGCATACCTTGTGTATATTTGTGTCCGATGGGTAGACACGCGGCCAACCGTCAAAACTTCGAGGCCTAATAAACTGCTTTAGAAGTCCCAAAATCGCCCCAAAACCACTCACACACCTTCATTAAGTATCAATCTTTTATTATTGAAGATTTATTTCGTAGGAATCGGAAAAGAGAATTCACAAGGAGCAATTATATAAACTCTTACGAGATCGCTTATGAAACATACCACAGGTAACCCAAAAAGCGGGAATTACATGTCGAGTCGGGGCTGCCTGTGGTTTTGGCTTGTTGCTGTTGCCATTTGTGCCAGTACGGGATATGCTTGAGACAAGTGAACTATAAAGTAAGTTTGTTTGTTGTTCTCTAAAATTGTAAGTTTAACTACTTTCACATCCAAAAGTGGCAATAAAATTATCTCGTTGTAAAATGAACTCACTGAATGTGGAGCTTTATATTAATTATTCTGTATCATATGGCACGCCAAATGTGGCAATATTGTACAAAAATATATATTTATGTCTAATAAGAAATATATATATCGCCAAGACAAATATATATATGGCTATGCAAAATTATGAATACGGCTACAGAAAAAATATATCTCCATTACAAATATATATGGCTATGCAAAATTATACACAGCTTTAGAAGCTACTGTGCCCGCTGTCTTTCATGTCAGCGGAATAATAAATAAACACGGTAGGTACTTCGTATATGATATATATTTTTCAAAGCCATATATATTTCTTAGAAGACATAAAAAAAATTTGTACGATATTGTCACATTTGGCGTGCCATAATATCAGGACGCTAGAGAACATTTAATGAGGTTTATTCGTTTACGTCCACTATGTACACCTCTGGCTCTGGCTCTTCGGCGGTTTTCGACTCGACTGATGTAAGTTTAGTTTCTACCAATTAAACCATTGTGGTTTGTTTTAATTAGCTCATAAACCTCGTCTGGATTTTTTTATAATCAAAATTGAAATGCTGCCCCCGGCTTTACCACTAAATATCGAGATTGAACAGATCGTCGTCTTTTTTGTCCGTCCTTTCTGAATGTTTCAGGTTCCAAAACTCAGTGCAAAAGCTCGTAAATCTTGTTCGTCGTTCGTACAGATTTGCAAGCTGTCTCAACTCTTCCTTTTCTAGTGGCTCGAAAAAATAAACGAAGCTCAAATCGCTTAGCAAACTTTCCTGTTCACTTGGATTATAGTTTTTCACTAATTGTCCTGTAAAATAGTTTTCGAGTGAGAATAGAAAACTAAAATTTGGTGTAACCCATGGGCAATTATAAACTAATTTAGATAGTACGCGGGTTCTGATTGGCTGATAGCCTGTGCAAACATGGAAATGACGTCACACCGTAAGACAAGCACCGTAAGTGCTTCTTTTATCAAAATAATTATTTTATAAAAGAAATGAAACAGATTTTCCGTGTTCGCAAATTCTGGGCAACGCTTGAGCCATAGCCAGGTATATTTCAGTGGTACGTAACAACCAGGGCTAGCAAAACGAAGACTGATCATGACGGGGTAGGGGTTGGGTTAGCACTCTGGATTTCACTAAATAAATTAAATAATGTAACCGAAATTGGCCAGTAGACAATGAGTCAATATTTTTCGAATATGTTTTCTCAGTATCGGGAAGGACGGCGCTTATAGTCAGTTGGTCAGAGAGGCCTCGTTTCAAATTCGTCAAATTCTGATCAGAATGGGCGCCTGTTCGAGGAAGGGTGCTTTTTCTGTTAATGTCATATTCAGCTCTGGTCTTATGGAAAAGATGCACGACAAAGGCCAGAAAGGTGTAGAGAAAGCTACTTGAAACTACAGTTCTCGTGATTTGAGATCACAAACTGACAATAATTAATTTCAACCTTTTATTTACCATTATAACCTTAACTAGCCTTTTAACATGAATTTCGCTATATCGGCTTTCTTTACTCTTATTAGTCATGTCAGATAAAGTGTCCATATACATCAGCACAAACTCTGCCCACGTTGTCGTTCTCCCACTTGTTAAAGAGGTCTTCCCCGTACCACACACGCAGCGTCGAGTCACGGCTAATGTAGTAGGGGTCATTAAAACCGCGCTGGAGAACAAGTGATGGGGAGATTGAATTGAATCCGTCGATGCCGTACCACTTTGCTGCACCGCCATTCAAACTATTGAATAGAAAAAGATAACCAGACATTAATATGACTGTAGTACATATATACAGGTGCATACAAGATTGTACTTTAATGGAAAAGATTATAGTAGGCGTATACCACTACCTAAACTTTCACCAATAATTATAAAGGCATAATCTATCGAATCTTTAATTAGGGTCTATACTTTTTTAGCTTATTACACTGATGGTTTTGAGTAGCCTGCGTGGCAAGCGCAGGGGGGATGGAGAGGGGAGGCGAGAGGAGGGAACGAAGTCTTGCCTCTCAGACATACAAAATTCCACAAATTTGTCATAGAACTTCAAGCTTTGCTATGAAAGTAAATTTTACGACTGATCGTTTCTTCACTATATCTCTTGAATTTTTCTGATTGACAGGAGAACTGATATATAATCCTATATCAGTCAGTGCTCTCAAGTTTTCTTTCACACCTATATAGTATATAAAACTACAGAACAAACCATTTAAGCCTTACTTGTGACCAGTGAGAGGAAAAATTACTTTACTCTCTCTGTTGGTAACAAAGATGTTAAGAGAGTGTTTCTTAAGTCCTCTCCGCACATTGCATCCCCAGTTGCTGTTATGTTTTGCACCGCCCGCAGCACAACTGATTTTCCCGCGGCGATGGACCAGCTTCACCGCAGCAAGGAAGCCAGTCACATCAGGAGTAAAGGAGCCTGGCTGATTCTGGCGGCCTTGAAAGCAAACTGTACTTCTGCCGTTCAACTTAACCCAGCGATTTGATACTGAAAAATCATCAAAAGTTTACTCATTATTAGCCATGTTTATGTCTATCAAAAACCGAATCAGGATGTTCACGAAAATTCCAAATAGAGTGTAGGTTTTAAAGGCTGATTCATTAGCAGTTTATGTTATTTAGTATAGCAGTTTTATTAAACTGAATAGCACATACTGTGACCACGACAGGCCATGCGATATTTATTTGATACTCAAATGACATGTTTAATATTCTTGTAAAAGCTGCTTAAATAATTAACATTTTGGGTTGGATTGGATTATTTATTTACAATTTTGAACACATTACAGTATTTTTAGATTTTTTTCTTACTATGGTTGGAGGACTAAATAAACCCTCACGGGCTTTTACAAGGTAGTCCCTCAATTAATTAAAAATAAAATTAATGATTAGAGGTATCAAATGGTGGCAAACGTTACCATTTTACCCTAAACTATTGGAAATAAAAGTATGCGAATTCGTAGAAATTGAGGAGTTCAGCATTATAATTTTTCACTGATATTGATTCCGAGGTAAAGGCTGGCGAAATACTTACTTTTCAGCTTAGTTTCCTTCACACATTTATCAAGTTTCTTCTCGAGACTTTTCAATAAAGTCATAGTAATTTTCTTCCCGACATATCCGTAGAAGTGATTCTGCACGACTGAGCACTTTCTACTATCACTGGAATGGTTAGTAACCTGGTCTCCTTTTCCAATGAGAGAAAAACTGAGCAAAACCAACCCAAAACACAATTGAGTAACTTTTCTCATTTTTCTTTGAGCGCGGACTTGATACTTTTCTGAATCCCGGTTAGAAAATTACTGAGACGAACTTAATGCACTACTAGCTAAACAAGCTAGAACTCTGAACATGAAAACTCAGCTTGTTGGGACTGGCCACGCCTCAAGCAATGAAGTTCCCAGCCAATGGCATCTTTACTCGTCCTCGTGTTTACATATCAGTTTCATCGCACGTTGACGTAAATTAATCATTGAAGCTATTCCTCGAACTGCTGAATTACAAAGCATGTATATATAGATGTCGCATGAAGCTAAATCAACGCCGTGTACATTTCAACGTAAATAGATTATATATAGATAGATAGATAGATAGATAGATATAGAAACTTCATTTATCCATATATGCCAATACTTACGTGTTCTTCCTGAGCAACGTGCTAAAAGCGATAATATTAATAATACAATTCTAGAATTAAGCTTAAGATAATTTACACTATCAATTTACAAATTAAGAATTACCGCTACTTGTGTAACTTTTACTGACTACTGTCAATGATAGTAATGACTAGAATATATATACCTATCATTATTAATGACTGAAATTATATTTAAAAGTGTGTTCCTTCAACCTGCGCCGAAATTGTGGCAACGAGGGTGTACAACGCCGAAATATTTCTGAGAAGGGAATTCCAAAGAACTGAACCGCTCCACTATAAAAGAATTGAAACTCATTTTAAGATAATATGTGTTTGGCTTAGGAGGAACGAGATTGATGTCAGAGTTTCGTAAATTACGGTAGTTCTGACGATTAGAAGTCTTAGTGAAAAGCTCTTCAAGATAGACTGGAGTGAGGCCATTCAGTGTTTTAAACATCCAAATGGCTTTTTGTTTTAGTCTTTGTTCATGTAGTGTTGTTGCATGATTTTGTCGAAGAAGGGCAGAAGGAGCAACAAATAGGCTCTTTCATAATGATGATTCTTACCGCTCCGGCTATCTTGGAGAAGGATATGATATTTCGAATCCTTTTTTTAAGACTTTCAAACTATTACATACTTTTTCAATGTCCCCCCAAAAATCAATACGAGGGAAAATTATCAAAAAAAATATTCATGCACAACCAGCAACGCAGAAAAAAATCCTACATGGATGGGGAGAGGCAAGGCAGAGGCAAGGCAGAGGCCAGGGACTGCACAAATGTACAGGGATGCCATCAACTGCAAATGGTTTCCTTCTGTCACACTGTTTTTGTTGCAGCAACTCTTTTGTGAGAGGTACACATATGTATCCTTTGATTTATGCACTATTAAAAGCAGGAGAAATTTACATAATTTTTCGTCTCAAAAAGATTTGTTTGAATGGGATTTTCACTGGTCTTGCTATGAGCTTGAATCATAAACAATAATTTGCCATGCAAGGTGATGCAGCTGTACACTTTTATAGGTATCAATATTAAAGTATAACTTTTAATATGGGCACGCTAGCCCTGATGCCCTGATCAAAAAAAGAATTCACAGGAGCATGGCTCTTAAAGTTTACTTAGGACAAGAGTTATTAAGTCATATCAAAATCATTGCACACAGAAGAGGACATTTGCTATTGGTCATCGCTTTGAAGTAAATGCGATTTTATTTGAGAGAGAGAACAACTTCAGTCGCATTACAAGTTTATAATGTGGCTTACCTGTTGATACCAGAACTATACGAAGGAGAATTCTCTGCTTTCGTTTGAACGCTCCAAATTCTCTCCTATACTGCAGCTCCCGCCATACCAAAAGTCACACAAGAAAAAGAGTACGAAATCATGACGAAATGGAATTTAACAGTGATTTGTACCACTCTAAACTTGAGAAACCTCAATGTTCTATACACCAGAATACTGCAAATTTATTCTTCTATCTGAATTCAGTGGTAAGTATTCAAACTAAACCCAGGTAGTTCCTAAACCAGTAACGCCTTGTATAAAATCACTTTACTCACGAAAGCAAATTCAAATTTGAACGGTCGAAATCTTAATATATTCACTCCAAACAGTTATCAGTTGCAGATTAGAAGTTACTTAACTTTGATTTGAAGTCATATATCATTTTATTTGTTTTATAAGGCAAAACAGCTCCCAAATCCATGTATTTTTGAGTGAAATGACTGGGCCGATAATACATGGAAGTGAATCTGTAGGCTTTTGTACGCATTGACTTTGATATGCAAAGGTAGCTAATTTTGAATAGATTAGTACATAAAATATATATTTAAAAAAAACGTGCATGAGATCGTAGCCGAAAAAAAAATGCAGCTTGAGTATGTGAACCCCCTCCCTATGGAAACATGTTTTACATGCTTCCTCTCCATGTAGATATTGTATGTGTGAACCCCCTCCCTATGGTAACATGTTTTACATGACTTCCTCTCCATGTAGATATTGTATGTGTGAACCCCCTCCCTATGGTAACATGTTTTGCATGACTTCCTCTCCATGTAGATATTGTATGTGTGAACCCCCTCCCTATGGTAACATGTTTGAAATGCTTCCTCTCCATGTAGATATTGTATGTGTGAACCCCCTCCCTATGGTAACATGTTTTACATGCTTCCTCTATCTCCATGTAGATATTATTTGTGTGGACCCCCTCCCTATGGTAACATGTTTTGCATGATTCCTCTCCATGTAGATATTGTATGTGTGAACCCCCTCCCTATGGTAACATGTTTTGCATGACTTCCTCTCCATGTAGATATTGTATGTGTGAACCCAACCCTATGGTAACATGTTTTACATGCTTCCTCTCCATGTAGATATTGTATGTGTGAACCCCCTCCCTATGGTAACTTGTTTTGCATGACTTCCTCTCCATGTAGATATTGTATGTGTGAACCCCCTGTTATGTACCTAGAAAGCCACTAAGGCTTGAACTACGCTATAAACTCGGACTCGTGCACACACAGTACAGCTCGCTACTTGAGACCTCTCAATCTTCCCGTGTCACGTGATACATGGTTTCCCACACTAGGAAACTCCCGGATGTATAAACACTACATTCTCTCCTTTTCTCCAATAAGGCAATAAGGCGTATCTCAATCTAAACAAAACTATATGATTAACAAATGTCTCTCCAATACAATGAGCAAGACTGTTTAACATCAAAGTCAGCTTGTAACATAGTCACTAAGGTTGTTTGGGGGTCGCGTTATCCTCCCTGATCTTCTTGTAATCTGTGGCTCCTGGTTTGCTCCTATTTGCTCCTTAGCGTCTCTCTGACTTAGTTGTACTTCCAACTCTGGTCCTGGTGTCGGTTCCCTAATTGGCACTGCCACAGGATCTATTACACTAGGCTCTATTGGTTCTGTGACGGGATTGATAAAACGCTTGGTGTGTTGTATGTTTCTCTTGTATTCTACACCCTGAGATGACTTTAGTTGCATCTGATCACCATAGCGTGCCATTACTTGGTATGGTTCACTCTCGTAGTGTGATGATAGCTTGTTCTCCTTCCTTTTCTCAAGTAACACAAGATCCCCTGCCTGGATGTCTCTCTCAGCCGCCTGACGTTTCTTGTCAACATAGTCTGTACCCAGCTGTTTCTTCTCAGCATCACGATCTCTAACCTCTTGGTAGCCCTCCTCTCCTGACCCACACAAATCATCAATCTCTGGCAATTTTGTTGAAAGATTTCTCTTGTATAACAGCTCTGCTGGGCTCTTACCAGTTGTTGTGTGCACAGTAGAGCGATACGCTAGGAGAAACTTGTTCAGCTCAGTTCTCCAGTTCCTTCTTTCTGCATGGGCAGCTCTCATAGCTTTCAAGAGTGATCGATTTTGTCTCTCAACCTCTCCATTTGCTCTTGGCCACAATGGTGTTGTTAACTTGTGCTTGATGCCCATTTCGTTCAGGTACCTCTCCATTTCCTTGGACACAAGGTTGGATCCATTATCTGTCCTCAGGGTAGTAGGTACTCCATGTCTGGAAAATTGTGCATCTAAACACTTGACAATTACCTCAGTGTTAGTAGAGTGGATCACATCAACTTCGATCCACCTGCTAAAATAGTCTACTAGGACCAGTAGGTACTCTCCTGTTGGCATAGGTCCCAGTAAGTCTAGTGCTAGGTCCTGCCAAGGTCTCTCTGGCATTCTAGTTGGTTTCACTAGTGGAGGTATGCTTTGCTTCGTCACTAGTTGACATCCGTAGCATCCACGACATTTCCTTTCTGCATCCTTATCTATGCCTGGCCACCATACTTTAGACCGTAAGCGTTCTTTCGTCTTCACAATACCTTGATGGCCCTCGTGTGCAAGATCAGTGACTCTTTTTCTCAGAGCCTGAGGAATGACAATTCTAGTCCCTCGTAAAATGACTTGGCCAATGAACGTCAGTTCATTACGCACCATCAGGTATGGCTTTGGGGCTCTCTCCCAGTCCCCACTGACAAGACAACCTCTTACTAATTGCAGCTCTTTGTCTTCTGCTGACATGCTCTCTATCTCTTGAATCTTGAGTGCTGCTGGCACTGCTTGCAAGGTAACCATGCGAACATGCTCATCATCGTGACGGTACTCTCTCGATGCTGGAACCTTAGTTAACCGAGAAAGTGCATCTGCTATGTTATCTCTTGAACGGACGTAACATACTTTGTAATTATATGGCTGAAGTCTTAGCACCCAGCGTTCTATGCGTGCCGATGGTTTGGATGTCCTGGAGTAGATCACCTTCAGGGCTTCATGATCTGTTACCAAGTCGAATGTCTGCAGTCCATACAGGTACAAATTGAATCTTTCACACGCCCAGACTAGTGCTAATGCCTCCTTTTCTGTTTGACTGTAGCGCCTCTCTACATTACTAAGGCTCCTACTGGCATAGCATACGGCACGACTCTCCCCGTTCTTCTCTTGAACTAATACTGCTCCCAGCCCAACTGGACTTGCATCAGCTATCACTCTTGTGTGGGCATCTTTATCAAAATAGGCCAGGACAGGTGCACTGGCTAGTTGCTGTTTCAACTCTTTGAATGACTCTTCTTCCTCTTTGCCCCAGGTGAAAGGTACTCCTTTCCTCGAAATTGCTCTCAGAGGCTCTGCAATGGTTGCAAAGTTAGGAATGAAACGCGCACTGAACCCTACCATTCCAAGAAAACTTCTGACTTCTGCTGGGGTGGTTGGGCAGGTTGCCTCTAGTACAGCACGAACCTTTTCCTCTGTTGGACCAATGCCATATTTTGACAACAGAAGTCCCATAAATACCACTTTGTCCATCCGAAACGCACATTTTTCTGCATTGAGGGTCAAGTTCTTTTCTTCTAATCTCTGTATCACCTTGTAGAGGTTCCTGTCATGTTCGTCGTTGTCCTTACCATGTACTATCAAATCATCTGCGATGTTCTGAACCCCGTTGATGTTTGAGACCACTTGTCTTATTATCTGCTGATACTTCTCTGGTGCTGAGTTGACACCGAATATCAACCTCTTATATCTGAACAGTCCATCATGCGTGGCAAATGTGGTAATATCTCTTGATTCCTCCTGTAATTCAATTTGATGGAATCCCAGGCGCAGATCTAACTTGGAAAACACAGTGCTGCCATTGAGGTTCTCAAGTACTTCATCAACAGTTGGCATTGGTATCCTTTCACGAACAATGGCTTCATTGGCCCTCCTCATGTCTACGCATAACCGTATATCTCCCGATGCTTTCGGTGCAACCACTACAGGGCTAACCCATGATGTAGGTCCATCTACTCGCTCCACGATATCTTTATCAATAAGGTCCTTCACTTTAGCTGTTACCTTCTCACGTAATGCGAAGGGGGTGCGTCTAGGCTTTTGAGCCACTGGTGTTACCTCTGGGTCAATATGTAGTTTTAATTTATAATCTTGAAGCTTGCCAATGCCATTGAAAACTTTTGGATGTTTAGCTTGAAGAACTGATGATAAATCATCTACAACGTTGCATTCAGTTTTATTGCCGGCCTCAGGTCCAATATGCAGTAAGCCTAGGGCTGTTGAAGTCGAATGACCCAGTAAACACCTCCCACTTCTGATAACTACAAAACACGAGTTTATTTCCTTACTGTCATATACTGCCAGTTCAGCTTCAAATTGACCTACCACCTCTAATTCCTTTCCCCCATACGCGTACAACTTCTTGTGACAGTCTTTTATGTTGACTTGTAATCCTTGTGTCTTCAGTTCTTTTAACTCTTTCATCCCAATTAGGTTGCTGACCGAGCCAGAGTCAATAAGTACTTCTTTAGGGATGCCATTGATTCTCACTTTTATCACAGGTTCCTCAGAGAAGGTTGCATTACATCTCTCTCCCATTTGATCTGTCACAGTGAATGCAAAAGCACTACTCTCGTCACTATCACTCGCCTCCTGATCTCCAGCATAATTGGTGTTGCTCTGGTGTGACTGCCTATAAGGGGCTCCCCTCCGCTTGTCTCCATTGCCTTTTGGTTCACGACGATCGCTTTCTCCTCTACAGCATGCAGCAAAATGTCCATATTTCCCACAATTCGCACATTTCTTTCCCTTTGCTGGACAGTTTCTATCTCTTGCCAGATGACCTTCCCTGTCACAATTGAAGCACTTTCGACTTTTCTTCTCTCCTGCACCGTAGCTCGTCTTGACTGCATTGATATTCCCTTCCTCTCTCTGTTGTGGGACAGTCATGTTCTCTGCTTGTCGACCGGCTGCTTCCCAAGCACGAGATTTATTTAAGGCCTCTGTTAATGTAATGTTTGGGGTTTCCAGCAGCTTTCTTTTCAGCTCAAAGTTCTTTAACTTCTCGATCAGTTGATCTCTTAAATTGTCTTCCAAACTTCCTCCAAAATTGCAGTGTCGAGCTTGTTTTTTCAATCGAACCATAAACTGGTCAGCGGTCTCTCCGTCGTTCGGTGCCAGTTGTCGGAAAACGTGGCGTTCGTAAGGAATGTTTTCCTCGGTCTTGAAATAGGAATCTAACTTCCGAATGGCTACTTTGTAATCGTTGTCGCCTTCTGCTGGGACTGGACCAGGATCCTGTAAGTCTTCGAATATATCCTGCACCTCCATTCCGGCAAAATGCAGTAACTGAGATGTTTTCTTTTTGATGCTTTCGATTCCCTTTCCCTCGGCGTAATACTCGAATGCACGCTTCCATTTTCGCCACCGCTCAGCGACTTGTGAAGCAGGCCCTGACAAGTCCAACGCGGGTAAAGTCTTCTCCGACATGTTATTAGTATCCTCGTCGCCAATGTTATGTACCTAGAAAGCCACTAAGGCTTGAACTACTCTATAAACTCGGACTCGTGCACACACAGTACACCTCGCTACTTGAGACCTCTCAATCTTCCCGTGTCACGTGATACATGGTCTCCCACACTAGGAAACTCCCGGATGTATAAACACTACACCCCCTCCCTATGGTAACATGCTTTGCATGACCTACTCTCCATGTAGATATTCTTTGTGTGAACCCCCTCCCTATGGTAACATGTTTTGCATGACTTCCTCTCCATGTAGATATTCTTTGTGTGAACCCCCTCCCTATGGTAACATGTTTTGCATGACCTCCTCTCCATGTAGATATTCTTTGTGTGAAGCCCCTCCCTATGGTAACATGTTTTACATGCTTCCTCTCCATGTAGATATTGTATGTGTGAACCCCCTCCCTATGGTAACATGTTTTGCATGACCTCCTCTCCATGTAGATATTGTTTGTGTGAACCCCCTCCCTATGGTAACATGTTTTACATGCTTCCTCTCCATGTAGATATTGTATGTGTGAAGCCCCTCCCTATGGTAACATGTTTTACATGCTTCCTCTCCATGTAGATATTGTATGTGTGAACCCCCTCCCTATGGTAACATGTTTTACATGCTTCCTCTCCATGTAGATATTGTATGTGTGAACCCCCTCCCTATGGTAACATGTTTTACATGCTTCCTCTCCATGTAGATATTCTTTGTGTGAACCCCCTTCCTATGGTAACATGTTTTGCATGACCTCCTCTCCATGTAGATATTCTTTGTGTGAACCCCCTCCCTATGGTAACATGTTTTACATGCTTCCTCTCCATGTAGATATTATTGGTGTGAACCCCCTCCCTATGGTAACATGTTTTGCATGACCTCCTCTCCATGTAGATATTCTTTGTGTGAACCCCCTCCCTATGGTAACATGTTTTGCATGACCTCCTCTCCATGTAGATATTCTTTGTGTGAACCCCCTCCCTATGGTAACATGTTTTGCATGACCTCCTCTCCATGTAGATATTCTTTGTGTGAAGCCCCTCCCTATGGTAACATGTTTTACATGCTTCCTCTCCATGTAGATATTGTATGTGTGAACCTCCTCCCTATGGTAACATGTTTTGCATGACCTCCTCTCCATGTAGATATTCTTTGTGTGAACTCCCTCCCTATGGTAACATGTTTTACATGACTTCCTCTCCATGTAGATATTCTTTGTGTGAACCCCCTCCCTATGGTAACATGTTTTGCATGACTTCCTCTCCATGTAGATATTGTATGTGTGAACCCCCTCCCTATGGTAACATGTTTTACATGACTTCCTCTCCATGTAGATATTGTTTGCATGTGTGAACCCCCTCCCTATGGTAACATCTTTTGCATGACCCCTCTCCATGTAGATATTGTTTGCATGTGTGAACCCCCTCCCATATAAAAAGCCGAAAATCAGCAAAATGATACGCACTGGATATTCCTGCTATGGGTTCTATGCGTACTATGAGTACTATGCGTGCTATGCGTACTATGTGTACTATGCGTACGTATACCATGCGTACGTATACCATGCGTACTACATGTATGTAGGCTATGTGTGCTGTGTGTACTACGGTAATAAAGTGTCCGAAGAGTACTGCAATGCTGATCAAATACAGCGCTTCTCGAGGTTTATACGATATTTCGGCTGGCCAGTACCAGCCTTCTTCATGTTTATTTTACAGTGGAGGTCACAAATGGATACAAGGCTTAAATTGTTAATTACGTAACTATGAGCGGAAATTACAAAATTGATGAGATATCTTGTATAGAATAGTAACACATAAAAGGAAATTACGAAATAGGTTTGAAAAGATACGAGTAACAGCCGACAATAAAGGTCAAACGGTGAAATTACATTTCATCACGTCTATTCATTCCGAGTGGTTTGAGGGTTTTAGCTTTATAGATGAGATAATACGTGCTTTTCTCACGGAATCGCGTTTAGAATAGATGACTTCTAAAGGAATAAGGAGCATGTCAGTACTAGAATGGTTAGGGCTGAGAAAATATTCAGAAACGGCTATAGGTTTAGATTTGATATTAGATTTATCTACAGCTAGGTCGTCTGTGTTCGTTAAAACGGTCTTTGAGGCATCGTTTTGCAGGTTTTGTACTATGGTTATTGGCGTACTATATTGTGTACTTTTATGCACACCGCGGCAATACGTCATGCGCATGCGCTTTAGATGAGGCGGTCGTGCGCACCTCTCCCCAGTTTCCCGTAAAATATATGCGTATTTACGTGAAAATCAACTAAATATTCTAAACAATAAATCCATAAGAATAATGACATTTTCTCACTTTCAAACCCATGCACCGCCAGTATTCAAAGATCTGGGTATCCTCCAATTAAAAGACATTACATTTACCCAAATTTCCCTCTTCGTGTATGGTTATACTAATAATAACTTACCTTCTTTAACTACTTCAAACAAGCTTCTAATATTCATTCTCACTGCACACGCTATTCCACACCTAACTATCATTTACCTTCAATTTCTACTAACTATGGAAATTTTCACTCAAATTCACTGGTATACAAACTTGGAACTCAATCCCAGATTCAATTAGAAATCTTTCAAGAAACCAGTTTAAAAAAAATCAAACAAATTTGTTTACTTAGATATAATTAACATTAAATATATCATAGACTTGCATATTTATTATAATAAATTATTTTATATTATTGTATTCTAGATTATAGATAAATTAATTAAGATTAATTATAATACTATATATTAACTTACTTTATTGTCATGTTCCCTTCACAGAAGTACTGCACCTTGACCTTATTTATGTGAAATTTATATTATTTAATGGGGAGTTGGCTTCGAAAACCTAGGTTACTCCAGCTCCCCTGCACTCTCTTTCATTGTCTTTCCTTTGTAATGTATGTAAGATAATTTTTCTTTTAGCTTTGTAAAATTCTAAATAGTGGAGCAAATAAAGAGTATTATTATTATTATAGCCATCGTTAGCCATCTAAAAAAATGAGGAATAGAAGGGACTTGCTATACTATTAGTCCAGTCATTTTACGAAAAAAAGTAGGTCAACCTACCACTAATTGCAACAGAATTAAGGTTTTTCTGCATAATATAATCTGGAATACCGTCTAGAACAACATACTAAAAGTCTACATGAATCTATTTAGGGGAACATCCTCAAAATCGACTTTATTTGAAGTCCAGTGTTGGATTGACATGAAAACGAGGCTCTGAACCGGAAGTTGCATTATTATGCCTTTGAATGCCTTGTAATTGCAGACAATAAAAGGGGAAGGTGAAGGGGAGGGGATGGTATAGTGCTGGACAAAGTGCGAGCCGTAAATAAATCCACTGCTAAGATTTGTTATCTATTTTTTCTGATTTCAATTGCATGATTTTATAACCCTAATCATACCCCTATAACATATAAAAAGTCTACAGAAATCCAATGAAGGCAAAGTGCTTAAAATCAACACTAAATATGTATCTGTACACTTTTCAACATCATGAAAACGAGACTAAAAATAAAAAATATTTTGTGCTTTTGATATGACTTAAAACATTGTGAAAGCTGTGTTTTCTGGAGTTGAGAAAGTATTTAGACTGATCCTAACATTTTGACACCTTTTCAAAATTTTAACCGCTGGCAAGTTGCATCTGCAGGCTCAACTATCTAAAAGTAACAAATATACGACCATCTACAAAGTCAATAGGTTTTGAACCAAGACCGGTTACAATATTTAACATTTTAAAACCACAGTGTGTTTAGTTTAGATTGAGAGTTAATACTTTTGACTTACGCCTAATTTAGACAATGGCTTTTTGCAAAATTCCTAACATACCTTGAAACATGAAACAGCGTGTAACAAACATATATATATAACAAACGAATATATGCCGCTTAGAATTTATCACAATAACCATGAATGAAACATCTAACTTGAGAATCAACCGGTACAGGGCGATTATGTTAATAATAATGCAATTTCTATAGCGTTTACACATTAACGGTTCTATATAAGCGCTAGCTTCACAATCTAAACAATTATCGAATCCTTAACCTATACATTGCAATAGAATAATATAGCTTTTAATGCTAATAACAAAAATAATAATCATAGCTAAAATTGATATAACGAGTTAAACAAAAATCAGAAGATCTGAAGTTTACGTTTAGTGGAAGATCGTTCCATAACTTGGGAGCGTGCACAGAAAAAGCTGAAAAAGCTCGGTGTCCATAGTTATTTAATTTATAAGATATGCAATTAGTCGCAAAACAGACTTAGATGAACGTAGTAGTCTTCTTGGTTTGTGCAATTCCAACAACTCTTCAGGTAGGTAGAACGGAGCTAAATTATGTAGGGTCTTGAAAGTACGTAAATTAACCTTAAAAATTATCCTTTATTAAATTGGTAACCAAATAATGGAGCTTTCTGAGTGAAGGACTAATATGGTCATATTTTCCTAAACATACAATAACCCGTGCAGCAGCGTTTTGTATGTATCGAAGCTTTGAAATCATATGCTGTGGAAGACCATATAAGTGCGAATTACAATGATCAAGTTTTGAGCTAATTAACAAAAGCATGAATAAGGCCTTACCGTACTAGTATCGTATACATACATGATAAATATCTCCTGATTTTTGCGATGTTTTTCAAGTGGTAACATGCTGATTTTACTATAGCATTTACTTGTTTAGACATAATAATAGTACTGTCAAATATAACTCCGATGTTCCTGGCATGGTCTGACGGATATACAGTCATCTCCCAAGGTAAGGGAACGTAGTGGAGTATATGAGCGGAATTTAGAATACAGCAAAAGAAGCTCCGTTTTATCTTTATTCAACATAAGTTTATTAATACTGAGTCATCGATATCAGCCAGGCAATCCTCAATGCGATGTTTGACAGTGGCCCAGGGGTGGATCCAGGGTAGTTTTTGTGATTTCCGTAAACTACTCGACTTTTTTCAAACCTCTAAATTCTTTCCAAATAAAGACAAAATGTGTGCGTTAGTGGGGGTATGAGTTGATTGGTCTGTCAGAGTAAACTACTCAGTCCAAACCCTGGATCCACCCCTGGTGGCCAGTTCATGATCATTATTGGAGGTGAAGGAGGTATACACCTGTATATCATCCGCACTGATACAAATGAAATGATAAGCCATGCTTGCGTATGATATTCCCAATTGGAGCAGTATACATCAGGTAAAGAAGCGGCCCCAAAAACAGAACTGTGGGACTCCACAACTTAGGGCACGCGAGGAAGAAGTAGAGCCATCAATCATAACAAACAGTCCTATTTGCCAGGTAAGATCGAAACCAGGCAAGCGCTTTAATGCTCATACTAATCTCTTGTTTAAAGATCTTGGCATACTGAAATTCTCTGATTTAATATTCTTGTACATCTCAGTGTTTATGTTTCAATATAACCATAATGATCTCCCCTCATCTTTTGATAATTTCTTTACCCACGTCACTAATGTTCACCATCATAATACTCGTTTGGCTTCCAAAGCAGCATACTATGCACCTAAAATTAGAACAAATTATGGAAAATTTAGAATAAGATATACTGGTGTACAGATTTGGAACCAAATTAAAGGTGAGTTAAAGCAACTATCAACACATAAATGTTTCAGCAAAAATCTAAAGCAGGAGTTTCTATCAAAATATTAAAAAAAAAATCTTTTTTTTATGGAACTTGAACAATTATACTAAGAGTCTTTCCCTTTTTGTTATTTATGTGTGTGTGTATATGTGTTGTGTGTGTATCTAGCTTAACCACCGTAACTATTAAAAAAAAAAATTAAAGGTAGCCCTGACTAGATTGATATTTTATCATTTCGGGCTACCTGGCACTTGCACTGCACTTATGTTATTATTTATTGTAATATTGCAATTTGGTGTGAATAAAGTTTGTTGTTGTTGTTGTTGTTGTTGTTTAGACTCCATAAAAGCATAAAGGTGTAGTATGACTATAAAGTGGCGTAATCAAATGAGCTCATTTGGAATTGTAATAACGCCAAAGTAAGACTGGCTGTTTAACTCTTCTCATCAGGGGTAAAACGTTAAACAGGGTTGTTTAGTGGCCGAAAGATGACAAATTTGACAATGTTAAAATGAAATGAAGGCCGAAATTAAGCAGAAGTTGAATAATATTTAGGTACTGAACAACCATATGTTTCAAACTCAAAGGTGCCATGAGTTGACCCCGCATACCCGGTCTATGTTGTGTATCCATTCGTTATTGAGTTGGCACAGATAAGTTAAAAGGTTATAGCGAGCGAAATAATTATCTTACCTGATTACTCTGTGGAAAGTGAGGGGGGCGGGAGGCAAAATGCGAGACATGAACAGAAGACCGAAGACCAAGGCTGAAGTATAAAAGACCGCTTGCGGGCGCTGCACGAACGGATTGCGATGAGGTTTCCCAAAAATGATGCGGCTGAACATGAAATAGCCAGTCAGTTGAGATAGTGGCTGCCAATCGATCGATCGTAACACGATACAAGTGCGGATGTGGGGACAGGCGACGATAGATGCTAGAAAGTTATGAAAACCGTGGCTGAGAGGCTCGATTAATAAAGGTTTAGAGCAGGATTCAGTTTATCAAATAAAGAATCGAAGTCATGATTAATAATATTAACGACTAAACCGTATCAAGATAAGCGTGATAGGCATGGTATGTAATTTACGTGTATTAAACTTTCAGTATCCAAAGCACTATTTGCATAAATTATGTTTAAATGAAATGTTTAAAATTGTTTAACATTTCATATGAGGTATGATTAACATTAGGACTTGTTTAAAATAGCATATCATCACAACATAATTATGCATTAGGCTAGCCTATGTGCGAGTTTGTGTCAGTAAAGACCGCTAAATAGTTTAACGAGCTTGACCGTTAGGAAATATTAGATTGGTTATACATGTACATTACTGTATGATATAGTAATCGGATTTTAGGCATAATGATGGTTAACAAACATGTTTAAATATTGGTTTATGTATGCCCAATAGTTCAAAGAATAAATTATTGTTTAAAGGAACGGTTAAAATTTAGATACAAGGTGTTGAGACTTTCTGTTAATAACATATACCGTAAAGATTCGATTAAGCGCCCTCCTTCAAATAAGCGCCACCACTCGAATAAGCGCCCCCCCCCCCTTCCACTGCATTTTCTGAAATAAGCGCCCCCTCCCAAATAAGCGCCCCCCCCCCCCCCCCCCCCCGATGAAATTGTCATGATATTATCTGTACGTTACAACGTACGGTATTACTTCCGGCCCTTAAAGTACCGACTCAGCCATTGACTGACACGCGACCAGGGTTTCTTACATGTTACAGTTCTTGTTAGGATCTTAATAAAAGTTATGTTTTCTTATTGACTCGGATTGCAGCATTAAAAAAAATGAAATAAGCGCCCCCTCCCGAATAAGCGCCCCCTCTCGAATAAGCGCCCCCCTTCGACCCTCAAAAATTAAATAAGCGCCCCGGGCGCTTAATCGAATCTTTACGGTAATTTACCTGTATAAACCTTTATATCCAATGCACTGTTTGAATAAACTGTAGTGACAAAATTTTAACAACAAGGATGTTTAGGTGATTAGAGTCAGTTAAAAGGTTTGATTGACACGGACTAGTTCTAAATTAAGTATGGGCTCCTGATTTTATTCATTGCGTCTTAAAGTTCTTATATTTTACAATAACGAATGAAAAGTCCGAAGACTACAGCAAAGCTGATATACAACGTAAAAATTATATTTTACGTTTGTACTCGGGGCTAGCTGCTGACCAGTTTAGTTGTACTTAGCCATTTATGAGAAAATGATATTGTTTAGTTTAGGTTTGAGTTTGAGATTCATATACGTAGTATTGACAATGGAAGACTAACAGAACAAGGACTGAGTTTAGGGTGACACAATGTGTTGAATAGTATAAAGTGTAAGGCCCTTCTACGAGCTAAATACTCGACAGAGGGTGAACCAGCACATACTGTATACAGCCTTCGCAAAGCCCCGCACTGCCATATAGCTAGTATATGGATTTTAATCCAGTATGGTAGATAACAAATCTTACCAGTGGGCTCATACACGGGTCGCACTTTGTCCTGCACTACCATCCCCTCCCCTTCACCTTCCCCTTTTATTGTCTGCACCCCCCCCCCCCCCTCCCCCCGCTTCATGTTTCTAGATCGTTATACTCTCTCGTTACCACAATTCTAGAAGATTTCAGGCAATTGACCTATATCACTATGACGTCATATCAAAACAATAATAATAATAATAATAATATTTTGACAGGAAAGCTCCACTCACAATTTGTGATTTTCAGGGAGGTCCTGTATTAAAAATATATATTTCACTAATATATGGAAAACAGAAAAGATAAATGGTTGAAATAAAATAGAAATAGAACAAGGAATATTATGAAATTAAGTTATGTGCCAGTAAGATTTAAAAATTGATAATGTAGTTGATTGTATAACTTCAGAGTCTAAAGAGTTCCAGTCTAATAGTGCATGGTAGGTAAACTTCTGTTGTCCCCAATTCCTACGTGCGAATGGCAAATGTAGATTGTGCTGACGGCGTGTATTATATGTATGAAAGTCGTGATTCTTCTTTAATTTAAAGTTGAAGTCCACCATGCTATTTAAGCATTTGAAGATAGTAATACAGCGATGATAGCGCCGTCGAAGGTACAGTGGTTTCCAGTTTAATAGTTCGAGTACTTGAGATGCAGAAGAGCTTGAGGGAAAGTCGAGCATAAGTCGAGCAGCATTATTCTGAAGAACTTGAAGGTGATCCATGAGGACGGTATTATTCTTATCTCCCCAGACGATATCGGCATAGTCAAGTAAGGGAAGGACAAGAGATTTATAGAGAGTTAGCCGCGCATGCAAGGGCAGCAAATGCTTTACCCGGCGGATGATGCCAAGACGTTGATTGACTTTATTACTGACTCTATCCACGTGTTCTGACCAACTCATGTTCTGACTGACTGTCACTCCTAAATATTTAAAAGAGTCAGTTCGGTCAAGAGCAGAGCCATTTATGGTTAGTGAAACCTCTCTGAAATCCTTGAGCTTGCGTGCGCTGCCATAAATTATGAACTTGCATTTAGATGCATTCAGTGTCAAGAGATTGCTGTTAAACGCTAAGGATCACGGTCGTGGGAGGGGGACAAAACAGGGACAAAACAGCAACAACACAAAGGAAATCGCTATCAAATACATTTTGAAGAACGTAGAATAGCGGTAACAGCCACCAAATACGGTAAATATTGTGGGATAAACATTGATACAGCTGATATCTGGAAACCAGACAATTCGAAGTTAAATTTTCCTCAGCAGAGCAGATTTAGTTCAAAATTATATTGTTCAAGTCGATTCTGTCCCCCTCATAAACAAGCCGTGACGTCATAATGATATAGGGTAATTACAAGGCATTCAAAGGCATAATAATACAACTTCCGGTTCAGAGCCTCGTTTTCATGTCAATCCAACACTGGACTTCAAATAAAGTCGATTTTGAGGATGTTCCCTTAAATAGATTCATGTAGACTTTTAGTATGTTGTTCTAGACGGTATTCCAGATTATATTATGCAGAAAAACCTTCTGTTGCAATTAGTGGTAGGTCTATCGGAAACTTGTAGCCTGGAGGAAAAAGGCGCGAAAATCTGAAGATCTCTCGTCCTCAGTCCTTCGTGATAATCAGTCCTAGTTCTGCGCGTGCGTATTACACGTGTCGGCCGCCATCATGGATTTGGGAGAAATGTTTGACGATGTTCGGCGAATGAACAAACGCCAGGTTCGCCTCCTTCATTTTACTCATAATTCAACCTAACCAACCTGAAATACTATCTTTCTTCCACTCATCTGCCGATTTTCATTTCTTTCCGTAGCTGTTTTATCAAGGTTTAAACTTCGCGATTATCGTCTCTTCGGCGCTGATGATATGGAAAGGTCTCATGGTTGTTACTGGGAGCGAGAGTCCGATTGTCGTCGTTTTGAGGTAAATTTGAGAATCTTTCTTAGGTATCGTGTCGAAATGAAGGACTCACTAATGTGCTTTTGTTTTATTGTGCCTTTTTTTCCATTCCCTGGGTTCCATTGAAACCAGCTGAGACTTCGCTTCCGCGTGTTGCTATACAGTATACTGTATACATGTAAATACGAAAAAGAAAAAAACGAATAAAATTGTATTGAATTAAAAAAATTAGATAGAAAGCGCATTAGTTTTATACATTACAAACGTTCTTACCTATTTTTAAGTCATTTCAAATCTCATTTCTTAGATTTCTTGTTTTCTTAAGGGAGAATCTAGATATTGATCAGCTGATCTTCGTCTTTGTTTAAGCACAGGTAACCCAACAGACTAATAAGCTGTAAATAAGGTCTGTGAGCAAATAACATTTCAGTTTCATTCAAAGATAGGTTTCCAAACTTGTTTATTTTGAGAATATCGTAATTAACAAGCTAAGCTGAAGTTTCTATTAAATTTTACAAATGGATTGTTTTAAAAAAAAATGCAAATCTCCTCTGGAGAAATGCCTTACCTGCCATTACCAAAACCATAAAAAAAAATACAAAAGGGCTATCAGAGCTATATGTCAAGAACAATGGCATGCACATAAATTACCTCTTTTCTATAAGTTGAATATACTGAAATTAGAGGATATCCATAAGCTTCATACCAGTCTCGTTATGCACAATATTATCAATAATAATAATAGCAATACTTTCACTAACATATTTACTCCATTAACTAGCATACACAATTATGAAACAAGACGAAAATACAAACAAACCTTTTCTTATACCATCAACTAGAAGTACTCAAAACCTTTCAAAGATTCATATGTAGAAAAATTGCAAAAGGGATTAGGTGCACTTTAAGTTACTTATATAATAAATGTTGCTTCCAAATCAACAAGCGGAAAAAAGAGGGGCTTATCCTTTTATACTGGAACTTTGTGTTTAAAACAAATATAATCCTGAGAACGAAGTTTGAAGCCTTAATTTACATGCTAGTTTTAAGAACTATCAGCTGTCTGATAGTTCCAAGTCAAACCAGGGCTTGCATTTCAGCGTGAGAATTTGCACATTAATTTTAAATTTTAAATGGAAAAGTCATGGAATTTCGTTATAACTTTCCTGTGTAAACCAGGCTGTAAAATAGGCAAGTTTTCATTTTGAGAATAGAAGGGGGAGACGAAGTGTGAAAAGAGGGGAGACTTGGCTCCCATGCCTATGAAATTCGGGGGATATGACAAAATTTAAAAATCAAGGACTCAAATTAGGTTCTGGAGGAGACAAGAAAAACTAGAAAACATCATTTAACTGGGCCTGTCCATCCACTTTAATATTGCTTGAAAACTTTTCCAAAGGAAGGAATACTACCAATGGAACACATCCTTATTTCAACGTAACATATTATCTTTAGCATGAAGCCAGGACTTGCTGGTTTTAAAACGACCAAGTCAAAATCATCAAGTGTGAGTGCTGAAAGAGAACCTACATTGTACAATGTACTAATCTATCTAAAATTCTGCAAGGAAAGTCAAGCATCAAAACATTCAAATGGTCGATGATAAAATTCCATGACTTTTGAAATTTGTGCAAATTTCCATGACTTTTCCAGACCTGGAAAATTATTTTTGAAATTCCATGACTGTGTGAACCCTGTTTTAATTTAATTACTTGTGTGTGTTTTTCTGGTCACCATTTTGGATTTCCTATCCACTTTTGAGACTGGATCAATTTTTGATGAAGCACATGGTGAATAGTGCATCCCTGTGGCCATTCGCCCTGTGGAAACACACAACATTGACGGTTTGAAGGGATGCAAACAGACTCTCCTCTCATTTAAAGAGGAGGCTACAATAAATATTGTCTCCCCCTCAAAATGGCATTCTCCCCCATATTTTAGGAAAAGGGGGAGACATGCTCCCCTGAATCTTAAAATGAAAAGCGAGCACTGCAAACACACTATTTGTTATGGTTCACCACAAAATTGTCTTCCATGCTCAGCAGGCACTATTGCATGATTATTTGCCTCCATCCCTGGTGAAAAACCTTGCAGGATCCTGTACAAGATCCTTAAGGATCCTAGCCAGGATCCTCCAAGGATCTTTGAGGATTCCTTACAGGATCCTAGCATTTCCTTGCAAGGATTTTCCAGGATCCTTAAGGAACGTGAAAGGATCCTTAAGGATCCTGGCAAGGATCCTGGGAAAGATCAGGATCCTTGAGGATTGTTCCAGGATCTTTGAGGATTGTTCCAGGATGCTCGAGGATTGTTCCAGGTTCCTTAAGGATTGTTCCAGGATCCTTGGGGATTGTTCCAGGATCCTTGAGGATTGTTGCAGGATCCTTGAGGATTGTTGCAGGATCCTTGAGGATTGTTGCAGGATCCTTGAGGATTGTTGCAGGATCCTTGAGGATTGTTGCAGGATCCTTGAGGATTGTTCCAGGATCTTTGGGGATTGCAGGATCCTTGAGGATTGTTCCAGGATCCTTGAGGATTGTTCCAGGATCATTGAGGATTGTCCCAGGATCCTTGACAATTGTTTTTACAGGATCCTTGGGGATTATTTCAGGATCCTCAAAGAATCTGGAACAACTCTCAAAAATATTTTACAATGTAGTTATCTACTTCGAGGATTGCTTCATTGCTAGGGTGACAATTCACAATAAGGAGTATTTGTTTCATTGATAACACATACATGTACTATACACATAAACATGCCGGGCTGTCATTAGAAGCCAGCTACTGGGGATCATTGCCAGCAATGTATGATGATGATGATTGCCAGCTACCAAGTTGTAGCTTTAATTGCACAAAAAGACCAGCTACATGTACATTGTACATGTATCTCAGTTGTCCATGCAGCAACTTAAAAACGTAATTATAGCAGCCATGCATACAGGAAACCAGATAGTGAAAAATTCAATGAAACAGAAATGAATGTTTAGTAACAGTCAGAGCCTTTACTGTAACTATATAATATGAAATTGAATGTATTCTCAGCACTGAGATCTTAAATGATCTTTCAATAAATAAATGCAAATGCACTTTGATGACATCAGAAGGTACATGTACATGTAGTATTAGAGTTGTGTTTACATCTCATGCAGTCTAATAAAACTTTAAAACAATAAATTACCAATCAAAAAGGAAATAAAAGGTATGCAGTTATTTATTTTAATTTATATGAAGGTAGGTACATGACTGTAATTTACAATATACTGCTTTCATATTTGATTATTGCATGCAGACAAAAATCTACATTGTAACTGCCAGCAGCTAAACATAACTAATAATAATTAATTTATAGGTGCCAGGTAATAAACTGCCCTACAAAACTAAACTCTACACCACAACAACCCAAGTACATATTAATAATCTACAGGCATGTATGCTGACTGTACTACCGGTATATATTGCATTTAATATGCTGTTACAGGTACAGCTACATGTATTTAAAAAATGTTGTCTCCCAATATGACTAAAGCTTACAATGTACCTGACCAGACTGAAACGAAATTGGATAGTAGATTTACATTCTAAAATCATGTCATCTGTTCTTGCTTGCTCGATTTAAAATGTACATTTTCCACTTGTCATTATATATGTACATGATTACATATTAGACAGCAATGTTGGCCTTCTACCAATTTTCTCACTTTTGGTCTGGTTGCGACAGGCTTAGTCACATTCAACTACAACCTTTTTTTGAAATAGTTCTATATAAATAAGCATTTGTACACTTCAAATTTGGGGTTCCTAAAAATAAGGACAGGAATTGCTCAACAGATACCAAAATTGCCCTTTGTCACACCCTGAGGGAGGATGGGAACTTGTTTTTGAAATGGTTAGGGTGAGTTTTATGGTTTGGTTTTGGGCTTGAAGCCTATAGTGAGTGATTCCTGTCTAAATTAGTCAAATTTCTGGCCTCGTGCAACATAATCTTTCCAGCTATAAGATTAGCTAAAGAAGCATTTAAAATTCATTCATAATTGCCAGTGGCTCGATTCAAAGGAAGCTATCATGCATGATGAGCTTCATACATGTACATTACAGTACATTACAGTGGCGTCTATGAATAGCAGTTTCAGCGGTATTGACCTGAATGCCTCACTTCGATGTAATGAAGTTCTATTCAAACTGTATCTAAATTAGTTGTGCTTGTTTAAGAGGGTGGTGTCAGCAAGATTGATGGTTTCAATGTCGCTTCATTATATCGAAGTGAGGCATTCGGGTTAAATATGGCTGAAACTGCTATTCGTAGATGCCACCATAATAACAGCTGTTACACAGGTTGTACTCCATTTTATTTTCAGTGGTTGTGGACATACATGTAAATGTAAATGTTCAACCCTTTTGTTTGGTTCTTGATGACAGATGAGCATTACATGTACTAGGAGAAAAAAGTTCTTTGATATGCCATATAACTTTATCAAAAATAAGATAATTTCTACCCAGCTGAAAGCTAATTGCCTGAAATAAGAGTATTAGATAGACCTCCTGCATGCAGATGTTAGCCTACCCTGTGAGCAGAGGCAGGGGGTCATCTTTTCAAAATCATTTAAATGGAGGCATTTAAATATGTGAATTTATACGTAGACAAGGTTTATATATAGGGTATTATAATATAGATACGATAGTATATGTGTGCTCTGATTGGCTGTTTAGGCATGTTTATCAGAGTATATAACATGGTTTGCCATGTTTTATTGTTTTCAACTGGTGCAGGTTTCCTTTCATTGTGCGCATAAATCTATATTATAAAACAGATAAAGAAGCCTTAAATCCATGTTTTATTTAAGAAATAGAAAACATTTCTATAGAGTTATAGAAACACGAGTGGGAGTTTGGGAGAACGAGAAATGGCAGTGGGAACACGAGCTTGAAGGGCGTGTTGGAGTGTTTCCACAGCTATTAAATGTTGAAAGCATGCGCCTTCGGCTTGTGCTTTAACATTTCTCTCATGTTCTTAAATGCCCAGTCGTGTTTTATGATAGTATAAAACATGGCTAAGGCTTCTTTATTTGTCAAACAATCTAGCTTACCGGTAGTCTTAGAGACAGGCAAAACCCAACAGACATCAATAGGATGATTTTACTTAACCCATGAAATAGAATATTACTGACTAATAGGCACAATTAGACCCTAATTCCATTGCAAGTAAAACCACTCTAACAATCCTTACTAATCTAAGTTTAGTTTATTAGCTATGTACAGGCCGGTTTTCTATTTAAAGAATAAAAGCACAGTGTTCAAGTGATTCTAATTTTCACTCACTACTTAATTGGCAGCTACATGTACAGATTGTAGTTTACTTTTCCCTGTTTAGCTTTCTTTGATGGTTTAATAGCTTCTCACCTACAAGGTCGTGTCCTGCAAAAAATAATAACCAATAAATAAAACCTAGAATAACGACTAGTTGTGTATGATCTTCTACACTGCGAACGAAATATTCAAATACGTGCTCAATGCATTTACGACACAAGCAATGATCGGCCGAGACTGTGATTAAAACTTAACATAACCCTTCAATTCATACACACAATTTCCAATCTATCTACAGTCTACGCAAGTCATTACTGCTAGATGTTCAAGTTAAAGAACAGTTTTAAACTTAATTCAAATGTATGTGACGGTTAGGAGTAATTAAGTGAAACATGTCTGCTCACCTTCTACTCAGATAAATTTCTTCAGGAATTCATCTCATCCAGGACTGATAATGTCTCTCAATTGAAGCCGTTATTATTATCTTTCCATCTAACAAATCTTCTTCTTGAAATACTGTTGAATTGACCCTTAGAGAGAGCTTCTAAAACCTCCAACGAAACGATCTGGCACTGAAATTGTAAAAACTGTTCCCTAGAGGCCTGGTTACCAAATATGGATAAACTCGGTCCCAGTCTTACTCTAATGTGGACAATCAATAAACAGGACAATGGCGGATATAGCTTTCGGTTCTGTTCGAATTTCTTAACAAAAACACACATTTTGAATGGGTGAACAGAAATACTTCACTAATTAAACAATGGCATTTCTTTTTTAAACAATTGCCAGTCAAATCGGTGAGTAATATTCTAGTCATTAGTCTAAAATAACCTGAAATTTTTTTTAAATGAAGGTATCTTTATTGTAATGTTTCATCAGCTTTTAGTAAAATATATATGTTATTTATATATGTATGTGTGTCTTTATTTATACAATGGAAACAAAAGTACAATCACAATCCATCTGCATCAGGACTATTAATGCCGATCAATTCCAAACCTGACCCCCCCCCCCCCCCCCCCCCCCCCCCCCCCCCCCCACCAGATGTTTCTAAGGTCTTGTAAGATGATTTTGTTAAAATCCTGGAAAGGTTTATTGATTTAGGAAAGATATTCCCTGCAATCTTTGTAAGATCCCACACTTTATTATTATCCCTGTAAGGTCCTGCTTGGACCTTGATGAAATCCTCAAGGATCTTACAATATTCCTGCCTTCAGATAAGTATCCTTGCAAGGATCCTTCCAGTGAATCCTGACAGGATCCTGGTTATAAATCCTCAAGGATCTTGCAAGGATCCTGTCTTTAGAATATAATTATTCCTGCAAGGATCTTGACAGGATCCTGGACAAATCCTCAAGGATCTTACATGTACAAGGATCCTGTCCCTAAAATGAGTTATTTCCTTCAAGGATCTTGCCTGAATCCTGACAGGATCCTGGATAAATCCTCAAGGATCCTGTCCTTACAAGAAGTTATTTCCTGCAAGGATCTTGCCTGAATCCTGACAGGATCTTGGATAAATCCTCAAGGATCTTTCAAGGATCCTATCCATACAAGAAATTATTTCCTGCAAGGATCTTGCCTGAATCCTGACAGGATCCTAGCTGGATAAATCCTCAAGGATCTTACAAGGATCCTGTCCTTACAAGAAGTTATTTCCTGCAAGGATCATGCCTGAATCCTGACAGGATCCTGAATAAATCCTCAAGGATCTTACAAGGATCCTGTCCTTACAATAAATTATTTCCTGCAAGGATCATGCCTGAATCCTGACAGGATCCTGAATAAATCCTCAAGGATCTTACAAGGATCCTGTTCTAACAAGAAATTATTTCCAGCAAGGATCTTGCCTGAATCCTGACAGGATCCTGGATAAATCCTCAAGGATCTTACAAGGATCCTGTCCTTACAAGAAATTATTTCCTGCAAGGATCTTGCCTGAATCCTGACAGGATCCTGGGTAAATCCTCAAGGATCTTACAAGGATCCTGTCCTTACAAGAAATTATTTCCTGCAAGGATCTTGCCTGAATCCTGACAGGATCTTGCCTGAATCCTGACAGGATCCTGGGTAAATCCTCAAGGATCTTACAAGGATCCTGCCCTTACTAGATTAATTTGAATGTTACAGGATCCTGAAAGGATCTTAGCAGGATCCTGGCAGGATCCTGGCAAGGATCTTTAGAATTCCTGGGTCCACAGGATCCTTGACAAATCCTTCAAGGATCCTGCCCTTACGAGGATCCTTCTCTGATCCTTAAGGATCCTCAAAGATCCTCAAGGATCCTGCAAGGAGTTTCACCAGGGATGGAGGACAACTACATGTATCACGTCATGTGATCGCTTTTGGCCAATAAGTGCAAACCAAAATTTTGTGGTGAATTATAACACCTAATAGAATCACATCACGATCGCTTTTGGCCAATGAGGGCACACCAAAATTTTGTGGTGAACTAAAAATATAGTGCCTGATAGTGCCAAATGAAGTGGCAAACAAACACTATCATGTCCTGTGATCGTTTTTGGCCAATGAGTACACACCAAACTTTTGTGGTGAACTATAACGCCTGATAGTGCCAAGTGGCAGATGAACACTATCATGTCATGTGATCGCTTTTGGCTAATGAATGCACACCAAACTTTTGTGGTGAACTACAGTGTACATGTACAGTACCAACCAGAACTAACCTCGGGGTACATGGTGCACCCAAGGGTTTGTTCAATGTTTGCTGCATTTGCTCAAAGTGAACACTGCAAACCCAATAAACACAGTAAATCCTGAGTGAACCCAGCAAACTCTGAGCAAACCTAGCAAACTCTCGTCAGAATTCAAGAAACAGAATTCCCAAACCCATTTAAGAGTCAGGTATTGGATTTCGTTGGTGGTAACTTGCTTTTCATTTTCCAAAAATGTGCACTTTCATGATTGAAATAAAACCGACCCTGCCAATCCATAATAATTGATCACCAAAAACCAATTGAATTAATAATCAATTGATATTAATCATTCAATTGATTTTGATAATCAATGAAAATTGATAGTCACAATGTAAGCATCCTTAATTATATTGATTACTATCATTGAATTGTCATCAACTAATGTATTGGTATAGTTAGTGCATTTGCATATGCACTGGAATTTACAAATATAAGATCACGAAGGAAAAAAAAAATTGGCAATTGCCCTCTTCATTATACGAATGGGAGTGATCAATGTAAACTGGCCAATAATAGGTTGTTACATGTACCTTACTTAGCTAACAAAATTAACTCCCAAAACAACTTTTTCCCATTTTTTTAATGAACTGAATGAGTTAATTAAGGATTGTTGTTAATCCTTGCATCCACTACTTGTCTTAATATATTGTATATTGTATTGTGTGTGTGGGGAAAATAAAACCTTCTGAAACCTTCTGGGTAACTACATTAATTTTGTACATGTATAAGTCCCTCAACAGACACAACAACAACAACAACATTTTATTTCACTCAAACAATTACAAAATGTAACTTAGTATATTGTATAAATGAGTTGGAAGATCCAAACAAAACCATACAGCTATATTGTATCTAGCCGGGACTACCTTATTTCAAAACTAGAGTTAACGTTAATAAATAAGTAATGGAGTGAACCCATTTAGAGAGTGCAGTGAACTTATAAGACAAAAAGATACATTATTTTGTTTTACTTAAAGTAAAGCTACTTTATTTAACGTCGGTAACTCGTGACAGTCTGGTGAGACTGATAAACTTCAGGCCGACGGGAGACCTACGATTTTACGTCTTTTTCCGAGAAGACATGAAGGTCTAACCATTTGCAGTTGTTTCACAAAGGCAGCACCTTCTACTCGGTTATTTTAAGACCCTGAGTGTTGGTCCGGTCGGGGTTTTAACCCACGACCTCCCGCGCAACAGACCGGAGCTTAACCACTGAGCTAACCGGTAGGCTTCATGAATGCAGTTTATAATAATATTGTGCCAGGATCATAATGATCATTTATCAAAAGAAAATGCCACTAGCCAAAGACAGTCTGTTCATGAGAGTTACAACTTCCCTATAAAAACACAGACTAGTGATCTAAAATATTTTAGGAGTTTGAAAATATTTTCCTGTACAATGTAGCTAACAATATATTTAGCAAAAAAAAACTGTTATGTTTAATGGAAATGTTGCTGAATACTGTAATTTCTGGAGTTCTGCTCACAGGGAAAATGGAATGCATACGCGAGCACGTGCCTGCTCAAGAATCCCATGTCATTTGCTCGCACTCATAACTCTTTGTCGTCCGATCGTGTGTGAGCTCAATTGGTGAAATCCTGAGTGCTAACTCAACCCTCCCCCCTCAGTTCAAGTTTGGCTAGCCTGGGGTAGTTAAATACTGCTGACTTTTTAAGCCGAGGGTTCAATCTTTCTCCACAATGCCATTCGGGTGAATTCTACGAACTGGTCAACGGTAGGTATTGCAACTTCTGTAGGGTTTCCAATGAAATGTGCTCTAATTTTGGAGAAAAATGCCACTGTCAGAGAGCTGCTCAACCTATTAGGATGTGTTTTTGTCACTTTAAAGCAATGGCTTGAGTCCAATGTATGACACTATGGAAAGTACACATCATTGTGTAAATTATAGTGTTGCCATGGAAACTCTCATGGCCCCACGCACCTTTCACCTTGAACATAAAATTCCAATTTCTTTCCTTGTTACAAAAAATAAGTTGCTTAAACTACTAACATACATTGTACATTGTACAATGCCTACATTGTTCCAAATCTTATTTTGGCCCCACCAAAAAATATGTTTGACAAAGGAGATATTAGGGAAGTTTGTGTTATTTGTAGAGGAAGCCTGGGGCCAGAGTGTTTCCATGGCAACATAATTTGCACAATGATGTGTATTTTCCATAGTACCACTTATGTGCAAAGTTTCAATAGTTTTTATCCAATATTTGCAGAGATATTCTTCATTTTGTGTTTTGTCTGCAAGGCTGTGCAACCAATATGACGTTGTAGGTCATCTCATTTGCATATTACAAAAACCTGAATATCTCTGAAACGAGATGGGATGTTCCCAAACGGAAAAGGTCATTATTCCTCATTTCGAAAGCATTTTAAAATTAGCTCCACTTAATTTTTGCTTCATATGCACTTTAAAGTCGCCCAGACAAAAGAGATACTGGAGAACTTTACTGCTAGGACGAGTTTTGAGGTGTGATATGCATTCAAGTGTATAAATCTTGATGTAACAAGCAGACATGACAAGATAAAACAGATCACTAGATAACATGTTTAAGCTTTGAAAGTTTGTTTCAAACCAAGGAAAAAGCTCACAACACTTTTCTCTTCCTGCCAGGACTTCAAGTCTTCCAAACATTACATCAACTCTGCTATTTGCGATGTGATTTATAGACATACTGATGGCAGTTGTCTTTGAACACTGGACTTTGCCGACAGTGTGAACTTTTAATTAAAAATATGGCTGGACTTTGATTGGCCCTCTCTTTAACCACAAAAAGAAGGCCAATCAGAAAGCAGAAGAGTGTCACGCCCCAGAACTCGTCCTAGCAGTAAAGTTTTCCAGCATCTCTTGTCTGGGTGACTTTAGGAGTGAGCGAAAGATGTCGGATTCTCAAGCATGCAGCACATGCTGAAACACAAATGTCAAAACAAAGACTTACCGTATCTTTGCAATCATTCGCTTCTTTCTCAAAATCTTTCCTCCTAAGTAATTTAGAGACGTTCTCTTAAATTTTATACAAAAATCCCTCAAATTTCTGAATCGATCATGGTTTCTGGGAAACCCCCACCCCTCCCCCTGTTTCACCCATGAGGAACTATGGTGTACAAATATGGTTATTAATAAATGTAATATTTAAAAAAATTAAAGAAATAAAAAATGATCAGAATTACACACCTGCTTTTGTGAATTCCAAATAAACTTTCTTTGCCTGTTTTTCTAGTGGTAGTATGGAGCCTGCGTTCCAGCGAGGTGATCTTCTGTTCCTAACGAATTACAAGGAGGACCCTATCAGAGTTGGAGAGATTGTTGTGTTCAAGGTTGAAGGAAGAGAAATACCCATAGTACATAGAGTCCTCAAAATACATGAAAAGTAAGTTTTAAGGTTACCAGATACCTTAGGGTGTTTTTCTATTGTAAAATATCTACAGCCTTGAGGAAACATTTTAGATACCTCAACCATATCTCATTTTAAAGCTTATAAAATTGGCCACAAAAATATACATGTATAGACCCTATGCATAAGTCCTGGTAACTAGCATGTCAACGAGGCCGGTAGGTCCTCTGGAATGTTGAAATTGAAGCGCCCACAGTGAAACACATGCCGTTAATTTGCTATGCACCTGGCTGGTTGTACTATAAAGAAAAATAAAGGATAAATGAGGACAGATTAGCAACATTTTTCAACTAAACAATCATGTTCAACACGTTTCACACCTCCTGCTAGTATTTCAACTTCAACATTCCAGAGAACCTGCTGGCCTCTTTTTCATGTTGTGACTCCGCGAGTTATGCATAGTGTGTATATATATAAAAGAATTGAGTTATTTGAAAATCTGGATTTTCTGCCATTCCATTTCTGGGCAATTCCACAATATGAGAGCAGAGAAAATGATTGTTTTGAAATTAGTGAAACATTTGGGGAAAACAAACACATGAATAGAATGCATATATATTGAAGTTACAAAAAATATTGTGCCTTGCATGTACTCTGATGGGGTGACATCATACTCAGGGGAGTCCCCAAAGTAAGCAGTTACTATAGGACCATGTTACAGTATACATGTCTGAGACAGAAATGATTTACTTCTCAAAATCAGAGTAACAAAGTTCAATCATGCAAGATCAAAGTTTGATATTGATTTCTCAAGGTCATGAATAATTCAAGAGATATTCATCCAATGGAGGGACTGTATTTGGTCACATGCATGTGTCTTGAAACCTGGTCAAACCCTTTTTCAAAGCTTCGTCAGGTGGATGCATCTTGACATCTAATGAAATGCCAGTTCCAAATGTACTAGTGTTTGATGCAATTTCCAACCCTAGGACTACATGTAAATATTTCTTAGTCATCATATTCATGATCACTAACTATTTATTTTACACTGATAAACTACAAGTAAGGAGTAAAGAAGTAAAGAATGATAACTGTAGAAATAAAAAGAGTGCCTCTACTGGAGTTCGAACCTCGACCCTTCCGACTGCTTGTACTAACTCTTGGCCACTAACACTACTCAGTGCACTAGTTGAAATCACTGCCAGCAAAAGTGAATAATAAGCCATCTACATGTATGGAATAATTATATACAACAATCAAACTGTAAACAATACTTGCTAATAATGTTTGAAAAGAAGCGACGGTAATGTAAATGTTCGGTTTTTCCATCTACATGAGAAGACATTTCAAACACTCGTTGTTGAATTGTCTTTCATCATGGGATTCCAAATATCTCGAAAACAATAAAACCCTTGAGGCTATGCCTCTAAGGTTTCATTTGTGTTCTCAATATTTGGAACCCCTGATAAAAGACTCCAATTTGTGTTTGAAATAACATGTAGTTAATCTAGCACTACCCCAATGCTTCATACATGTAGAAAAATTGGGTATTTTTAATGAAACTCTTTGGAAAGACAGATGTGATGATCAACTTTTGTCATGGACGTTACATGATGCAACTATTGTTGGCAGCCCTTACTGCTGCATGGTAGTTTTAAGAAAATATTCACAAAATAAGAAAGAAAGACATAATATAAGCCCATTAATTAAGCTTTCTAAAAAACTATTATGAGAAGGGAAACAGTCTGATATTTTAAAGCATGAAGTGCAATTAAGTGGCAAATGTATTCAAAACCACCTGTGCTTCAATTGTGTGGTCCATACAGCAAGTTACATGTATAGACCACAAACTGACCAATTGTAGCTTGTGAAGATCCCTAGCCAAAAAATAGACTACTACAGAACTTTAAATACAATGTACAGTTTTAAGCAGTACTGTACTTGAATTTTGTATGTTTAAGAATGAAGCACACAAGTTTCCTCTGGTTAATTTGTTTTAAAATCCTTTGTTTTATTCAATGAATTACCCTTTAGCCACATAAAATGACGTGTTGGTTTCCTGAACCATATGAGGTGTTTCTGGTTGCTAAAGTTGAACCATTTGATTGCTTTTGTAGAGAGAATGGTGATGTCAAATTTCTGACCAAAGGAGATAATAATTCTGTAGATGACCGAGGGCTGTATGCACCAGGCCAGCTATGGCTTCGTAAGAAGGACGTCGTTGGAAGAGCTAGAGGGTAAGACTCCTCTGCACATACAGTATGGTTAACATAATGTACATTATGTCTCCAAGGTTGTCAGTAGCAGATGGAAACCAGCATTTTGTCACAGCATCAGTATTATCTGAAAATACAAAAAACGCACCAATAACTTATTGGTTAATTTTGATTGTGACTGTTAAGTACTGGACAGGTTTTTAAAGCAGTACATATACATTGTATTTTATGCGGCACTGCATGTCTTTCAAGTGTATATTGTACTTTTATGTCTCAACAATCTCTTTATTCGCAATCTCTTCAGTAGTAGTGTTTACACTGGTTTGCTTTTTGCTCTGTCTTACACTGATCATGTCTACCTTAATTCAGGGCTTCTGATGTTATGCACTGGTGGAATTTCGTACAATCAGTCTCAAATCGCATCCAATTGTGTAATTTAGCATTTTTTGCATAATCAGTGAAAAAATATACAATTTGAAACAAATAATGCAAAAACTCTCTTAAGTTATAGTATAAAAAATATTAGAATTTTCAGAATATTTAAATGTAATTAAGCTTAATTACCTTCCAAAACATACATACATATACATACAGCTTATTTAGGCACACTGGCCCCAACAACAGAACATACTCTGCTGGTTTCCACGAGGTCCGTGAAATATTTACAATATGTTAAAACTATTACAACTAATTAGAACTATACTAAGTTGTATTCAGACTTAAAAATGTATTTACAAGGAGAGGTAAAATAGTATTTATAGGCTATTCAGTTGGTATTATTCAAATTACTTATTATAAAAACTAATAGTTATTTTAAATTGATATGCACTATTTACAGAGCTGTCAACGTGACACTACATCAGGCAATTTCTTTATTTCTCTTCGGAATTGTTGGAGCGATTCCACTAGTTTAGCTTCCAGGCATCCCAGACCTCCTATATTTCCTATATATCCTATAATTTGTATAGGATCCTATAAAGAGCCTATATTTCAAGAAATCCTCCTATATTTCCTATAAATAGGATGTATGCTGAGTGATACATTTATATTTTGCACTTTTTAGCATTTTTGTTGTGAATTAACAAAAGCAAAATTATTTCCTATCAATAAAAAAAAACAGGTTTGATCAAACACATTAAAAGTTCACATGTTTTAAAAATTGTGTGTTTATTGTTTATTGTTTACTATTTATTGTTTGAAAGCTATTTTAGCTCCTATAAAGTGCCTATATTTTGGAAAAAAATCCTATATTTTCCTATATTTAGAACTTGCATAGCCTATATTTCCTATCAAATTTGTCCAAAAAGTGGCTAGGATGCCTGAGCTTCACGTGGAAGGGTATTCCATAGCATGCCAGCTATAGCTGCATACTTAGTACTGTACTTCAGTAATGAGGCAGTTGTCACACTCATGCAGGTCTCACAGGTTGGTTCAGTTGGATCCATTCTCATGTAGTTGTAGTCATTGACAGGTCATCATTGTCTTCGTCACTACTCTGGTCAGGAGATGATTGTTAACCACTGCACTAGGAGACAGCTTGCATACAAACTGGTTGAATCTCTCTCCACTCTGTCTTATAATCACGTGTACCTTAATTATGTTCCATGTGCAAACAAGCATAGCAAAATAACCTTACATAGTATACATGTCTGTATTTTGGTAGGTTTGTTCCATATGTTGGGATGGTTACTATACTGATGAATGATTATCCCAAGTTTAAGGTGAGTGTTTGGAACTACAATCAGTTTTACAGAAATGTTGATCTTTTTCATGATATTTCATGGAGTCATCCTGGTTCAAGGAGAACAAGTGAGATTTTCAAAGAGTTCAAAAATTGCATGAGACCAAAGGGCAAATTATCAATTTGAGCTCTTTGAACTTTTCCATTCAAAGCATTATATATGCTAGAAGCATTACCCATAATGCCATTGTCTTGTGTCCTTGTCAGCAGAATATAAATTTCTGACTATGTCGCTTCTGCGTCAGCCAACTGTCAAACATTACATTTCTTGGTAGTTGTAAAATCATTTTGGATTTATGTCTCAAGAGAAGCATTTTAGCTCTTGTACCAGTTAATACAAATGAATCTTTCATAATACAGCTGTACCCCATATACTTCATTATTAGCTTTAATGGATCTTGTTCAGTCCTAATTCAGTTAAGGCCTCTACCCCTTTGCGAAATGTTTACCAAACTGTAGATTAGCTTTTCCTCAAGTTTAACCTTTAATTGTATTTACTACATCAAACTAGCATGGTCCACGAACCAGGTGATGCTAATTTTTTCATTTTTTCATTTCAGTATGCCATTTTAGCAGCCCTTGGTTTATTTGTGCTTATACATAGAGAGTGATGACCTAACTGCCAACAACATCTACAAAATATACAAGTCATGTACCCCATACTCAACAGAAGAAGTGCAAAGTTGTCACAATTCTCCCTGGAACCAAAGAAAACATGCTTTGTCATAATGACTTGGAGTTAAATACTTTGCCTTAGTTTATGATTGCAAAATGGGCCATGGTTGAGCTGTGCAGTGAATACACAAGTTTAAGATATTGCTTTGATGTTTTGAAACTCAAAACTGTTTAAAGATGTGGGTTTCCAATGATATAATATATTAACAATAACCTACTTCTGTCATTGAAATATGCACTGATGTGTGTCTGAGGATCATTATCATTCTGTTCCGAGAAGCAAACAGTTTCTGATGAGTTTAAGTTTAACTGTGAGTTTAAGGAACAGATAATGTCCGAGGACACAAGTATCAGTTTATATTTCAGTGGCACAAAGTAGGTTATTTATTAATAATCCTTGAAATATTTTCTTTTACCAGAGCCCTTGAGCACACTCTGCTCACATGTATGTGGCATCGAAATATGCCCTGATATTTTGTCTGCGAACATTATCTGATCCGAGAAGAGAACAGTTCCCGAGGGCAAAGCACAAGGAAAACTGCAAGCTTCAAGGATCAGATAATGTCCAAGGACAAATATCGGGCCATATTTCGATGCCACAACGTAGGTTATTGTTGTTATCATCCTTCAAATATTTTCTTTGATGTACTTATAAAATACACTCACAGGGGGTCTATTCGCTGATATTTCCTGCTCACAGAGAGAAAATATTGGTCATGTGATGCATTCAACCAATCACGCATGAGAGAATATATTTGATGGGTTATAATTGCTGATATTTGTCTGGCAGAGAGCAAATATTGGGTCACATGATGCATTCCACCAATCATGCACGAGAGAAAATATTTGATGGTTATAAAATTATTAACAATACCATACTTGTGGCACGTTGTTATGTACTGATATTTTCCTGCGTATACAGTATTATTTGTTCTGAGTAGCGAACATATCCGAGAGTGAAGCATAAGGGAATACCGGTATGTGAGCTTGGAGGAGCAGATGGCTGTCGAGGATAAATATATGTGCTTACAGTGTACATGTACATGATTGTATAACCCATCAAATATTGTCTCTCTCGCATGATTGGTGGAATGTGTCACATGACCTGATACTTTCTCTCTGCCAGACAACAAATATCAGCGAATGCACCCCTGTGAGCATAAGCGCATGTCAAAGACAATATCTGAAGGATAATAACAACAATAACCCACATTGTGGCATCGAAATATGCCCTGTTATTTGCCCTTGGACATTATCTGATGCTTGAAGCTTACAATTTCCCTCATTCTTCACTTGCAGGAACTATTCTCTTCTCGGAATAGGTAATATCATTAGATAAGAACTGTTCTCTTCTCAGAATAGGTAATATCATAAGAACTGTTCTCTTCTTGGAATAGGTAATATCATAAGAACTGTTCTATTCTCGGAATAGGTAATATTATCTGGAGACAAAATATCAGGGCATATTTCGACGCCACAAAAAGGTTATTGTTAATACAGGGTTTTCATGTGACGTCATGGCCGCCATGTTGGTGTACCTTTAACAATAGATTCTTCGTTAAATTATTTTGTTAGGTACACCAACATGGCCACCATGCCCTTTGTCATTTGAATCTCTGGGGATTGAGTGAAAACCCTCTATATGGTGGTATAAATGTACTTCTAGAGCCACAAAGTTCATGTACATGTAGATTATAGTCTTATCACCCTTCAAATATTTTCTTTTGCCAGAAACCTTATGTACATGTACAATGTATCCTACGTATTGAGTAATGTATTGTAAGTTTCATAATCATGAGCAGCAGTGCTTTACCAGGTTTAAAAACATGAGAGTGCAGCCTGAGTGTTTTTAGACCTGTTAAAACATGTACTGTGAGTTTATTGAATGGCTTCAAAAATATTCACAGATTCTGGTCAAAGTTCATTGTAGATTTTCTAAAATTCTTTGTAAGAAGAATTTTAATGAGGATAAATCCTTTATAATTTATAAAGAATTGAAATTAGGAAGACTTTATGAAGTATAAAGATGCATGTATGTGCCTGATTTGCTTGATGTGATGTGCTCATTGATCTGATGTGCTCATTGGTCTAAATGCTCATGAATTATTCATGAGTTTTTGAAGCACCGATGACAATAGCTGTTATTACAGTGGCATCTATGAATAGCTCAGTTTCAGCGGTATTGACCCGAACGCCTCACTTTGATGTAACGAAGCGCCATTGAAACCATCATTCTTGCATAACACCAACACCCTCTTAAACGAGCACAACTAATTTAGATACACAGTTTGAATAGCGCTTCATTACATCGAAGTGAGGCATTCCGGTCAATACCGTTGAACCTGTTATACATAGACACAACTATAATATTGGCTATTAACTGGCAGAGAGCAGTTATTGGGTTGACACATTCCCACCAATCATGTAGGAGAAAAAATATATGATGGATTGAGAATGGTTGTAAAATGTTTGCAAACATGTTTCAAAAAACACTTTCCTGCATTCTTTTACCAGGTTAATCTATGTCAGAGTTTCACATTATTGAAAATTAAGATAGTTTCCACTCACATAATTTCTACTTTCTTTTATTTTCATACTGTCATTAATAATTAGTTTTTTTGTTTTCCTACATGTATATCAGTAGAAACGCCCATTCACAACCACTAAGAAGTGATTGCATTTTGGATGTTAAAACGTCATTAACTCAGCGGCACAGCATTCAAAGCAAAATATATTTTACCATTCTACTATTCACTTGATTTAGAATTGATATCTAAAATACAAAGTTATTGTTCAAAGGCACTTTAACCACTGGGCTAACTGGGAGGCGGTCACATTTGACTGTAACTACCCAAAATATACACGACTTTCATATATGGCCGCCTCCTAATTTGCATATGTGATTTCCTGTTTCGGTAGTTTATCCACATTTATAGAAAATATAAACATTGCCATGTGAAAGAGCATGTTGACATTAGTGAACTTGTGAAAGTTGAGTGCTGTAGCTTATAAAGCAATGAAGTTACATCCAGTTGAAATTAGAGAGATTTGTATGAGAAAAACAACGGAGGCCTTACTAGCCTCGCTTTCATATTTTTCTGCATTACAAATGCTTATAGCTCAACAACAATTTTCCACATTGCTCCAAATCTCAAAACAATTACTAGTTATAATGTAATCTTTCATGTGGTAGCATTGGTTTCCCCCTACGGATTTATCTTCCAAATTATGCAAATTAGGAGGTGGCTAGCGGCGGCCATTATGAAAGTCGTGTATGGTCTCACCGTCAGTGCGTCTTCTCTGTATTTTGTGCGTTCTTGGCACTTGTGTTTCACAAGTGTGATATATGACAGAATTATATACTAAAGAATAATGCACGCTTGAGATCTTCAAAAGGCGTGAGCAGATGCATGAGTGGAATGCAAGTGCATTCATCAGCTTTTCAAGACCTCCAAAGTGTATAATTGTGTTATAGGACATAGGAAAACCATCCTTTATTTTGTTTTTGTTTTTTCATATAAAATTTGTTCTAGGTAAAAAGCAACTAATTTTATTCAAGCAGTCAGACCTTTGAAGATTAGGAAACGTTGGGAGATTTGCTCCAATTTTCACCGAAAATTTGAGATTGATATGTTAAATATTTACGGAGAGATACACTTGTCAAAACTGTACAATGGGCTGGGTGGCAAGAGTTGCTGACAGCCATACATTCTTTGTAAATTTTGAGATTTATAAATGCTCATTACTCAAAATATATTTATCGTATCACTCAAATTTTCGGTGATTATCAAGTGTGACAATGTATTTAGATTTATGGACTGTTAGTTTGTATGTGCGTTGCTTGAAGTTTGATGTATATGCGATCCAGCTCCAAGTTCACCCATGGTTATGTTTGAATGGTGCACTGGATGTATAGAAAGAAGTAAAACAGTTCATTGGACTTATTAAATCTTGTTTTCAGTTTCTCTGATAATAATTAAACTATGAAATTATACTTGTTGAAAACAAATTTATTCACCTCAACTTCAGAGTGCACATTGGTGAGTATTTACATTGTACCTCCACTGCATCTAAGTAAATATTCACCAATATGCACTCACTCAGTCTTTTGAAAATGGTGAATAATATTAATAATTGTTAGTTATAAATGACAATGTTCTCAAAAGTACTGTGTGTTATGGTGATATATATCCTTGTATCGAAAATGAAATAGCTGACACAAATAGTTGAATTTTCACTGGTAAAGTGGAAAGACTAACTGGAATGAAATAGGAAGATTATTGTACATGTTTGTTTTTCTTGGAATATCACCTCGTTCATCTGTAGTTAAAGACTGGGTGTAAAATATTTATTGTTGAACAGTCTAAACCCAGTTCCTTGACCTTGTAGCTACATTTAAATAAAAATAAAATGATGATTTTAATACAAGAAAACTTGCGTAATTTCTGATGTTATGTGTACAGGCGCTGTAGATGTTCAGGGAGGAAATTTAAAAACGTTCAGCTAGCTCACGATAATGTTTATAGTTTTCTGTTTTAACATGAGGCATCAGTTGATAACAGAGAAAAAAAAGACATGGAAATGATTTGTACTGACAGCATGGCACCTGGTCCCAGTTGTTTAAAATAGGGTAAGTGGTAAGGATAGTGCTAAATCTGTTAAAATATAGATTACAGGACAACAGATTTAGTGCTATCCTTGGGCGATGGTATGCTGACATTCAGGGTGGTGGTGTAGAGGAGAGGGTGGGGCTAAGGATATAACTTTTTTTGTAGGGGTATAAAGTATTGGATCAATCGTGGTTTCTGGGAAGCTCCCACCTCACCTGTTGGGCCACCTGTACCGCTCGAAACGAGCCACAGCATTGGCTTTCCCGACAATAGACCAGTTCGCTGTAAATTCCGACATTTTGAAAGGGGTGCAAACATGGCGCGAAATACAGTGTTTGTATATGGAATTGATGCGAATCCGATGCCAAATTAAATCGAATTTATGAAATATTCTTCAGATACAAACTTAAGATACCAGGTATGGGAAACTGAAGACACGATTGGACGCTTCCCAGCACAGCTACATCCCTCGAATTTCGATACGTTAATCTTTTACCTGGTATCTTAAGTTTGTATCTGAAGAATATTTCAGAAATTCAATTTTACGGATTTTATTTGGCATCGGATTCCCATCGATTCCCATACAAACACTGTATTTCGCGCCATGTTTGCACCCCTTTCAAAATGTCGGAATTTACCGTGAACTCAGTGGTCTATACAAAACACCCTAACCTTTAGAATGTGCAGTACGAAAACAATAGAGCTACAGTATAATGGTGTAATCAGAAAACTGGTCTCTAGCGGTACAGGATTACTCCAAATTTAATGGTAAATCATTGATTACGCATTTATACCCAAGGGCGGGGTGGATGGATATATAGTGGCTCAAAAAGCGTGATTGATCCGTAAATGGGGCCGTGTGATTGACCTAGAAGATTTCCAATCAAACTAGAATCTACATTTAGAAGTATTAAATACTGGACAAAATTAGTTAAGGTTGATTCAACACTCAAAACTGGTATATCTAGAATTAATGTGGCTTCACTCTCCGAAACCAACGTTAACTTAGCCGTGTATATATGCAGAATTAGGCAGAGTTCCTATGCATGATTGGGCTTAAAGTGCCTATCACCCTTTTGCAATTTTGATAGCTTATGAACCTCCGAAACGTTTTGAGTACTTCTGTGAAGAAAGTTTTGGTTTGATGTGAATATTTTATGTTCTACGCTTGTTTGAAATCGTGTAAATGTGACCTTTCCTGCATGACCCATGACCGCGTAAGCAAAAGCCTGGGTCGAAACCTGGGTAGACGTCATCTCATTAATGGCGCCTTTTTATCACAACAACATCGATGCATAGAAAATATACACATTTTTCGAGTTGTTAGTAGAGAACAAAGTCATTTTAGTCAACATGTTAAGTATTTCTTCAAATGATTGCAAAGCCGAATTAATTATATGATGTCAAGATGACGTCTACCCAGGTTTCGACCCAGGCTTTTACTTACGCGGTCATGGGTTAGGAAAGGTCACATTTACACGATTTCAAACAAGCGTAGAACATAAAGTATTCACTTTAAACAAAAAAATTCTTCACAGAAGTACTCAAAACGTTTCGGAGGTTCATAAGCTGTCAAAATTGCAAAAGGGTGATAGGCACTTTAATGCTGTCTTGATAAAATTAGTGAAATACTGTCAACTGAAGTCGAGGATAGGTTTTGAAAATTACTTATCCCTTGTTGTAAACCTCAAGCATCATCAGGCTGGTGACCCGGGTAGAAGGGATAACCCTTATAGCCGAGTTACCCGGAGAGGGACAACTTTCCATACATTTCTCTGTAAACCACAAGCAACTGTTTACATTGTGAATACACTCGTCCCGGGTAGAAGGGTTGTCCCTGGCCCAGGGATATCTCGTCTCGGGGAGAAGGGTGTCCCTTCTTCCCGGGACAACTTTCCGACATCAATACGCCATATAAACACTTTGTCCCTTCTAACCGGGACAACTCGGGGCAAATCGATCACACAGAGCACGCGCACTGTGATGCGATTCTTGGAATCAAAAATGTGTCGGCAAGGTTAGCTTTCCATATAAACGCTCGGTAAAGTTGTCCCTGCTAAAGGAGTAACCCTTCTACCCGGGATCATGTAACAAGGCCGCCCTAAGATTGACCAATTTGCTATTATTACACTTCATGAAGTAATGAAATTCCTCACCTATCTCATTAAGTTGACAAACTGAGGGCCTTGTTACATGATCCCGGGTAGAAGGGTTACCCCTTTAGCAGGGACAACTCTACCGAACGTTTATATGGAAAGCTAACCTCGCCGACACATTTTTGATTCCAAGAATCGCATCACAGCCGTGCGCGTGCTCTGTGCGATCGATTTGCCCCGAGTTGTCCCGGTGAGAAGGGACAAAGTGTTTATATGGCGTATTGATGTCGGAAAGTTGTCCCGGGAAGAAGGGACACCCTTCTCGCCGAGACGAGATATCCCTGGGCCAGGGACAACCCTTCTACCCGGGACGAGTTTATTCACAATGTAAACAGTTGATTGTGGTTTACAGAGAAATGTATGGAAAGTTGTTCCTCCCCGGGTAACTCGGCTATAAGGGTTATCCCTTCTACCCGGGACAACTTTCTCCATGTAACAAGGCCCCTCTGAAGCGGGATAATTCAATTATGAAAAGTATAACAAAATATTTTTATGACTACTGATTTTTTAATGATTGTATTAGTAAGGGTTGTAAGTGTATTTGTTATCGTAATTGTTGTTGTTTAATCTTTGTATCAAAATGTAGCACTGGTAGTATCTTTGAATAATTTTTTTAAAAATATATATATTAAAGTCCTATAGCGATACTTCGTGTTGATAAACATTGCAATTGTTATGCTAATGTGCCAACCATGATTTCAAAAGGCCGCATTGTGTCAGGAACCAATGGATCTCTGGTTGGCACATTAATGACAATGGATGACGTGGCAGTAAGTATCGCTATACTGTTTCAGTTATCACGAGTGCTTGTAATACGTAATGCAATGTTATTAGCAACAATCCAATGTACCATCTGCTGTACAAGAGGGTCTGAATGGGGGGGGGGGGGTCTACATGTCAGTTGTCAGTTAAAATTTTGGCCATTTGTCAGAGAAAATGTACAATGTTTGACCCAGAAAAAACAAATTTGTCAGTTGTCAGTTATTTTTCGGTTGTCAGTAAAACAATCGTCATTTGTCAGTTATTTTTAAGGTCATTTGTCAGTAGTTAGTTAACCTCATTCAGACCCTCGTACAAGGTGCTAAGTAATCGCGTGGGGGAAAATCCAGTAATACCACAGGCAGCCCAAGCTTATACAGTGTATAATTCTAGAATGTGATGTAAAGTGGTATGCTGTAGTGCTATGTGTGCACGCCCTACGAGGGAAAGAGAAAAAATCTCTGACCCAAGTGGGACTCGAACCCAACGACCTCCAGGTTGCATGTCTGGCGCTCTACCAACTGAGCTATCAAGTCAAATGAGAGCAATCGTGGGTTTTGGTGCGTTTTATGGTCACGGCGATTATATATGTATATGTAGTTATGATATGAAATCATGTTTGCCGCGTAGCACTAGTAGGTGTAAAGAATGTGATGTAAAGTGGTATGCTGTAGTGCTATGTGTGCACGCCCTACGAGGGAAAGATATTTTTTCTCTTTCCCTCGTAGGGCGTGCACACGTACATAGCACTACAGCATACCACTTTACATCACATTCTTTACACCTAGTAGTGCTACGCGGCAAACATGATTTCATATCATAACTACATATAATTCTAGAAATAAATATGTTTTATTGTAAAATCCGAAATAAAGTGTTATTACCTCATTTGTGTTGGTTGATACAATGTATTTGCACAGGGAAAAAATTCAAAAAAACAATGGTAATTTGCCAAAACCCATCAGACATGAATGGAAAGAGTTTCTCGGGAAAAGTTGAACCCTTCCCATTAACGGTCAGATGGGTTTTGGCGAATTGCCATTAATGTTTTTTTGAAATTTTTCCCTGTGTTGGTTTCCTGCAGACTTCATATAGCCTGTTTTAGCCCGTTTCTTCGACTTCTTTAATTCATACACCAGTCAATTCCAGCAATACGAAATCCAAGGACTACGGCACTGAAGCCGAAGTGTCACACTGGCTATCCCCTGTTTTTGGTATCCCCGTACCCAGATCCCTAGTGATATGTCCCGGGTGATATGTGTATCCCCATCAAATATGACTGTTTTGAGCATCCCCTCCTACCCTCCGTAGATCTATAATAGATTGTTCTACGTTTCATTTCCATGAAGCAGCTTAATTTATATCAGTACTTCGATTCTACGGAGCAGATCTATAATTCCAATGATTTTACAAACAAATGTAGTATGGGTGGGGATACCCGTATCACTAGCCAGACTCGGGTGGATAAAACTTCTTTAGAAATCGAGCTGCTCCGTAGAAAAATCTATTATAGATCTGCTCCGTAGAAGTACATATACAGCTGCTTCGTACCCTGGTTCCAGAGGTTTTATAGAGAGAACAGCGAGCTGGCTTCTCGCTGTTTCGCAGCTCGCTAATTTCCTGATCGCCGCTTCGCGGCTTTTTCTCCGCGGCTGTTCTCTCTCTAGAAAACCTCTGGAACCAGAGTAGCTAGCTACTTCGTGGAACTGCATGGAACTGTACTTCTCCGTAGAAAATTTATCGAGCTGCTCCGTAGACGATTATTACAGCTAGCGCTTCTCCATAGAAATAGAGCTGTATATAAGTATTGAAGTCTTATATATAGCTGCTCCGTAAAAATGTATACTCTAATCCTTGCTCCTACGAAGAAAATCCGGAAAATCCAAATATAACATAACTCGCTTCTCTTTCATTAACGCTTATAATGGTCGATTATGAGTTCCTTTGCGGCTTTAGCGAACTCGAAGCTTTATCTTTTCTTGATGAGACCTCTAGTGTTTTGAGTATCCTCGTGGAGAAAGCCGTACCAGACCGTACCAGACCGTACCAGACCCTACCAGACCGTACCAGACCGTACCAGTGTTTTGTATCACTAGGGATCATTGGCTACCTAGGGATCACGGGCTAGGGATCACGGGCTACCTAAAACACGGAGATACCCATATCACTGTGACATGACACAACGTAGGATTTTATATTGAATATTACAATATTTCGGCTGGCCAAACCAGCCTACTTCAGGTACTAGATGTTACAAGTGAAGAGCTCTAAGGTAAGAAGATCTATAAAGTAAAGTAAAGTAAAGTAAAGTAAAGCTACTTTATTTAACGTCGGTAACTCGTGGTAAATTTCGCAATAGAAATTGCGGAAACGGGAAGTGACGTAGACTAAAACTTGAAGTAGCAAAATAGCATATAAAGAGATAAGCACTATCAGTTTCATCACGTATATTCATACCATAGGGTTCTAGAGTTTTAGCTTTATCTATAAGGTGCGCCTATTACAAATTTTTGAAAAACAAATTCCAAATTCTCCAACGTTGGGGACAAGCAAGGTGTTCAAATGCTCCACGGGTGGGGCCAAATAAATAAGGAAAATTCCCCACCCCTGGGCACTTTGAAAAACTTGTAACTTGGCGTTACGTTCCCACGCGCGGCGTCACGCCCGAAAAATTAAAAGGAAACTTTTACTTAATTCCGGTTGCCGTCCGTGACTTTACGAATACACTGTCTAATGCCCGACCCTCGGGTCGATATAAAATTTCAAATGGCCCACTCCGGGATCTGAATCATGCATACAACAACGTCAGGAGTCCATTATCAATTGGCTCCTGACAGCGTACAACAACAACAACTATTTTATTAGCTCCTCGTACAAAAATGTACTGATTTAAAAAAAAAAATTGTAAAAATATCATACCAGCAACTTCAAGGAATATATATGCACTATACTTTAGCTATTGGCTGATCGTATTAGATCCGTATGCAACATTAAAGCATATCTGTCCCACCATGCTCCGTTTTTATTTTTATTGGGGGGGGGGGGGGGGGGTTGGGCATTGCAGGAATTGATTGCCTAAAAAGATTTGTAAGATCTACCTGAAGAAGGCTGGTTTGGCCTGCCGAAATATCGTAGAATTCTCAATTATACGTTGTTCGATCAGCTTTTCTGTAGTCCTTGGACTTGTTTACTTATTAGTAGTATTTTTGGCTGATCAGATCTCTCCGCAAGATCCAACGTACCACCGACAGAATTGCCGCGCCCTATATCATTATGACGTCAAATCAAAACAATCTATTGTTTAAACGCTAAGTATCACGTTCGTGGGAGGGGGCAAAACAGCAACAACACAAAGGAAATCGCTATCAAATGTATTTTGTACAACGTAGAATAGCGGTAACAGCCACCAAATACGGTAAATATTGTGGGATAAACATTGATACAGCTGATATCTGGAAACCAGACAATTCGAAGTAAAATATTCCTCAGCAGAGCAGATTTAGTTCAAAATTCTATTCGGTTCATGTCGATTTTGTCCCTCTCATAAACAAGCCGTGACGTCAAAATGATATAGGGCAATTGTCCTATACGGTTTTTGCTATTTTTTTATTATTCGTTGCCTAAAAAGGACGGTTCAGGAAAAAGTCGAAGAACGGCCTACGGCCTAAAACAGACAAAAACCGGCAGGAAATCAAAATTTCACGATAAAAGACGAATTTCTAGCATCACCGAAATTCGCGAAGTTTGGGTTGCCTGTGGTCAATGGTTTGACCACAGGCAGCCCAAACTATGGGTGATCCTTTCAAATTGCCGTACAATGTAAAAATAAACATACTTTTTGGCTTCCATGTTGTTTCCTTTGTGTTTTTTCTTCTCTTGGAATCATTTTAGCGTGTTTTTATTTATATGCTGTACGGCAATTTGAAAGGATTTATAAAACCTCATACATTTCTTCTATTTTCACAAACCCATAGATTGGGCTGCCTGTGCTTTGACGAGAATTTTAATGAGAGAGAATTTTAATTTTCGGCATGCTTCTTTAAGCCAAGAATGTTTCGTATACTGATACGAATTGTGCCAAATCAGATTATTTCGAAAAACCAGGGGGTGGCCATGGGGAAAGGTTTTAATATCGGGCAACGAGGCTACTGTGGTCTGTGGCAAATGTCCTGGCAACATATAGCCTCAAGTTTTCCCCTAAGTATTATTTGAGAGTGCAAAAAATACCTTTGGTGTAGAAGGCTATGGGAAACGGGCTTTGTTTTAATATAAAGGAAGAGGGATTCATTCCTGAAGTCACAGGAACGAAACAAAAACATAGTGTTCTATTTCATTTGCATTTTTAAAAATGGCCTGCGCCTGTGCTTCAGTGATGCGTTTGCGGACCTCTAACACAAACTACTTAAGATAAAAAATATTTAAAACGCCGTGGTTTTCGAGAAATACTAGGCGAAAATGAAAGAAATGAGGAACTACTTGAAAATCGAATGGAAAAGAATTCAACGAAAATTAGAGAAAAAATTGCATGGGATTTCACACTTGGACCCACCTACCAAATATGGTAATTCGCACCATATAAGGCATTTTCCAATGTGCTAGGCTGGAAACAGCGCGTGGTCAAGGGAAGGGGTCTCGAAGTTTTGCCTTTTTTCTTTCTTTTGAACAGAAAACAAGAGCTCAAAATCTAACACAGGCTTCTCTACATGTGCTAGAACAAGTGGGATAATCTGTTTAGCTTGTAAAAGCTTTTGCACGCCGCTTTTTTTGAAGCGGTTTTGGTCAACACACAAGCACACTGGCGAAGGACTGCAAAAATGGACCAGGAGCCTTTGATCGGGAAGTAAGTAAAATTAATATACTTTATATCCTTTATGATTAACTTTTCTTTCTATTTGATAGTCCTTCATTTTCTACTTGGCCCATGGTGTCTATTTTTCCTTACTTGAATAAACATTTTGGTTTAATTTTGACCCTAAATAATCTGGTCTAGGAGCCCAAGATGGTTTGGTACATGGTTATTGGTTAAAGTAAAAGTTTTCCTTCGTTTCAAGCTAAAACTTATCGTTCAGGTACGCTAGAGAGGCAAAAAGCTATGCTTTTCTTCTGTATTAGCGAGCGAAGCCTGTGTGGTTAGAATGAAAAACCATTTTGCTCGATGATTTTAGCTAATTACTCGAAACTAAAGGAATGCTTTTGATGGCCAGCTTCAATCTACTCATTCTAGCCTCGCACAAAAGAACTTGTCAATCACTATTTTAAAGCTCGATTGTATCAAAGCAGCGTCCGTATATTGTATTTGCTGTTTATGAGGTTAAACGATCTCAAGGTCAATTTTTCTTCAACCAAAGGTGCAGATAAGATCATTTTTTTTATTCGATCAACAAGTGATTTTCTAGGCAAAGCCAGAACTCGCTGGAGCAGACTTGGATATTTTTCCCGCGAAAATTCTGCGATTATAAAACTAATTCCTCGTTATTTCTCTAAAAGTATTTAAGGAAATCTTGTGTTTTTTCTAACCGTTTAAAACTTAATTCTTAAACGCCAAAAACTGTTTGTGATATTATTTATTTTCAAAACGAAATGAAATTATTTAACCACCTACGGATTGAAATAGATCGAATGACTGAGTAAAATTTAATTGAATGCGATCATTTAGGCAGTTCCGTCAAAATATTGGTCAATAATTCACTGTTATGTTGAAATTATATGCTGACGTTAAATGCTAGTACTGTACAGCGAATAATCTAGTTTCATCACAAACTATTTGAGGGAAATTTGGTTTTTAACATTGCTTATTGATTAATGCCTCCATTCTTATACTTGAGGTGTAAATTATTGTAGCTTTGTGCAGATGCAAATATGGTGTTCGGGAGAATCGCATGAATGCAGGTGTTATTTGGGAATATTGGGCACAAGTGATATTGTGAAAGGCTTTGTTATTGCACAAGCCTTTAACCGAGAAAGGTAAAACATATTTTTCCTCTTCCACCATCCCCCAAATTGACATTCTTGCCCTTGATAGACCTTCGATACTGCTGAAAAGAGGACCTGTACAGCACCCGAAATGATCCCGTGCCCCAAATGATCCCGAACCCGAAATGATCCCCAAATCGTACCCGAAATGATCCCCAACCCGAAATGACTCCCATCAAGTACCTGAGATGATCCCGAAATAATTTTGGAACGGACTTGGATTGGAGGGTAGAATTCCGGAATAGGTAAAATAATTTTATACTTTCTTGAAAAGAAGACAAACAAAAACAACAACAATATGATGTCATCGGTCATGTGATTCTGATGAAATTCGCTAATATCTCGTTCAAATAAGCAATGTTTAGTACTGTTTACAGCTAGGAGTAGGAGCATTGCAAGAACATATTACTTCTAAAATAAGACTCAGTTTGTGAGTCAAGAAAAACATGTGATTTTACTACAGGCCAAAAAACACTTAAAAGGTTTCCTTATTTGGAATGATTGACAGGTTAGCGGCTTTCCACAGAACAAACATTTGAGAAGCCAATTTTTCCAAATTAGCGACGATCGTAATATGCTAATTTTTACCTTCAATTAATGAGATGACCCTCAAAACCGTCAAGACAATGGAGATAAACTGCCTCAGTTTTGAGAAAAAGATTCTCAAATATGACCTATTTTCACGTCAACGATAGAGTCTTCTTTATAGTAGCAACAAACCAAGAGACCATGGTCTCTGGTAATAAACCCATGCATGAGCTAAGAATAAAACTGCATTTGCATGCCGATCATTCCGTAGCACCACGAAAGGTAAACATGTGCTTTGCATGCTTGATATTTTCTTTCTTGGGCGTATCACCATTATCTCCTCCTCTCACGATTACCGTGAAAACGCAGAAAAATACACAGAAGAGAGCAATTGAAATAAGCGTGTTACGACACATCGCGAAGAAAAAAATGGCTTCTCAAATGTTTGTTTGGTGGAAAGCCGCTAACCTGTCAATCATTCCAAATAAGGAAACCTTTTAAGTGTTTTTTTGGCCTGTAGTAAAATCACGTTTTTCTTGACTCACAAACTGAGTCTTATTTTAGAAGTAATATGTTCTTGCAATGCTCCTACTCCTAGCTGTAAACAGTACTAAACATTGCTTATTTGTGAGATATTTCATCAGAATCACGTGACCGATGACGTCATATTGTTGTTGTTTTTGTTTGTGCTGTTTGTCTTCTTTTCAAGAAAATATAAAATTGTTTTTGCCTATTCCGGAATTCTACCCTCCAATCCAAGTCCGTTCCAAAATTATTTCGGGATCATCTCAGGTACTTGATGGGAGTCATTTCGGGTTGGGGATCATTTCGGGTACGATTTGGGGATCATTTCGGGTTCGGGATCATTTGGGGCACGGGATCATTTCGGGTGCTGTACAGACCTCAAAGTTAGTCAAAATCCCAAATTTGAGAGTTATATCTTGAATAGGAGCAAAGATACAGGCCCACAAACTTGGAAAAGTTTACGGACGTTTGTATGGAAATTTTGACTGGGGGGAGGGGGGGGGGCAAGTTTTACTGTTAGGCGTATATATCAAAAGTTCAAAAAAGACCATGGAAGAGTCAATTGACTATTTCCTAGAAACTCTAGATCTACATTACCTAGTAATGCACTAGTAATCAACCAATCAGAATTGAGTAATTTTGTTGAGTAAACTGTAATTACTTGGGGCTGACTCGCGTAGGCAGAGTCTTAATTTTGGGTCTGGCTTATTATCTCATACATTTATATATTGTTTATCAATGGCACAACCTTGCTATCGAGTGTGACTGCAGATTTCAGTGCTCTCCTAATTAATTGTTCATGAGTTTGAGAAGTACATGCCTTGAACTTCTTAAAGGGATCCCTGACTGTTGAAACAAGTTGCTGTTAAATTGTTGGCAATATGGTCTAAATTAAAAATATGTTGAAAAAATTGGAATATATATATTTATTTAAACGAGCCACTTTGGGCTTGGGCATCACCATCTTGGATGTGATGATGTCACACGGCTGTCCCCATGTTACACAACAAAAGATCTATAGTTTTTGACAATAGGGACAGCCATGAAACGTCATCCGATCCAAGATGGCGGCACCCAAGCCCAAATTGGCTCATACTTGTATCCAATAAAAAAAAACTAAAATATATTTTTAATTTTTCCAAGACATTTTTAATTTAGACCATATTGCCAACAATCTAACAGCAACTTGTTTCAACAGATGGGATTGCCAAAGAAAATAAATGTGTTTCAAGTAACCAGACTGCCCTGGCCTCAGACTTTTTATTGCTATTTATCAAGACTTGAAACAGATAAAATAAACATCAAAATATTAGACATTAAAACTGAGCGAAGTACGTAGTAGTAAACAACAACTTCTCGCCACTGTGCGTCTTCAGTGTCAAGTTAGCCTGTCAGGGTTAACTCACAAAAAATGCAGAAAATAAACTTATTTTCTGACCTGGATTTTTTATCATTAGCGGAAACATAACATTTATTTTGTTTGGCCTAACCATATTATTCTAAAGGAGAAGTAATAAATATTTTCAGAATTTTCTGTAATTCTTATAACTGATAATTAAACAGTGAGGATAAACAAGCAGACTTGCCAGTAGTGGGATAGATTACATTTGTGAAATGGTTTGATAAATGTCGAAGTATTCGTATGGCTTGTCTCCTTTTTGTGTTGGTAATTTACTGAAAAATATGGCTTATACCACAGGCAACTCAAAGAGAAGGTTGTTGGTAGAAGTATTGTTGAATTTAAAGTGCCTATAAAACGAACATTATTATTTCTCCAATTTGACAAACTAGACAATAATCTTAGTGGGATTTACATCTTCAAGCAAGATGAAAGCATAGTGTTTCCCTTGTTGGAAATTAATTTTATCTCCTTAGCCCAGAAAGTTTAGACAAATGTAGTGACATTTGGTTCATATTTTGCATGGCCAAAACATGTAAATCAGGCCTGTGACGTAAATACATGTACCTTTGAAATCGCTTTTGTTAATTTCAAGTTTTAAAGAAAAGGGACTGCAAACTAAGGTATTTACACATACGTCACAATTCTGACCCAGACATCACGTAATTTGTCTCATAAAATTTGGTTGAAGCAGGTTACGTTTCAATTTTTCTTTCCATAAATTTTTGTAGAGTATTAAAATTATAATATTATTGTAAATAAACTAATCTAAAAACATTTTAAAAAGCATTTCATTTCATAGGCACTTTAAGCCTTAGTTTTAGGTTTTACTTTCTCCATTATTCTTTCAAATGTTTATGTTGCACGCAATGTGCTGATAGCATAATACCCACTTCAACCTTCAGTGATTCTGACATGACTAAAATGTTGGTTATTTCCATGGATGCATAGAGCCTTGAGGTATACAATTAAGTGACATTGAAATAAAATTCGTTTTGACAATAATATGTCAGTTGAATTTCCTCATGTGGTGACCCGTACGTTGTATATTTTGCCAATTTCTTTCTGTTTTTCTTGACTGTTCGAATAGATCACAGTTAATATTCCTGCTGGTTGGTCAAGATGGTTCAAACTCTAGTCACTACCTTTCTTCAACGAAGTTCAACAACTGAAATATTTGGCTCTCTGCTTTTTTCCTACTTCGTTTTCCTCATTGCTTTGAATAATCTGAAACATTATTTTAACCCATTTTTCTGCCAGCGAGGCATACATGTACATTGTACATACATATACATGTATACAAATTTGAGGTCTGCAAATTTTAAACATCCATGTACATTAGCCTTGTTTCAGATGTACTGGTATTTGCATATGCTAGGGTATGGAAAAAGGGGAAATTCTTGGGCACTTAATTTTACATTGTAGCCAGAACTAGAGAAGAGTGATTCTAGCAAAATGGAGAGAACATTTTTTTTTGTTCTTCAGGGGATTTTTGCTGGGACAGCTGGTATCCAACATAGCAAGGTGTCTGTAATACCGGCATTTCTGGGAGACGAGAATAGTCTGTATCTAGGGTTTTTCACACTGCAAACAAATTAAATGTATCTTAAGTACTCCCCCTTATTAAATACTTTAAAAAGATCTCCCTGCACACAGTCTTCCAATCACATTCCAAATTCTCCTTCAAATTCTTTGTTTTCTAAGGGAGAATTTAGAACATGATCAGAAGTCACTTATGCCCTTGTTGCACACAGCCCTTCCATTTAATTCATGTACATACAAAAGATTCAAATTAAATTTGTTGCACTTACTTAATATGAAATGTTTTGACTCAAGGATAAACTTAATACTGTGGTACACCATCATAACAAACCTGGTTATAAAGTACCAGATATAACGAACATGTTTTGTCAGCCCGGCAAAAATACAGTAGTTGGTATGGATTAGATTATTATCCCGTTATAACAAACCCAGTTATAACGAAATCCCCATTACATGTATAACAAACATAACTCTGAGGCTCGTTCTTGAAATCTGCTGAATATAACTAAATATGAATAGTTATACAATTGTAGTTATTGTTGTTTCATTAGCACAACTAATTAACTCTCTTTGACATGTTACTTTGAGTTACATATTCTTGAATATTGACAAATATTGACCACTGCACACAGCCGGATACATATCTATTCCTGCACATGTTATCTCATGCCTAACTGCCAGAGTCGCTACTAACAGTTCTAACAAACTTGTTGAACTGTTAGTAGAAAACTCTGATATATAAAAAGAGTTATTTGCTGGAAGAATGTTTAACCGGAGTCGTTTATAATGAATCCTCAACACTTGTATTTTGTTATAACGGGTTCCACTTTATCTTTTTAGCACTGTGTACATACATTTTGTAATAGATGGGCAGTTCCACATTACGGAAGTTACATCTCGGACAAGATTTCGAACCTTTTTATTTCTCAAGATAAATGCCAAAAGACAGTTTGCCAAAATTTCAATATCACAACTCTTTATCAGAATACAGTAATACTTAAAATAACATGAGTAAGAATTTGGGCATTTTATGTCATTATTAAAATGCAAGAGAAAACACTGTCACTGGTGTTACATGGAAAACAACCAGTATTATAAGCAGAAATCTTCAAAGTTAACTTGCTGTGAGATGAGATGGTACACCAGGCTAGTTTTATAATTTGAAGTATGCAGGTAGTGGATAGTTATTTCTTCAGTGCCAAAATATCATCATCGCCTTATTTACATTTGGCCAAGGGGAGGAAAACCAGTGTCACGGACGTTACATCATTTGTCACGGATGTTACACATGTACAGTCCCGCTCAAAAACTTTGCAACCGTCAGCGCCACCAGCGCCGCTAATTTTTTAGCGGCTGGGCGTTAGTGGTTTGGTGGCACTAACGGTAAAAACTGGTGGCTAGCCGTCGACGCCACTAGACGTTTGGTGGCTAGCCGTCGACGGCGCTAGACGTTTGGTGGCTAGCTGTCGACGCCACTAGACGTTTGGTGGCTAGCCGTCGACGGCGCTAGACGTTTGGTGGCTCACCGTCAACGGCTCAAGACATTTGGCGGCTAGCCGTTAGCAGTGCACGATTGAAAAAGTTTTCACTGCACTGTGCTGCGGTGTGAGTGAATGTAAACAAACTCAAGTCGAAAATTAGCATATTAACAATAATTGTAGTCGCATCGTGTCTGACAGAATCGAAGACATTTTTTTGGGAACTTCACAGATTTTCCCTGGAATAACTAAAGAAAATCACTTCAAAACCGTTCAGTAAAACTCGAACAGCGAACAGCTAACTTCCTCTTTCATTCTTCACGTGTTACTTGAAACCGCTTTGCTGCGCAGACATTGTCTGGTTTTTGACACAACACTGGAGTGTCACGCCGTGAAGTTCGCGGGAAGTGCGACTGTAGTTTAATTCACCACACAACTACATGGACTCAACCTTTATGGAAAATGAAAAAGATGTACAATAAAATATTCTGGAGTTCTTTTATTAATGTGGATGCGTTTCTCAAAGGTCTCAAGAATTCTACGACACGGCCGTGAAGCGTGACATTTTCCACGAACTGATTTGAATAATCATCGTATTTATCGGGCCGTCAGTGTTTGGCTTTAAAATCGCCTGGATCGCACCGGACATTTTCTACCTTCAGAATAAAATGTTTTGTAAGTTTTTATTTCATTTTCGTTTCATGTCTGAACAGTTTCACCTGATGCGGGAAATGCTTTGAGTCGATCTCTGCATGCCTAACAGTGAGAAGTTTTGGCTGTTTTCCAATTTGTTGTCAAATGAATGTTAATTGCCGTGAGATCACACTCTATCAAATCTTCTGGAGTTTTTAACTTCATCACTTTGTGATGAGTTAATAAAATACCTCACCTGCAAAAATATATATTTTCGGCAACCTGTAATGGGACGGTAAAGTTAGTTGAAGTTCAGTGGACTTCTACATTCAGTGGGCCATGCGCTGTGACTCGTGAGAGTCGATTAATCGAACTTATACGGCTGACTAGTAGACGTTAACCGTTTCAAAATTAACTACTCAAAACTCGGCTGCTAACACTAGAAGGTAAATTTATTTTAGTTGAATACTTATTCCTTCAGTACTGCCACGGAAACCGATGAACTGACTAATAAAACAAACGTTTCAAAAGAAATTTCTCAAAACTCGGCCTTGACGAACATTTCAAAATCATTAAACTTCTAAAAATGAAAAATACTTCAAGTCAGCGCAAGTCAAAATAAACTTCTTGAAACGTCGGCGGCTCAACGATTTAGTGGCTAGCCGTTGGTGGCTCAGAGGTTTTGGTGGCTAGCCGTTGGTGGCTCAGAACTTTTGGTGGCTAGCCGTCGACGGCGCTAGACGTTTGGTGGCTAGACGTCGACGGCGCTAGACGTTTGGTGGCTAGCCGTCGACGGCGCTAGACGTTTAGTGGTTTGGTGGCACTAACAGTAAAAGTTAGTGGCACTAGCGCCGCTAAAAACCGTTAGCGCCGTTTGGCGTTTAGTGGTGGTTGCAAACTTTTTGAGCGGGACTGTATGTAAAATAGCTGAACAAGGGTTGTGTGTAATATGAACGTTTTAGGACGTCCAGCAGTAAAACAGCTGTAACAACCTTCAGTAAACCCTCTTTGATAATAAGTCCATAACATTTTTAAAGCTTTATTTAACATTGGTAATAATATATTTTGATAACCACCCAAATAATTAATATTTGGTGTAATTTGATGATTTTTTTAAATATTACATGACTGTTATGTACTTTGGGTTTCCCCTTGTGAAGCCAATGAAACAATGCAGCTAATAATGCTATATTTTATAACCCTGAGGTATCCAGACTTCATGAAACCTTTAAGTTGCCCTTATAACTTCCATTTTCAAATTTACCATAATCCCCTCATATGGAACTGCCCAAATACAGAATGAGTCGCCGTGCTTTATGGGATTTACAAACTCGAGCTGGAAGTGGGAGTTTGTAAATTCCATAAAGCACAGACACAAATTCTGTATATGTCTAGATGTGTTTCAGTTGTTTTGGCCAGTGATGCAAAACATAAGGTTATGTAAATCAGGATGAAATATCTAGCAGATTTACAGATCACTTATTGCTCTGTGATTTCTTTGTTTTTGCTTCAGGAATTATTAATGAGTTTAATAATATCCTGTATTTATTTGAAATTTAACTATGGTGTTTTATAAGTATTTCCACGACTGAGAAATATTGTACATCTGAACAGTCACAATTTTGTTTACAAAATATGATAATTTTAACTGTGTTGATATTTCCACTTGGCCAATCCTCTCACCTTTTTGGGCAATAAAGGTGATTCAGTAATATTGTGCTTATTAGTATAGTCTATAAAATAAACAGAATAATAATAATAATAAGGAACCAAGTGCCCTTTTCAGGATTTTTTTTTTTTTTTCCGAAATTTCGATTAAAAATACAAAAAGTGAAAGCTTCAAAAATGACCTGAAAAGGGCACTTGGTTCCTTGTGGCACACAGCCCTTCGATTATAAGGATGCTTGGAGATGTGGAATTTATTTTCTCCTTCAATTTCTTTTTATTCTATGGGAGAATTTAGAATGTGATCAAGAGTCACTTATGCTCTTTTTGCACACATCCCTTCAATTATGTGTCTTCGCATGCCAAGTGTTATTCTCGAGTATAATTAACATACAGTACATTACACCTATTTCGAAAATGGTTGTCCCAGTCAAGCGACATTCCCAGAGCGAAATCGATTGTGGTTACATGTATTTTGTGGTTATAATTGTCCAGCTGTGCAAAATGGTGTAATTCGGACAATCGATTTGCAGTTGACCTGCCATTAATATTCGTCTCAACGTTTTGACCCAAAAATAAATGAATTTACCAGACTTTCTGCAACAATGTACAACCACAATCTATTTCTGTCTGGGAATGTCAATTTTCTGGGACAACCTTTTTTGGATATCATAAGGCTGCATAGAATCTATTATTAAAGCAATTTATTATATGGCAAGAGCTACTTCCGGTAAAAGCGCGCGTTCTGATTGGCTGTTTAGCAGTCGAGATTTCCCCATTATGAGATAGTTAATGCCCGGCAAACTGAACTGTCATAATTACTCGGGCTGCCTGTGGCAGCGCCGAGTCTTAAAATGGAAGTCATTCTAATTTTTTTTTTTAATCAGTGTCAGACGGCTTCTGCGCATGCGTTAAAGGTCAAATTCAAACCAATCAGATTGCTCTGTGCTGGTCACGCAACAATCGCCAGGTTAAATGTATTTACATAAGTGAATACAGTAAATCAAAATGGTCGACCCGCGAGGGCGAAAGCCTTCCAACAGGCTCAGGATATTTCAACTGGCGCTCTTGTTGACCATAAAAATACATGAACAACCAGGAGCCGTAATACATTCGATCAGCGCTGTTTGGACAGATCCAATGTACATTTAGAAACGTAAGCGAAATACAATATCCAAACACGTTTGGATATCAACGGGTATCGAATTATAATCAAAGGTTAGATCTCGTTTTTTCTTTGTTCCCATGTATTAAATTTCAAGCGAACTTTTCTACTTTCAACACACCGGTCGCTAAACTGTACGAAATCTCCAAGAATAAATCCCTAATGTCCAAACTAACGGGAAAAACTGAAAGAGGAAATCCTTGTGAGCAATCGACGTACATATGAAGCTATATAAGTTATCATCGACTATATGGGAGTCAAACATCGAGCTGCTATGAAACCGCTTGTGACAGTTTGTTTACGCACTTTCGTGGTCGCTAAACTGTACGAAATCTCCAAGGATATATCCCTAATGTCCAAACTAAAGGGAAAAACTGAAAGAGGAAATCATTGTGACCAATTGCCATGCATATGAAGCTCCAGAAGTAATTATTGAATACATGAGAACCCATAGAGAAAACCGATAATAATGAACACGGTATTAGTTTCACGGACATTTGTGGCTTAACTGAACTCGCGCTACAGCATATATAGCTTGAAATACTGTACGAAAACTCCCGTTTAAAAATTTCCTGATGCCGAAAGGACCGTAGCATTTAAACAAGATATCCTTCTGACCAATCGACATACATATTAAGCTGTGAAAGTATGTTTCCATTCCATAACAGCCGATAGTGCAAACTAGTAAACTGCCACTAGTAAATTAACCTTGCTTACTTCCACGAGTACTGAACTTTCTAGCCTCAAATGCATGTGTTACGTTTCCAAACTTTAGGACAAGAAATCTTCCATAGAATGTTCTATTTTTTTTACAGCTGAGAACTGTATTATTAAACATAAGAAATAAAACAATGGTGCCATTTGAAGAATTATATCATGTCAAAAATGCAAACGAAGAAAAATATATATCTACGGACGCGAGCAGCTCGATCGTTTCACTTTGGTCAAATTCGGACTGTTTACGACTGGAACCTGCAGTTTTACCGGACCTGCAGACTAAATTGTAAACGTGCCGTTGCATGAATAAGTAGTGTTTACAGTAAAATATCAACTACTTTAATTTACATACGAGAAAACAAAAATATTAAATTACATACATGTATATATACTAGGGGAGCAGAGAATGAAAGTCACCGCGCTACCGGCCACTCCTAAAGACTGCTAATAATTATTCCCTTTGGTTATTACTAAGAGGGTTTCAAATGAAAGTGTATTTCATCTTCAATCTCATGTGGCCCGAGTGAAAGCCCAGATGGGCTCTTGTTTTAGAGAAAAATGGAGAGAAAGTGCAAAATAAGCAAGGAAGAATATTCCTAAAGTGAAATTTATTACCATACTGAAATAGAAAGCAACGTTATAGTGAACAAAAACCGGCATGGCCAATGGCAAAGGCCGGTGGAGGTTCCGAATAGCCAGCAAGGAATCAAGAGGTTCGTAAATGAACAGAAAAGTTCCGTGAAGAAAATAGCTAGTGACATAAAAACCTTCTGTCGGTTCCTGGAGTCGATAAACAAGGAAAACGTAATATTTGTAACCTTACCTCCAGCTGACTTCGACCACCCGTTACTTATCCAACTTCTTCATCGGACATTCCCAAAATTAGCGGCGAAGTATGCAGCTTCACGAGCCTGGAACACCAGCTTTCGTGTTTTCAAATAGTATCCAAAGATTAATTCCTTTCTGATGAAAATTCCCCAAGGCTAGTCAATATCCTTTGGAATAAGGGATTCGAAAAGTCATGTCCATTTTTTGCTGCAAAGCGAAAATATCTTGTACACAAACTGGCAAAGCTCCAACTTCGGTCCCTCGAGTTGTCCATGGCAGTGCCTTTCCCGGTACTTCTGAGGAAAACAGCCAAGCGAGATTTGCTGGCTGCTAATATTGGCTCAGGATGCCACTTACAGATTTTCCAGTGATAGCCACTAAGCCAGGTACAAATTGTTCAAGGTTCGCAAAACAGGTGGCGTCGGTGTCGATCGAGAAGACTGACAGATCTTTTCGTCCTTTCGCCTGTATGTTTCTTTAGAAAAACGTATTCCGTCTCAATTCGTCAACAATAAAAAACAGTGTTGCCTTCAGAAATTGAATTTAGTTCCAATCATACGGATAAATTCTTCAAAATAACGTTGATTTGACCTGCCACGACTGTTAATTTTGTGGTTTGAGATGTGAAACAAAACTCAAAAGGGCGCGAAAACTACAATCAAGACGCGCATGCTAACTGGATGTAAAATATAAACTTCCGGTTTTATATTTTTGTTTTTGTTTTCCAACTAAAAAAGTGCCATATAATAAACAATCTTATTAACCTCGTCCGCTCTGTCTTTATGGGAAATATCAAACCTCGGTCTTTTATGTACGAACCTCGCTATCGCTCGGTCCGTACTGTCAAGACTTCGGTCTGATATTTTCCTGTAAAGACCTCGCTCTCGGTTAATAAGAAGTTGACATTGTACATCATTAATTTTTCTTCCATGATCTTTTTTGTCAGATCTTCCCTTGAAAGAGCAGCCTTATCAGGTGAGTTTAGAACAAAATTAATGTCCAACTGGATGAGGTACAAAATCACATGGCTTTCTTTTACTGTTCAATTACTTTAACCAGGCCACTTAGACAACAAAAACATTGCAGAAGGAAATCAAAGCACTCCCCACACGAAATTTTTGGTATGTTTTTGGTATGCTTAAGGTTTGCCAAAAGTATAGTTGAACATAGCTAAAAGATATCAGTAACATACCTGAAACATAGGTAGAGCATACCTAGAAGATACTCCATTTGCTGTGCCATATGTATATCATAGATATGTCACTGGTATGTTTGAGGTACCTCAGACATACCAAAAAAGTAGGATAAAGTATCATTTTTGGAACAACATTTAGATACCTACAATATACCTAAAACATACTATTTGTGAAGTACCTAAAACATACCTCAATCAGGTATTAAAAAATATATGTTTTAGGTATGTTTTACCTATGTTTTAGGTATGTTTTACCATACTCAAAACATATAAATAACATACCAAAAACATATACCCATTCCAACATACCAAAAGCATAAGTATAACATACCTAGAACATACCTTCATTTGATGTTCCATATATGTATGTCAAAGATATGTTACTGGTATGGTTCAGGTATCTCTGACATACCAAAAAAGTACCATAAAGTATCATTTTTGGAACAAAATTTAGATACCAACAATACACTTAAAACATACTATTTGTGAAGTACCTAAAATATACCTCAATCGCATATTTCAAAAGTATGTTCAGGTATGTTGCAGTCTTGGGTATAGTTAAAGTATGCATTAGCATACTCAAAACTTACAAGTGACATACCAAGAACATACCCATTGGAGAGTTTTGGCATACCTAAAACATACAATTATTTGAGCTCTCTAAAATGTGTACTAGTCTGCTAGAAGATTAGGTTAAGCTCACTATATTATTTATTTAGACAATGTATTAGTTTAGACACTAACAATATGAGTATTAGAAATCTGATTTAGTTATATTTGACATCATACCTGAAGTTGTATAAAAATGTGCCCAATGAAGACACACCTAAATTTGAAGTTTTGATTTTTACATTTTTTTAATACTTTCAAGTTTGTTGTTAATTATTATTAATTTTATAACAAACAAAAAAATACACTTTATCTCCTCCAGTTCTATATGTGCAAGAATCCATGGTTAAGTCCTAAATTGGATCGTTCTTGTAGAGTGCACTCAGTAAATTTAATATAAAACAACTTTGATTTACAAATGAAATCAAATGATATTTTTGCTTTCGAATATATCCAATGTCATAGATCTTGAATGACTATTTAATAATTCAAATAAATTCAAGTGTAAATTAGGTTCTGAGTCCTGGTCTAAATTCTGCAGCCAGTCTTTAAATAAGGCCTGATGTGATTCTGCTGAGTCCTAATTCTGATCATCAGTTTCCACAGGATTACAGCAACTGGTTCTTATAAAGGTAACTCCCACTTCCACCAATGAGCTCAATCATCTGAAAAAGAAAACATTGGTTGCAAGCCTAATGTTAATGTAGTATCACTGTGTCCATTATACCTGCCAGTTGGATTCCTCATTACAATTTAATGCTGAAAATATTTGTGATTTATATCTATTTTGAGAAATAAAAACAAATTATTTATTATTGTTTACTTTATCTATTATTAAGCTTACTTTATTATACATACTGTATTACGAGAATTTCATTGCATAAAGCCTGTGTAAAAATCTAGATCTTATATTTTCAATTGTGAAATTATAGTGATACGTCCAATCACCGGCCATCACATATAGCTTTTTCACATGTGAAAAATATAACCAATCAGCAACAAGAAAACAGCGACTCAGCCAATGAGATTCATGTGTGCCTGTGAATGGCACTCAAATGGCTTCTCGGTTTGCTTTTGAAAAATGAATAAAAAACCTGTACACCGCATATGTGCCATTAAGTAATCTCTATTTGTTTAGCACTTGCAGATTTTAAATTGACCTTTTTCCCTTTGAAACAGTGCATGCAAAAATAAGCTTACCTTTCTCACTTTGTGAACAAGTTCTAAGGTTGTGCAAAATATGAAAAATGTAAGCTTAATTCTACAGAAGCATTCAACTATAAATTATAATAATTATATAAGTATGGATTGCATGGATAGCTGATTTTTTAATACTCCGGGTTCCAGAGGTTAAATGTTTTTCCTTTTGTTGGCGAGTTCTGCACATTCACAATTTTGTCTGCAGTTTCGGTTTTCTGTTAAATTTAAAGATGTGATTGAGATGAAGTGTATCTAAATACAATACATATACATTTATTTTCATGCATTATAACAGTTAAAAAATATTTTTTGATTAAGATCTGAGTGGGTATTTTCTGGTGTAAGAAACCCGAATTTGTAGGGTTCCCTGCAAGTGCAAACTAAATCGACACTTAGAAGTTTTTAGAACAAAAATACTCACAAGTACGCCACCGGAGGAATCGAGTCACGATAAGAATCCCTCAGCACGATATGAAGAAACCCGAATATTTGAATTTCAAATCATTTTCTGAGTGAGCAGTGTTTAAGAATACAATCATATACAATACAATACATAGTAACGATTGGTGTATGCTAATGAGAAAAGCAATAAAAGTTCTAACTCTAAGTCGATCTAAGCGATCATCGGCAGCGAAATCTCCCTCGTGGCGTTTACATGTAATAGTGCTAATCAGGGTTATATAGGGTTTGTTTCGATTCCTCCCAGACGCTAAATATATAGGTGGCGTACTTGTGAGTATTTTCGTTCTAAATATTCTAAGTGTTGCTTTAGTTTGTATACTTTCAGGGAACCCTACAAATTCGGGTTTCTTTAATACACCAAGAAAACTAACTCTAAATTTCGCTCTTCTGTTTATCACGCAATGGGTTCCTGGCGCGTGGCGGGCATAATTCACGCAAGACTAGTTTTCAAACGGTTAAGTTATTCTTGACTTGATAATTAAGTTATCATTTCTCGTAAATGCTAGTGTCTCTTTCGCGAGTAGGGAGCGATAAGAGTCGGCTGGTTTCCCAGGCTAGTACCCAGTGGAAACCAGAAGTTCTATTAAATTTAAACCTCTCGGCCGCCTCTTCATGCATCTTTCTCTCAAATTACAAGGGGGTTGATTCACTCCACCGTTTTATACAAATCACATACATTTAATGATCCCATCTTACCTCCTTTGTCTTCTAAGGCTTGCTCCAAAGGCTTGCCTTTTCTTGAAGCCATATTATACAGATATTGTGCAGAGATTGCACGTACTTTGCAACGAAAACCGTTGGTAAAATAAACATTGTGCTCAAAATACACAATGCAATGCGAACCTTGCAAATCAATCCCACAATGCACCAATACATCCCATGATGCAATGAAGCCTTATTGGCAGCCATTTTGGAAAAGTTGGAGTTAACTGTTATACAAATGTGGACATGGATTCCAAAGTGCATTGAAAATCAAGGTGATCAAGGCTTGAAAACCGATCACTCAAGAATTTAACATTCCAGTGATGCATTTAAGTTAATATGGTGAAGTATTGGACCGATTCCAGTGACAGAGTCGGAGGATATTTGGAAAGGTGAATCGAATAATGGTACTGCCTACTGGCTGTATCAGTGTATGTGGACATGAATTTTCCTTCTACTTTTCTAGTTCATCATCCAAACTCCAATGGAACTTTAAAAGAAAACATATGAGACATTCAAAGTGAGTTCATACAACATCTCAAACTTCATAACTGATACTATTGCCGCAGAAAATGAAATGGTAGTCGAACCCATATTTGCCATGTGACATCAATATAATGTATGGCGCAGATCTGCAGGTACAGTAATTTGGGCTCTCCACTTTCACTTGTGAAAGATTCTTACATGGATCTTGAGTAAGACGTGATGAACACACATCCAATATTTTAAACATTTATTTAATTGAAGAAGGCAAGCTAGGCCATATTTAGACCTATTGAATCAATGGCGACCAATTAAATCGGTATTTGTCTCAATATGAATGAATGTGAGACTGCTGAATAACAGATCCTCCGTAGAAACAGGCACTGAAATAAAAACTTGTTCTATAAGGTTTGGTTGTAAGCCAATGCATGGTTCTAATAATGAATGTAATTATTATTAATTTGTACGTATACATGTATCTCATTTGGAATCATGTTACATGTATATTTCATTTGCAAAATATTATACACTGGTACTTGAATAGGAGATATTGTAGTTGAGTCTACGAATAGCAGTTTCAGCGGTATTGACCCGAACGCCTCACTTCGGCAATGTAATGAAGCACCTGCCCATTGAAACCGTCATTCTTACACGACATCAACACTCTCCTAAACAAGCACGACTAATTTAGATACACAGATTGAATAGCGCTTCATTACATTGAAGTGAGGCGTTCGGGTCAATACCGCTGAAACTGCTATTCGTAGACTCAACTACAATATCTCCTATTAGCCAGGGCATACTAAATAAACCTAACAATAATTACTGTTTTTGTTGAAGTGCGACCCTGGATGTTTGAAGTCGTGTTTGAAAAATTGCACTTAGCTGACCACCAATCAAAATTTAGTTGAGCCTTGGCAGTGGAAGCTTTGTATGAGACTAGACTGTTTGACTGATAGTCAGCCAAATACAATTTTCCAAATGTGACTTGTAACTTCCAGGATCACACTTCAACAAAAACACTAATAACCCATAGTTCATTGCTCATGTTTTTGGTTGATGTTTTGCTTCAGAATCACTTTAGGATATTAACAATATGCTTCTATTTGTGATGAATATTTGCAAGTTTATTATCATATTTCCTCACGTATAAGTCAAAATATGGTATATCTTAACCTCCTAACCATTTTCCCAAAAGATCATGTCTGCATCGACCAGACACTGAGAACCAATTTACATATATTTCCAGGATGTAAACAATAACAGTGGGAGTGGCTAAATAATATTCTTTAATTAATTAATTAATTCAAACATAAATGTAACATTATAATAGCCCAATTAATGCATGCTGGGCTAAGCTACAAATGTATATGCCTATATATACAACCTTTACAAAACAATGAGCAAGATAACTGATTTTTTGCTGACATGATTACAAATAAAATGTCATTATAACATTCATTTTTACAGTACCAAGTTCTTTCAGCTTTCAATTCAAAATTCTTTCTAAGATGATAGGATGTTTAGCTTTGCTTATATTTTTTTCAAGTTGTCTACCTATCATCAATGCATTCTGAAAAATATATAAGTAGTATCTATAGCTGTAATGTTAGATATACATGTGCTTTTGATGTATATTTATATAATTATGTTAATATAATATACCGTATGTTTACTATAATAATACATATGTTATTGTTCCACCATCCCACCTGGGATCCGAGCTTTAGGCTTGGGATCCCATGTGAGATTTTGTTATCACTACAGGGATCCCGGCTTCAAGGTTGGAATTCCATGTGGGATTTTGTTATCATTCCAGGTGGGATGACTGGGATCCTACCATCCCACCTGGGATCCCACTTGGGATCCCAGGTGGGATTGGCGGGATCCCACCTCTGTCCCACTTTCATTTTTACATGGGTCGAGACATTCAAGGATTTTGGAAATATAGTACGCAGGCTAGCAGCAACCCAGATGATAAGCTGGGCAACTGAAATTTGGTCATCTGTGTAATAACTGCATTTTTCAATCAAGCTAATAAGTAAGGTGTGATTACCAAGCAGGATTTCATTAGCATAGCAAACAGACTATGTCAAAATTTAGACACCACCCATTCCCCTCCCCCCCCCCCCCCCAATCTACACTCAAACAAACAGACCACTTTTCACATTAGAACTTACATTGACAGGAGATTAGAAGTGGGGGCTTAATAGTAAGGGGGCAATAATTAATACTTCTAGAAGGGGGCTCATTAGAAGAGGGGGCTTAAAAAAGAGGGGGGAGGGGTAGAATATATTATTTATTGTAGCTGCATTAAATGTACTTTTTTGAAGTGCCTCAAAACTTTTTTCTTCGATACATATCATTACTCCTTAATAAAATTAAGGTACTTTTTGGGTATATCATTTTCTTTGCAAAATAATAGGTACTTATTGACTGAGTGGGAAAATATTTGGTTTGAGGTCATTCAATAGGTTAATTTTATTATTTGACCATATTGTTTTTGTAGATCAAACCGCAAAACAGCAAGAAACGACCGGCCCTCATCACGTGACTTTTGTAAATGGTTTTCAAAGGAAAGCGTGCGGGGGGCCGTACAGGTCATGTGATAACACTGTTTATATCCACTATTTTTACAACAACTGTTCAGGTTCTCATTTTATGATTGGCTAATTAATTACCATTGGATGTAAGGGCTAGGATATAGTAGACTGCATCATTGTGTACAATAATCACTCTTCCCCCAATTCCATGTTTTATGGCTATAAAAATAACCACTCATTTTTTAGTTTATTTTTGTACAAAAAACTTATGCCAGATATCCTCTATTTACCACAGTGGTATACAAACTGCCTTGTAAATTAATCAACAACAACATCGTGCAGTGACGATGCAAAACATGGTAAATACCAGGGTTTTCAATAACATTTGAAGTAAGTGGCAAAACTTGAAGAGTAGGCGGCGAGCATCGAGCGCCATTGCCGCAAATATCACGTTTTCCCTAATTTTTCAATCAAAGTAGGCGGCGATTTCATGTAAAATACCCGGCGAGATTCGCCGGCTGCCGGCTTCTATTGAAAACCCTGAAATACATGTAAAATGTACAGTAAAATGTAATTAATTTGTTTATTTAAACTATGTTTGTGGTAATTAATTTAATCAACATTCTTTGAAGACAGTAGCTTAGTAGTTCCAGTATCTGTTAGGTAAATTACTGAGACTGCATGTCTTTTGGCTAGGTACTTTTTAGGTATGTCTCTAAGCTATGTTTTTGGTATGACATATCTCTTTTACCAATTTAGGTATTGTTTTGGTATGTCTTCAAGCTATGCTTTTGGTATGTCAAGTTCTTTTAAGAAATAGAGTACTTTTTTGGTATGTTTCTTTGCTATGTTTTTGGTATGTCATTGTGTCATTTCTCTTTTATCAATTTAGCTATTGTTTTGGTATGTCTTCAGGCTATGCTTTTGGTATGTCATATTCTTTGATCAAAATTAGTACCCTTTTTGTATATCTATAAAGCTATGTTTTTGGTATGTCACTTCTCCTTCCCCAATTTAGGTATTGTTTTGGTATGTCTCGAGGCTATGCTTTTGGTATGTCAAGTTCTTTTACAAAATAGAGTACTTTTTTGGTATGTTTCTTTGCTATGTTTTTGGTATGTTTTGAAAGATGAAATACCAAAAACATAGTAGACCAACTTATAAAGTACCCGATACATACATTATACATACCAAAAACATACCAAAAATTTCGTGTGGGCTCTGTTAACTTATGGTTATTTGAGCCGTTCAGTGTTGAGCCCGAAGACAATAGTATTTCAACTTGCTTGTTTGTTCTTCAGTCAAATGACTACATTAATTTTGAAATCTTGTTTAACATCCACTTTCCTTTGTTTTCTATCTCTGGTAAGCCTCAAGTTTGTAGATACTGTACATGTAAGATCAGTAAAAAAAAATTTAATTCTCTAACTGCAAATGTTTGCAAGTCAATCTTCCTTCCTTACCATTATTTTCGCCAAAGTGCAATTAACTGTGAAAGTGTCAAGTCTCATTTGGAAAATTGCATTCAGCCAACTGCCAAATCAAACACTGCAGAGTCTAGTCTCATACCGCATCAGAGACTTGTACTTAATTAAATAGGCCATGTTCACACTATACTGGATAGGTGCAATTGTGCTGGCACAAAAACAGTACTGGATAGGCCCTCCTGTTAACACTTAAGATGTTGCTTTGGTGCGATTTTTGTGTTGGAGCGATGTTGCACTGCTCCGATTTTGAAAGTGATATACTGTGTATTGGATAGGTTTTGGTGTCGACTTGGTCTGTGCCTGTTCACACAATAGCGGATTTTGTGCTGTCACAAAACCTATCCGGTAAAGTGTGAACATGACCTTAATCTTGGCGGTACAGATTTTGATTGACGGTCAGCTGAATGTGATTTTCATAAAGATTAAATGTACAGTAACTTGAAGCTTTCACAGTCGCACTTCAATGAAAATGTTAGTAATTAAGGTACTACTTAAAATGAAAATGGCTTATTTGCAAGTGTTCATATGCCTAATTCTTACCCAATGCACAATTAAAAGACAGTATAAAGCATCTAGTGTACATGTACACTGTAGTTGTGGTACAGTACCAATCAAAACTAACCTTGTCCATTTACTTTGCGTGCACTCAGAATAGACACTGTGTTTACATGTACTTTGCATTTGCTATTGTACATGCAAAGCAAACATATGTGACCACACACGGGAAAACGTACACTAACGATTATCCGTTAAACGGGCAAATTTAAACGGTTAGCAAACGCTTTTGCAGATCGTTTAAACGCTTTGCCAGACCGTTTAAACGGGCAAGCAAATATTTCTAACGATCTTCTAAACCGTTTAAACGGTTTGGGTTGAAGAGCAAACGCTTTGCCAGATCGTTTAAACGGGCAAGCAAAAAATTCTAACGATCTTCCAAACCGTTTAAACGGTTTGGGTTGAAGAGCAAACGCTTTGCCAGATCGTTAAACGGGCAAGCAAAAAATTGTAACGATCGATCTGCCAAATCGTTTGAATGGTTTTCAAAATCGTTTAAACGGATAGCAAACGGTTTAGATCGTTTAACGATTAACCGTTAGTGTACGTTTTCCCGTGTGTGGTCACATATAGTAAATGCAGGGCAAACACATATATAGTAAATGCAGGGCGCAGCCCATAAACACATTGGGCTACAGTACCGCCTGGAACTATAGGTACATTTGATCGTGATCGAGTCGCAATCAAATCTCATGTACTGACCACGATCTGCTCGCACCTTGCTCACAATCTGCTCGCACCTTGATCGCACCTTGCTCGCAATCAGCTCGCACCTTGCTCGCGATCTGACTGCGATCGCTATGATGATCGCGATCATCAGTCGCAGTCTACAGCCGGGAAACAAAATGCCTGCTTATGAGCATTTCCACAAACCTCTTGGGTCTATAAAATTTACGTGTACAGTCCCTGTCAAAAGTTTTTCACACCGTACGAACCACATGTGGTAGCATGTGGCCCTTTTGCCACATGTGTTTACCACTTTCGGTAAAATTAATGTGGCGAAATGTGGCGAAGCGAAATCGGTAACTGAACCACTTTCGTTAAAACACAATCGGTGACCGAACCACTTTCGTTAAAACACAATCGGTGACCGAACCACTTTTGTTAAAACACAATCTGTGACCGAACCACTTTCAGTAAAACGAAATCGGTGACTCTACCACTTTCAGTAAAACGAATTCGGTCTTAAAACGAATGGAGTTTACCGAACGAAATCTACCACATGTGGTTACCGAATCTTCGTTTTACCGAAGCACATACGGTACCGTATACGGTTGAAAAACTTTTGACAGGGACTGTACGTTCCACATGAACACGGGCTAAACTTTTTATTAGTGAAAGAGTGTAAATCCAGGATCCTAAACCCAATGCAGGGGAACAAGTATTAATTCGAAATAGAGGTTATCATACAATGAACTGCAAAAATCCGGCCAAGCGGCAGGGTGTCTCGATCACGCCATTACGTACTGAAGCTACAGTCTTCAAATCCGCAACGAATGATCCTTGGTGGTCTTGACTATCTAATGGTTCATCAAAACGTTCGAACGGATGGTATTGACCAACTCTCTGATGGTTAGCCAAAATATTCTATCTCACGCGGAGCCACTAGTGATGTGAGTTGAGTTTGTTGTAATCTCGCCCTTGTTCCGAGGTCCTCTGGATTTCCTCCCTCCACAAAAACCAACACGCTAAATTCCAATTCGATCTGCAGATTATTTGATCAGCCACATACATGGCTGTTTCAAGTCCCGTTAGAAATATAGATATCGAAGGGTCACCAAAAGAAAGGTTGCGTGGGATTGCGTTACTAAATACCGTCCAATCGTTAGTTTGGCTTTTTTATTCATCTGATAAACTTTACAGACTTCTGTACTTTCATACTTTAATATATCCGTCAATCCCTTCACGATTCTTTAAAAGTCGTTGCGTACGCTGTATGTTTTCAATTCAACAGATTCAAGAAGCCAGCTTTTCGGTGTTTACATGTGCTTTCAGCCGTGGAGACTGATTGTCTGGTTTTTGACACAACAAGAGTGCCGCGAACTTCGCGGGACATGTGATTTTATTGCAGAATGCAGAGTTAAATAATGTGGGAAAGTTTCTCAACTTTTAATACTGGCAAGTGATAAACGTCTACCAAATAGAATATTCTATTTAATGTCGGATCCGTCATTTTGAATTGAAAGGCGATGAGGTCCGAGTCTCAAATTGCATGAACAGAAGTGTGACACAGCAGTGTTCACCAAAAATTATCTTCCTACCGAATCAAATGCTTTGAAAGTTTGTATTTTATTTATTTATTTATTTCACCTAATGCGAAAACTGGTTTGAGTCCATTCTGTCAAATAAAAACACCCAGGTGAATACATTTTGGATATTTTAATTTGTTATTGGTTTATTTGCCGTGAGATAGCACCGAATCTTCTGGAGTTTCAATTTCAGCTTTTTTACTTCATCACTTCGTCAGTTTGTGATTGGCATTGCGGTTTATAATTGCCGTGAGACCGGTCTGCAGCGATTGGTCTGATGTCAGATGTGAAACAAACAAGTCTCAGTGCTCGTGTTTGTTTTCAAATATGTATACGTAAAATCTAATGTCCGATGAACGTAACTGCGATAATTTCCATCTCGAACACAGTTGATCGCGAGCAAGGTGCGAGCAGATCGCGAGCAAGGTGCGTTCAGATCGCGAGCAAGGTGCGAGCAGACCACGGTCATTGATCGCGATCTCATCGCGATTTGCTCATGATAAATGTACCTAAAGTTCCAGGCGGTACTGTACGATGATGAAGGACTTGTGTTTTGTGCATTTTTTGGAACCCAAATTAGGGAGAAATTACCACCAGATAATTCAAATTATGGAAACAGTGTTGTAATAGACTGATAGAACAACCGTGTTTAAATAAAATTTACTTACTTACTGTGAACATAAATAGTACAAGTATGTGTCATTTAATTTTGCCAGTACCCTCCAGATTTTTGCTAGTGGATTTAGAAGTTCAAGCCTTGTGTATCATTTCTACTTATTGTTTAGTTGAAAGCAGCCCTGTGCCAAGTCCTGTAAAAGCTGAGGGTACAGATCCACCTAAGGTAGGGTTACTCCTTGTTGAACTTTAAATAATAGATGTACAGAATGAGTAGCCATGCTTAGATTGTAAATCCGATAAAGCATGGACACAAATTTTGTATAATTTTATATGGCTTATCAAACATCTCTGAGATGTACCGTATATATAGTCATGTTTTTCTGTTATTTTGGCGATACAACTTATTTTGGCCGAGAAAAGTGAAGCAAAATTTATGCAAATCAGGATGAAATCTGTATCAGATTTACAGATCACTTATCACACACTTATTTCCTTTGTTTTTAATTCATGAATTGTTAAAGGCACCTCGGTTGAAAAACAATGTGTGCTCTCGCATGTTCCCTGTGAATGTCTAAATCTGTTGCTGTGTTTGGTCCTGTAAGGTGTGCACTATTCATGTACATGTATATCAGTTATAGACCAATTTTCTTGTCCATAAAACTCGTTTGAGTTTCCTGCATGCCACCATCTTGGATCTTATGACCTCACAGTGTTGCCCCTATTGTTGCACAACAAAAGAGCTATTGTTTTCTGACAATAGAGGCAACAGTGTGATGTCATAAGATCCAAGGTGGCGGCGCACGAGAAAGTACATGAATTTTATGGACAGGAACTGACACTTTGTGTATAATTTACAGGACACAGCAATAGATTTAGGGTGCCATATTCCATATGCCATTGACCATATTCCAGAATAAGAATAGATAGAAATCACTGGTTCGGGCAAATCTTGCACTGTAAGCTACAAACACTTGCTGGCATTTGATATTCAGGATACATTTATTATTTCGGTGACTAAAAAATCCTGACACAAGTGATTTGTAGTGATCATTCTGTTTATTCATATTCCAGAATACAGTCAATCGAATGCACCCTTAGGCATTCATGTAACAAACATTGAGAGAAAATAGAGTACCAATCGAAACTAACCCCACCCTCGCATTTGCTTTGCATGCACTTAAAATGCATGCAAAGCAAACTCAAAGGAAACCCTGAGTATAGACCCTGTGCTTGCTTTGCATTTCCTAATTACTCGGGCCAGGCCTTCGGCCGAGGCACGAGTCAGAAATCGCAAGTGTTTTATTATTTGTTATTTTTTGTGTCGCTGAAATGCGCCAGCAACCAATCAGATTACACAGGAGCCCATTGTTCGATTCCCAACACGTGACATGATCAACCAATCAGATTCGACACCCGCCCGATCTTGGTTGTGGTCTGCTGCCAAGTCAGCAACGGAGCGAAGATTAACCATTATTTTGCTGAAACCAAAGGTTTCTTCGAATGAAATACCAAGTGGTTAACTTTCCTCCCTTCCTCCGTTGTCATGTTCAGTTATTCTAGGGCTGACAGGACTTTTAGGGGCTTTCAATGGAAAATTCTGACATTTACGAAAGGGATGTGGCGATCCAAATATCGCACAGCAACTGAGCAAGCTACGTCTTCTACTGCCGACCTGATGAGTGATGGTTTTCGTCCAATAATCCACGGAAACTGAAAGAAAATGCCTGTACTGCTGCATCTAAGTGCCATACGATTGCAGTGTTGCGTTGTTGATTAATTGTTGAAATGCTCTACCATCACACACTGTCAGGAGGTCAAATGAGGGATTTTGATTGTTTGCAATGTTGGCTGTACAATTGTTTACTGCGAAGCTAAGTCCTCTCCTGAAAATGAAATACTCTCGAGTCGAGATTATACAACTGGGAAGTCTTGACTAAACCAGTCAACCACTACCACTTCACTAAGACTTCAATTCAAGAGTCACAAAACCTGGAAGTGAATAGTGATTGACCCTTGTCTTTGAACGCGAACGGAAATCAGAACTGGTGAGGTTGAAATATTTGTGTTTATAATTATATACGCACACAAATCTTACTTGTTCCCTACTTTTAGAATTATATTAAGTGTAATGGTGACAGTAATTCGAACTGGAAATGAAATCGTCCATAAGTTGAACTGTATGTGACGTTATAGAGACCAAAAAAAAAAGTTAAAATCGTCAAAAGAATAACAGAACTCAGAAGTAGAATTGACCACGAATTATACCCATAAACAGAACTGGATCCGAGAATACCGTATTAAAATTGAATTGGATCTGTCGAAAGATTAGCAGGATTTGTCGTGGAAAGCCGTAACTAGAAACCGAACTGTCATAAAACAAGAACTGCAGAGTATAAATTATGGCTCTGCCCACAGTATTATATTATGTCGTCACGCAGTTTTTTGTTTGCCGACGATTGATACGAACGGGCTTCAAACTCCGGCTTTGTTTTCTCATTTTGCTACTGCACAGAAGACCTTGAAATATAAACCGTTCAATAAATCTACCTTAATTTATCCTAAAGAAAGCTTTGATTTATACCCTCGAAGAAGGAAATGCATTTGATTTTCTCCACTTCGCCTTCCCTTGCCGTTAACAATAGGAAATGGACAATCTGAAATCTACAATCTGAAATCTACAATGAACCTAAAATGTTTACCGTCTTGTTTTTTTCGGCCAATGGAAATCGAGATACCGTGGCGCTGTAATCGTTTCGGCAGAAGAGGTAAGGAGTCGGGTTGAACTTCTCGAAACGAGCGATAGTATTGGCCTACCCAACAATAGAAAACAGCCTAGTGTTACCCTCTTTAAATAGTTATTTTCCAAGTGGTTTACATGCATGAAATCAACACACAATATTTTATTAAACATTAGGGACTAGTCAAAAATTTGCAGGGGAAATGCAAGGGGGGGGGGGGGGGGGGGGGGGTTGAGAATGCAATCAAAAAGTCTAAACAATATATACGGTGACCTTCCATGGACAATGAGTATGAAATATTTTGCCCCTTTCTCCCCTATTATCACCCCTTTTTTCAGTTCCCATGATTTATGACCCTCCATTTTTGGGGATTCAAAACAATCTCAACCTCCTCCCCATGCTAATTTCTGACCAGTCCCTTCAGTGACAACCCTCATGAAGCCTCAATTTAATTATCAGTAAAACTTTGTAATTAGAAGCTCCCATATGTGATTGCAATGTAAATTATCACAAGCATGAGTAGTGAATCAATTATCCTGCTCCCCTAGCACAAACCATGTATGACACAAAAATATGCTAGAACTCCATGTATTAATTAAAAGTGGCCCAAGTTAAGGTTGTATTTATTCGTTATGCTCTTTTGACATTAAGAATAATTCTTCAAATGGCACCATTTTTTTATTTCTACTACATGTTTAATAACAATTCTCTGCTGTACAAAAATTATTAGAACATTGTATTGACGATTTCCTGTCTTAAAGTTTGGAAACGTAACACATGCATTTAATGTCAAGTGCCATTTTTAATGTTTTCACAAAGTCATCAATTCTTTACATGAATTGTTTTAGAAAATTTTGCCTTCTCCCTAACTGAAAGCCCGAGTATAATGCCCAACGGGCATCTTGTTGTAAATACAAAGCAAATTGAAATCAAACGTGTGGCCACGAAAAATCAGGGTTATGATAATGACCAAATTATTTTGTGTATTTTTTTTGGAACCCAAATTAGGGTGCACTCAGAATAGATCCTGTGTTTACTTTGCGTATGCTATTGTACACGCAAAGCAAGCACATAGTAAATGCAGGGCGTGGCCCATAAACACATTGGGCTACGATGATGACAAACTTGTGTTTTGTGCATTTTTTGGAACCCAAATTAGGGAGAAATTGCCACCAGGGAATTCCAAAACCTGATCCGTTAACTGTTTGTCCAAGAGACAGAATTCCCAAATCAGATGAACATGACACTCTTGAATGTATAAATTACATGTAAGTTATTAGCGACTGAGAATGAGATTGTAAACACACTGAACATCTCAACATTTTCCTGCAAATAAAGATGCTCAAGAACAGTTTGGCAATTTTTTTTCTGATGAGAGTACAGTCGAAGCTGACTGCTGCAAGATGAATCAATTTAGAAATGTTGTGGAAGCAAAGAAATAACGAGATCAAAACCAAAACATCCTTTGAAGAAAGCCGACCTGGGAACGAAAGTCACAATCACAGCATGAAAACAAGGCTTTCAAAGTTTTACTTCATTTCTTGCACTTGGAGCTCGAGAAATTGTTAATATAAGACTACTTCTCTAAATTACCAAGAGGCTGCTTCAAGGTGTCAAAGCTAAGACAGGAAGGAAAAGATTTCGAGAGAGAAGCGAATGTGTGCAAAGATAACTGTGTTTGCTTTGCGTTTACTCAAACGTACACACAAAGTAAACACAAACCCAAATGCAGGTGAGGTTAGTTACAGTCGGTACTGTATAATTTGTAAGCACTTGTCCGATTGACAAGTGGAATTCACAGAACATTTCTTGCCCTGTGGTACTTATATTAATAATATAGCATTTAATATTCACCTACTGTACTGTACTGCAACTGCTATATATTTGTTTCAAATAAAATTCTTCAGTTTTGAGTAAGGACTGTAAAGTAGAACTTGCTCTATTTCTGTCTCCAAGGTGCATACAAAGGGCAGAAAGAGGAAAAAAGCATACAAGGACAGTAATGCCCCCAAGGCACCCCTCACAGGTTATGTGAGGTTTCTAAATGAACACAGAGAGAAGGCCAGGAATGAAAACCCAGATCTTCCATTCCATGAGGTCACTAAGATATTGGGGAACATGTGGAGCCAGCTTCCAACAACACAGAAACAGGTTTGGATTTTATTTTTCTTACGATATGTGTCAGCATGCAGCCTTTCATTAACTTTTGAAGTAGGGGACACATGTATTTCAAAAAGTAGGTGGCAGATGAATTTTATTTTTCTCATCCTCTACCACAATTTATTGAAAAAAGGAGGTTGAAGTAGCCAACTTCCTTCATCGGCCCTTATTGAAAGGGCTGTGTCAGGTTCAACCTGAATCCGCTGTATTTCCCATTGTAATCAGCCATTGAATCAGTGATGGAGTGTCCTTATAATTTCCTATTATAATCAGCCAATCAGGGATGTAATCAGGGATGGTACATGTATGTCCTTATTTCCTATTGTAATATCAGACGAGTTGGCAAGCTCCAGTCAAATGTGCAACAACTCATCACTCATGACAGGGTCAAATTCAGTGTCTTGTTTTTTATAGTTGTACCTGGAGGAAGCTGAAAAGGATAAAGAAAGGTACATGAAGGAGCTGGAAAAATATCAGCAGACAGATGCTTACAGAATGTTCATGGTAAAACAGAAGGCTTTGAAAAAAGGTAGGAAATACATGAATACAGTTGCAACAATTCCACCCTGTAAGCACAGCCTTACTTTCTTTACTTAATGTGGAAATACACATAGTTTTCCAACTAGTTTTTAGCCTTTTCCACACTAACAGAGAAAGAAGGCATTGTACATACACTATTCCTAATGTTTCAAAGTCCTAGGACTTCAAAATAATGTGCGTTTAAACTAGTGAGGTTTAAACGAGTAAGGACACTATTCTGAGGGTTAGAACATGCCATCCATATGGCATGCTGTGACCTAGAAATGGGTTTCCCATTGTTCTTGTCCTTCTGATCCAATCAAATTACAGAATTATGGCACAGTTATGGTACATGTACCTGTACGAAATTGGCTCTATTGTGAGCCTGTGTTGGTGGTCATTATCATGATTATGTGAAACTGAAGTAGTCCACTCCAAAACGGCATATACGTACACGTACATGTACATATAACTAGTGATCATATTCTAAATTCTCCTTTACAGTGGACAGTGTGTCGATTTCATATTTAGATTAACTTTGCAAACTCTGCCACAGTCCTTTTTCAATTTGTTAGTGACCAATAGTCTCACAGATAATTTTCCCTCTTTATTTGATTTCTAGAGACTGACAATGTTAATGGGACAACTGAGAATCCGGTAAGATGGAGTTTATGCAACTCTTTTGCCATTATAATGTCATGTATATGTAAGTGTCAGGGATGTTGATTTATAATTTTAGAGATAACAAGGCCAAACATAGTTCTAGAGGAGACATTGCATTGTGTTCTACATGTACATTTATATCTGCCATGTTTCACAAAAGGACCCTTAGAACCTAAGACTCCCTTTTGTAAAAGCATGGGTGATCTTGTGTGCCTTTAGCTTTAAAAGCCAGTAACTCGTGTTTTTGCCGTTTTTGTGAAAGGGCAAATGACAGTTTAAGACTTTTCTGGCCTTTCTATCCCATAATTTACTTGTGTTAGATCTATCCCATAATTTCTTTATTTGAGAGCTAGAGTTTAGGGTTAGGTTAGAAAAAGGCCATTTTCTGGTATTTTTACTCAAAATACAGCAAAATTCCATGGATTAAACTTAATCTACAGGAAGAGACTGTTGTATTGCTGTGTAGTGCATCGAAATCCATTAAAAGCTTGAGAAATGGCGCCACTTTGAAATTTAGGTTAAACAAGTAAATTAATGTGTACCTGTTGGCTTTAAAAGCCATGCCAGTAACTCACTTTTCAACGTTTTCATCCAAAAAATGCATTTTTTTTCTCAGACCCAGTGGGAAATGTACATCTTTCACTAAGCAAATCGTTGCGCCATACGTCAGGCAAAGTTGGTTTTCTCCTCCCCACCCCTAGCCACACCCACCCCCCACACACACACAAAATACCTAGAGATCAATTATTGGAAAGAAAGGCCAGAAAAGTCTTAAACTGTCATTTGCCCTTTCAAGAAAACGGCAAAAACACTAGTTACTGGCTTTTAAAGCTAAAGGCACACAAGATCACCCATTTTTCACAAAAGGACCCTTAGAACCTAAGACTCCCTTTTGTGAAAACATGGGTGATATGCTTATTTTCTGCTTCAGAGCTGGACCATTATTGAGAATGAGTAATTCAACTGGAACAATGGCCTGTTGCCTGGCCAGACGGGACAATCTGCGGTCAAATCTGCAGGTCAAATTTTAGCCAGAATTTCAGCCTTCTCTTCCGGTTTGTTCTTCCTGAGAGAGACATCTGAATTCATTTGACGATAATGCCATCCAGTGACGTCAAAGCGGATTAATTTAATTTATGCAAATAAAACTGCCATGGCAGCTGTAAAGAGTTCGTTAGGTCACAAAAACAATGCTCTCGCCTTGAGAAATTATTTGAGATTATGTCAAAATTAAGACCCTACCTATCTACATCCCATTTGCTTCTCAAGTGCCTCTTAAATATATGCTTTTTGAAGCGACAAATCATTCAGTAACATGTGATCTTCGTCTGATCTGCCATGTGGTTCGAGACAAGGAGAGATTACTTTTGTAAATTTGTAAACAATGCAGCAGAAAAGTAGAAAAGCATGGAAGGATATTTGGAGAAATTACAAAGAAGTACGAAGACTCTTTTATGGGAAAGAACAGTTCCTTGAAGAGAGTAGAGTAGTGGTAATACCACTGACAGAGTATGAATGAATAATCGATTATCAACAATCCCGCAAAAGCAACTGGCGACGTGAAAAACGTACATGTTTACAGGACAGTCAGCTGGTTATTTTGCAGGACACTTTCAATCCATTTCCAGTTGTTTTCCTTACGAATTTAAGGTCTTTGCCAAAGACAAGCACTCCATTGAAACTCATCAACAATCAACCATTGCAAGTCCAAAACAGAAACAAAAAATCCTGCCATCTTCTCTGATGAGTTACTTATGATAATTATGCAAAATTATAAAATATGAACCAATCAAAGATCACTACCAGGTTTTCTGGTAGTGACCTCACTGGACAGCATTATCGTCGAATGAATTCAGACGTCTCTCGGGAGAAACGAACCAGAGGAGATGGCTAAAATTCAGGCTAGTCAAATTTCAGTTCTATGTATAATTTGTTTAATGTTACTGGATACCTTCAAAACGAAAAAGATGGGAATTTTTTTTTTTTTTGCACATAAATGTAGTTTTAGTAGCGGTGTTTGATATACTAAAAACTCCATAAAAAAATATATATTGACAGAGAAATACCAAAAGGAAGTTTTAAACCGGAAGTAAAAGGTTCTGTTTGATCGACAGCAGATCAATTAACACATGACAAGTGCTCACTCACCCGTATCGAAAGTGTGGGGAAAGCTAGCGCATAAATTCATTTCATATATCAATGTTTACGTTTATCAAGAAAAAAAAATCACATGCAATTCCGTAATTCCATCGGTTGTTGGCCTTATGTCTTCCAAAAAGCAAGCAGGATGCCCTTAGCTTGGAAAACAAAGAAAAATGAAAAGCAAAACAAGGCCAAACAACGCATATGACTTCAAGCCCAATAGAAGTCCTCGCAAAACCCAACAAGGGTTCGTATTTTCACTTTCAAACGGAGTGCCGAGTGATCCACATCTGAACATAAAGAAGAATTGATAGGAGCCAGCCGAGAGAATATTTGTTTCCAAGAAAGCTTAGATGGAAACGTAGAGTCTGACGGTTCACCTTTTTGTCACTAAAGATCATCCTCACTAAAGATCATCCTCACTAAAGATCATCCTCACTAAAGATCATCCTCACTAAAGATCATCCTCACTAAAGATCATCCTCACTAAAGATCATCCAATTGCGAGCTGAAAAGCTGCTCTATGTCTTAATAGATAGTATAATCATGTAACCAATACTGGGTCTTAAATACTGTCCAGTATGGTTGAAGTGTTTCTCTAGCTTAGTTATCACTGAAAAAAATTGAACTGCAGATTTGACCTGTAAATTGTCCCATCCATTACCTGGCTGTTGGGCTATTATCTACATCCCTGCATGTACTAGTTAAATATAATTTAATTACCATAGTTTACCACTTATAAGCTGCAGCATTTTGCCACAAAATTTTTGAAAAAAATGTTAGAGCAGAACAAACTCAAGCTACAATGTAGCTGCAAAGGGAGTCTTACTGACCATTGTAACTGCTTCATTTGCCATTTAAACACATACATACATGTACAATGTAGCTATACACTGTCATTATTCATGTGGCAGCCATGTTTAATCCCAGGAGAATAAAAGGTTTTGTAGTTGTGTATACAAACTTGTACTAGGCTAAAGTGAACAAGTTGCACCGGAAATACGTTGTCGGTAAGACTGGTCGGTAAGTGGTCGGTAAAATTGTGTCGGTAAGTGGTTGGTAAGCTGTCGGTAAGCTGTCGGTAAGTGATTGACTCATTTGAACCAAAATATGCTTTATATATTCTTAAGTTTCCAACGTTCTGGCAACGATAAACCGCTTCGATAACAGATAACAAATTAAAATATCCGCGGCACTCACTGTTGGACCTCTCCTGTTGTGTCAAAAACCAGACAATCAGTCTGAAAGCGCATGAATCATTATCTCATACTGGCTCAAGAATATTTTGAACCAAAATACGCTTAATAGCTTCCAAAGTTCCCAACGTTGTGGCAACGATAAACCCCTTCGTTCCGTTCGAAATTTCGGCGAAAAATCAATCAGATACGTGAAAATTCGAATGCCAAGGCGAAATATCGCCAACCTGTGAGCGACATTTCGACAATATTTCGTTTATTGTCAAACGAAAATTCGGACCAGGTTATCGAAATATCGTACGTGTTTATTGCACAATTTCGTATTTTAACCTTTCTTTCACGTTTTGGTAAATATCCTGCGTGCCAGAGGCGTAAAAATAGTCAAGATTCTAAAATAATAAAAGTCCCCGTGAACTTTCAGCCAGACGCGTGTCTCATTTCTGACACAAATGCCGCTGGGGCGCAATTAATTTCTATTCACGCTAACTGACTTATCTGATCCGATGCATTAAAGCTCCTTTATTTCAAAAGGAATTGCACTTTCCCAGTAGATACAATTTAAGTACTGCCTCACTATTTATGATGCGATTTCTACGTCGATGTGTTAGCTTTCATAACAGCCTATTCTTTGTAAACAGAAAATGCTTTGCAATGCTTGCTTGTGAATAGACGGCTACTCAATAGACCGCAAAGTACCGTTACTAGGAAATTACTGGCAATTACTTACTACCCATGATTGAAAGGTGGGAAACTTCTAATAATCTTTACAATTTGCCTGAAATGTCTCTTACAATCCAAACCGAATTAATTGAATGTTTTGAAATGTCTAATAGTTTAACCGAACTCTGTGCTACAATTTATTTCTTTGTTTTGTAAACAGATGATGCTTTGCTCATGTGCCGAATGCAATGAAAAAAAAATTATGCAGTTTCTTTTTAGTTCGGCATATCAGTGGAGCACCTTTCCCTTGCAAATAGCTTCCTGTGCGCTAGCAGACCTATGTTTAATATCTTGCCGCATTATCGTTTCATAACAACCCATGTCGCTTTTTGGTCCTAACCCTGCATGCCAGAGGCGTCAAAAAGTCAAGATTCTAAAATAATAGATTTGCTGCAGGTTGCCGCAGTTTGCCGCAGTTCGCCTGTGTTGTTAAAGAACACGTGATATCAGATAGATGGGAATCCAAGATGGCACGGGTTCACTAATTCACGAAGTTGAATCGAGAATATGCTGCAAAGAAGAAAAGACATATATTGAGTACACTATTTTCATCAATATCCAACTATCTACAACGTAGTAAGAATAGGCATAAGAATGTGCTATTGAAAAATTTTGTTCTATATCAAGATATATATATATATATATACGTGATATCAAGAGCGTTATAAGCGAAAATTCCCTGTTTGTACTATCAGCTGTATTTTACTTTGAGACGAAAATTCCCTGTGAAAACCAAATGATTCTCAAGTACTGTTGGTAAGCTGTCGGTAAGTGGTTGGTAAGCTGTCGGTAAGTGGTTGGTACATGTAAGCTGTTGGTAAGTGGTCGGAAAGTTGTCGGCCGACCACTTACCGACAACAAATTTACGGTGCAACTTGTTCACTTTAGCCCTTGTACTGAGAGGCTGTGTGTGCATAATGTATTGTTCTGAGTCAAGGTGGCAACCATATGTACATTACATATAAGGCATATTTAACAGACATTGAAAATGAATATTAATACATGTATGTGAAAGTGAATATTAATGCTAAAATTAATGCCAAAATGTTAATGTTTATATCCTCACCCCCTAATATAAAGGTGTCTGAATAACCTTTTTAAGGCAAAGTTCTTAATGCTTTAACGGTTCAGGGTTTTCAATAGAAGCCGTCGAATCTCGTCTGGTATTTTACATGAAATCGCAGCCTACTTTGATTGAAAAATTCCCCAAAAATTAGATATTTGCGCCAATGGCGCTCGATGCTCGCCGCCTACTCTTCAAGTTTTGCCACTTACTTCAAATGTTATTGAAAACCCTGATGGTTGATAACATTACTGATTATTAGCGGCATTAGACCTGTAACATGTCTGCATCCCTAGGTTCCTGGTGATGAGAATGATTTACTATGCAGGCCATGTAACATGTTCTTTAATTCGCCACACAATAAGCGAGAGCATCTGCTGGGAAAGAAACACCACATGATCACCATGGGACAAATGGACAAGAACGACAAACCAGAAAAACCTGAAAAGGTTAGGCATCACAGTCTTTGATGTAAACCTTGAGCATTTGCACAGAAAAAAAAACAGTTGGGATGGAACACACCAAATGGAACAGTACATCCACTGCCATTTTGATTTAAGTAATTAAAATTGCACTGGAAACCTGAGGAATACCTCTGAAGGTACATGTATTGCTTCCTTTTCAAAAACGTTCCAGTGGAATGAATCATTCCAATTGAATGCTCAACCAAAAATATCAGTTTTTAGTGCAAGTAGTAAATGCTCCTTATTAAAAGTTTTGTGGATCTAGACTCATTTCGGACACTACGCCACTCAAGTTCCTAGCTGCAAATGGAACCAGTGTCCTTAATTGGAAAACCATTTTGCCTTTTTTTAGGAAAAGAGCACTGATGCAAAGGCAGAAAAGGAAGCTGCACTTGGAAAAAGAGTAATGGCAGAAGATGAAACTGTAACAACTGATGGAGATATTCCAATATTTACCGAAGAATTCTTAAACTACAACAAAGGTATTGAACCAGCCATATGATTTCTCTGATACATACTATGAGCCACTTTGGAAATGAGTAGGGGATTGGGACAAGTGTGGTCTCACAAAGGCACTTGGGAATGTTGTAGGGGATACAGTACGTATCATACAGAACCCCTCAAAAATATTGTATATAGCCAAATAACTCATTGAATACCAGCAGAGAAAGCGAAGTAAGCTTGATAGAAGACACTACATAGATATTTGCCATGTTTGTTTGGGTTCTGTACACTGTATGTCCCTTGTAACGATCCCAAGTGCCTTTGCCAGACCTCGCCCCAATCCCCTACTCGGTTCCAAAGTGGCCATTGAATTAAATTAACCATTTATGCAATTTAATTAAAACTAATATAAAACTGACTTTAAATGTTAATTCAGTTATTCTAAAATAGAAAAGCTTGAAATCCTGCACATATCCCTATTGCAAAATGTGGAAAGTAGTTATTTCTTTTAGTACACCCCTTAGCAATTTTTTTTTGTGTTTGATAATGTCAATTTTTTTCCAATTTAGGGATACCAGGAAGAAATCCCCCCCAAAAATTCCTCTATTTCAGGGCTGGAAATTAAACAAAAGTTCTAGTCATATTTTGCGACTAGTTAGGTCACAAGGTCACAATTTTTAGTTGCTAAAAACGGAATCGAGTGGTCTTACAACAAAAAGCTGTGCTCACTATAAACTGTTATTTTTAATAGTGACTGCTTTAACATGATGTCTGAGGGAAGGTTCATGTCACTTGGATAAAGGGAAATAAAAGGGGGAAATGATGGTAAATAGTGCATGATTTTGCTGAAAATTTGTAAAATTCCAATGATTATAACACAAGCCTGTTGGATATTTCTTTCAAAATATATTTCATTTATCTAGGTGAAAAAGTCACCAAATTTGTGACTGCTGGTAAAGTTTTAGTTTCAAGTAATTTGGTCGTATTTGTAATTGTATTGGTTGCAATTTTGAGCCCTGTATTTAATAGGGTAGGATTTGTATTTTCAGATGAGCTACAATGAGCACTCAATGGAGGCTCGATGCCAGGGGAATTTGCGATAGCTATTTAGAATGAAAAAAGACGCCCCTGTATTAGCCTCCATCAAGTACTCATTTCAGCTCGTCCATGAGAATATGAATCTTGCTTATAGATGGTTTGCACTCAATCCCCAGAGATTCAAATGACAAAGGGCATGGCGGCCATGTTGGTGTACAGAACAAAAGAAGCTAACAAGGAATCTATTGTTAACTGTACACCAATATGGCGGCTATGACGTCACGTGCAAAGGGTCCATTGGCATGATAGACCTTTAACTCATTCCCATAAAATTGATGAGTTCACTTTGCAGAACCTTGATCCCACAGGTTGTTTAATTATGGCGGCTATGACGTCACGTGCAAAGGGTCCATTGGCATGATAGACCTTTAACTCATTCCCATAAAATTGATGAGTTCACTTTGCAGAACCTTGATCCCACAGGTTGTTTAATTATTAACCTACATTGTAGGTTCTTGCAGTGTAACTACTGCACTGAAACCAGGGCCACTTACTACAGACAACGAGAACCAACCACAAAGTCATTGCAGAGCGAAAACAAAGCATTCCAACTTACAGTTACTTGAGGCAGTCAGCATTTTGACTTACTCGAGCTTCGATCTGGTAAAAGGCAAATTTGGTTCACTAGTTCTGAAGTCAGTCTTTTGAATGAAGAAAATAGCTAATATTATTACAGTGGCATCTATGAATAGCTCAGTTTCAGTGGTATTGACCCGAATGCCCCACTTCGATGTAATGAAGCCCAAAAAGCCTAGCAGGTAAAAGTGCCATTTTGCCATTTACCAAAAAGTCCTTCCAGATCACAATATTCTTCGAGTTGGTTCCCTTTATTCTTACTAGTTTGATATTTTTTTAAAGTACATGTATGTTTTCAGTTAAGAAGTTGAAAATGTTAACAAATTATATGATTATTAAAATTTACCTATTACTAAGGAAGACATAAATTTATGGATTCCCACACTGATGAAGGAAAGCATAAATTTATGGATTACCAGACGGCAAAGGAAAGCATAAATTTATGTGCTCCCTGAAGAAAGACCCAAATTATTTAGTTTTTGTTGAAAAAGTCTGCATTTTTCTTCGATTTCTTTATTCAAAAGTAGCCAAAATATAAGGCTGGTATTTTCAAAAATGCCACTTGTCAACCTTTTTCACTGAAATGGCAAAACAGCATTTTCTCCTGCTAGCCTGTTCCATTGAAACCATCATTCTTGCATGACACCAACACCCTCTTAAACAAGCACAACTAATTCAGATACACAGTTTGAATAGCACTTCATTACATCGAAGTGAGGCTTTCGGGTCAATACTGCTGAAACTTCTATTCGTAGATGCCACTGTAATATCAGCTATTAATTGCATGGATATGCTAGAGTTTATACTTTGTAATGCTCTATTTTCATTTTGCAGTGCGTTTAGTTCTGGTTTTAGAGGTTATACTGTAATAGAGCGGATTTCAATTGAGTGTTGGAAGTGTTTTGGTTTTGCGTTTACTAAGCTCTCCTATTGGCTGAGAAAGTAAACCAACCAATCAGAATCCAAAGTAAAACCAAACGCAAATTGGTTTTGCTTTGGTTTGTCATTGGCTCACAGAGAAGCCATTTATGAGTTACTTGTGATTACTCACTCCTATGATTGGCTGGCTGTGGGTAATTTGTGTTTGGTTTCACTGCACTCAACTGAAAACCACTCTAATGGTGAAGTATTAGCCAGTATTTACAGTTAGTGCATTGAAAGGCTCATTTTAAGTGTAACAAATTAACAGTGAGTCGATTGTAGTGTGTCCAAAACAGTTACGGTAATGTAGTGGGGAGAGTGTGAGGAGTAAAAGCACTGCCGCCCCCCCCCCCCCCCCCCCCCCCCATCCCACCTGCTGTATGCTGTAAGCTGTAATACTTAGCCTGCTATAACAAATTTAAAACAATTCATGACTAGTTCCTGTAAAAACTACATGTAACTACATGTAGTACTGTATGCTGGGAAAATTCATGAACATTTGCATTATCAATTAAGAGTTTATTAAGGTGTGCTAACCATCAAGGGAGGTAAGTTGCCACTGACGTTGAGTGCTAGCCCTACATGTATGTTCTGACAGTGATTTCTTAAATTAAACAGCATTTAAACATGTTCAGACTTGGGTGTGAATGGGGTATAAGTGATTGATAGTACTGAAATGCAAGAGGTTCTCACACCATCTCTCTCTCTCTCTCTCTCCTCCCCCCCCCCCCCCCCCAATAAAAAGTAGTAAACATTTAATTAAGGCATTCAAGTGTCTTCTTTAATTTTTAGTTCGTGAAAACGAGCTTCGAAAGCTTCGCAAGACCAACACAGAATTTGAAGAACAAAACGCAATTCTAAGTAAACACATTGAAAACATGAAGAAAGGAATCGAAAAACTAGAAGGAGAGGCTGAGGAACAGCAGAAGGAGATTAACGAGCTTCAAAAACATCTAAACAGACTGCGGCGTATACTTGTCAAGAATTTTGCCGATGTCACAATACCCGGATCAGAGGACGTTGTGGTGTCTGAATCGGCTGTGGATGTTTTCGTCTCCAGACTGCATCGGTCTATACAGGAGAACCCAAAAGAGAATGCTGAGCTTGTTAACAAAATCAAAGGAGTTATCACCAAGATCGATTATCCCAAGTGAGTAAGCAGGTTCTTTTTCTCATGATTTGAAGGCATGAACTTTAATTTTGCACTTCTTGTCATAGTCATATCTATCTTTAACAAGTCTCAGTCTGTGTGAGATATATAGCTAAAAGCAATCCTACCCAATTCCAAATGCTCAGCACTCCATTTTAGGAGTGGCACAATGGTAAAGCACTTCACCTCACCTCTGTGGGCCAGGTTTGATTCCTAGACACGTTGCCATACATGTATGTGAGTTGAGTTTGTTGGTATATTTTTTTCTATGCGGGATTTTCTCCAGGTTCTCCGGTTGCCCTCCCTCCACAAAAACCAGCATGCTAACTTTCAATTTGATCTGTGGAATAGCCAGGACCTCGCTTCGATCAGCCACCATGGTTGTTTCAGGTCTCATTAGAAATTCAGAGTATTATCTGCATTATTTTACTGTCAGTCATGTCTATGGGCCACATCATGCAAAGAGGGCCTGGACAACATTCAAGTTAATAAATAATTAATAATTATTTGCCAAAGGCGAAGTCGATATTGGGAATATTCACCAATATCGACTGACCCTGAGGAAAATAATTGTTTTAGTATATACAACATGGGAACCTGTTTTTGGGTACTGCATTTTGTACTGCAATTGCGAAACGTGAATTTATGCCTGCCATTTTGTTTCAAAATTATCCGAAGTTTTGTAGGTGGCTATTGCTCATTATTCCGAAGATAGTGAGCCAATCAAATTGCATGATCTATGTTGGTTCCCGTGTTGTCATACTAATTTGTATTATTGTGTTTGGATAAATATGACCACTGAATTTAGGAACACTATAAAACTTACATTTGTAAGACAGAGGGCAGAACTTTTTCTCTTTTTTTTTAGGCAGGTAAATAAAAATATTTTTTTCTTGTGACTGGTAAAATTGAATTAACTTTCATTAATTCAGTCATACTGTACCCTCATATAGAAACAATACATTTGTCAGTTGTTTGTGTGCACTCTCTCACTCAGATCACAGGCATTTTTGTGCAGTTTTCTCCCATTTTTCCAAGGCTTTCATTGTCAAATTTGGCAGAAATACAAAGTGTCCGTGCTAGGAAACATTTACATAACAATATAATCAAAAACATTGATTTTAAAAACCTATGGGATCAGCTGGACACAAAAATTCGACCTGCCATCAGCCAATCACAGTTCACAATTCCTTTGAATTCTGTACCAGGGGAAAAAAGTATATATTAAATACGTTCCTCTTATATCAGTGTCATTTTTATTTCAGTTGCTTAAAGGACGCCAACAGCTGACAACACAAGGAACTTATTAATGTGGCCGTGTATCCAAGCCAACTATTTTGTACAGTGAGTCCCAAGCCACAGACCCAATAAAAAAAATGGCATCCAATAAATGAATATTGTTCTGAACTGACTAGCTGCACATGCACATGAAAAGTTTTTTTACGGCAATGTCACCAGAAGGCTAGTCAGTCCAAGACGATTCATGCTATCGGATGCCATTTTTCAAATGAGTCTATACAGTGCATATTTTGGAGATCTTTATAAGAATTTGGAATACAAATTTCTATTTGTAATGTACAATGTACTTTACATTAAAAAATTAACAGGTTTGAGATTCAAATATTTAAGAAAAGAAGTCACGATATGTGTAAGCTGACAATGGTGGAATGGTTTGTTAAATGACGTTCTTTAGCCATCACATTTTTTTTTTTTAAATAAAATTATACTGGAAAGATTGAACAGATGTTTTAACCACATCATAGTTCTACGCCTGGCAAGTAAACTAAATTTTGACCAATCAGAACATAGTTAATAGAGTGGAATGGTTATGAAACCCAGCAATCTTCATTGTTATACATGTAGGTCTTAATTGTTCACTTTTTTCAACCCTGACCATGCACAAAACACAATAGATATATTCCAATATGTTAATCAATCAGCTAATAGAAACGTGGGTTCAGTCGTTTAGGGGACGCTAATGGACTATGACCGTGCACAATCTTTTGTCTTACCCTTCCAACATAAATCACAGCGCCTGTGTTTGCCCCTTTCAAGTTTGCTGGGTTTCCTAACCATTCCACTTGATTAACTATGATCAGAATGAGCATTGTTCTCTTGGGAAAGGACAGCCGCCATCTTGTCGCGCAAGCCTGTTGGCAATGATAACACAAACTTGATCTCTTCAGTGTTTATTACTGTTTTCATTGAAGTGCTACCCTGGAAGTTTCAAGTCCCGTTTTGATAATTGCATTTAGCCGCCTGTCAATCAAACATAGAAAGATGTAAAGCTTTCAAAAGCATACCACCTACACTTAATTAAATCTAGGTGGTACTTACTTGAATGACGGTTGGCAAAGGTGCCAACCATTTGACTTCTGAAGGGGAGGGGGGAGGGGGGGAGGGGGGGAGGGAGGGATGATTTAGTATAGGCATGATATTTTATTTTACCATCCACATTCAGTAGGAATTTTTTCCCTAAGGACATATAGATGCATGGTGACTGGTATTCCTTTGCATGTTTTTCTTTTTCGCGAAAAGTAGCTTGCAGATTTTTTTTAATCACCCCCCTCCCCCCCAAAAAAAACAAGTCAAATGGTTGGCCCCTAAATGCCATTTTCCAAAGGAGACTCAAAACTTTCACAGTATCACTTCAATGGAAGGGCTATGTGCGATCGATAAGGGTGTAAATGACTCCTGATCACATTCTAAATTCTCTTGTATAGAACAAATAATTTGAAGGAGAATTTAGAATGTGATCAGGAGTCGCTTATGCCCTTGTTGCACAGAGCCCTTTATCATGGGAACGGTAATAGGAAATTCAGGAAAAGATGGGGAATTAATGTCATTGGCAATGTTGTGAAGTTTCCTGGGTAACAGACATCTTGTGGTACCTAGCAACAGTAACTAAGGGGTGGAGCTATATGAAATTATGCAGTGGTGAAATATGACTGAAAACTTGTACCACACATCTTGTTTAACAATATCAGTAACTGTGAAAACAAACATTGGATTGTATCTAAAAGCCAGTTCCTAGACTCGTTATGAGATAGTACTTAGGTTTTTTTTGCAATATTTGTTGCTATTTTATAGATCTGTAAAGGTATTCTTTAGATATACATGTATTCTATGGATATTCAAAACAAAACACAGGATAATTTGATTGTTGAGTATCTTTGATGTTATGTATGATTTTTGCATGATTTCTTAAAATAATGGTAAAACAGATTTTGGTGCCATGTTCTTCATACCTTTTATGTGCACTTCTGATCCGTCACTTTTTTCCTTCGAGTGCTTGCAGGAATTTTTTGAATCAAATCTTCCCTTGCACAAATTTTCTTACAATTTCCAGCCCCTATGTTCTAAAGATTCACTCCAGACATGCGAGAAACTCCAATGCTTTCATTAATACAGTATATTAAAACGCTTATTTTCTGTTTCCTAATTAAATACCACCAAATTACATGGTGTGCAGACTTGAAAAGCCATTGAATTTAAATGTCTGCTTTGCCTTAAAGTACTAGATATAGAATGAACGGATGATCTTTATGGGATTTACAAACTCCAGCTGAAAGTGAGAGTTTGTAAGTCCCACACAGATCGTACGCAAATTCGTTATTGCACTAATCAAATGTCTAGATGTAGTGTGTCATGTCATGTTTTCAGTTATTTTGGCGATGCAACTTATTTTGGCTGAGAAAATCGAAGCCAATGTTTATGTAAATCAGGACGAAATCTCTAGTAGAATTAGCCACTTTTTTATTAATTTCTTCGTTTTTGCTTCATGGATTATTAATGAGTTTGGTGGCACTTTCAATCGAATTTAACCTTCAAGTTTCTTTAAAACAAAGCTATAAAAAATAACACCATGAGATAGAAGAGAAATACCTAGCCTGCGTACAGCATCCCCTACTTGAGGGAGAACGGCGATTTCATCGTTTCCGTTTCTCCCCATGTAAGGTCCTACATGGGGAGAAACGGAAACGATGAAATCGCCGTTCTCCCTCAAGTAGGGGATGCTGTATGCAGGCTAAGAAATACCATGCTTTTCTAACTTTTTCGATAAAGGATGGCAAAGATGAAAGTGGATTACAAAAGCCTGATTTCGGTTACAGTGAACTGATTTCAAGTTGCTTGAAAATTCAAGTAAAAGGAGTATCAGTATTTTTCATCCACATGAACCTTTGCCAGCCTTCATCAAAATTGTCTCTATGGCTTCTGAATATTGCGTAAATGCTGTTTTGCTTTACACGGGTCAGCACTTGAGAAAATCAACCTCATTAGACAAAACAGCATGTACTGTAAAAGATAAGTACCGTAGTTCTGTGAAATTTGAGTAATTAATATTTCGGTTTCACTGAAATAAGGGAGCGGTCATTAATTACTGGGGGGGAGGGCCGGTAAATTTAGGGGGAGCGCTAAGATTTTTTGGGCTTCGATTTGGGGAGGGTCACAAATGTTTGGGCACCTGTTTTAACAATGAAACTTTTATAATATGTTTAGGCTACTTCAATCGACCATTCAACTCCACCTTGGAAATGTCCCTTGACCAGCAATCAGCGCGTGCTGGATGCTGCTAATGAACAACATTCAAGACCTCAAACATTCTGCTTGATGACGAGGTTTTCAGGAGTAAAACAAAAGAAATGCTTTCCTCTTTTGTTAAAAAAAAAGACGTCATTTTTTTATGTTTTTGGGAGGGCCAAGATTTTTTGGGCTGATGTTTTGGGGAGGGCCCTCTCCCCCCCCCCCCCCTCCCCCAGTAATAAATAACCGCTCCCTAAGAGAACTTTGTATGAAATCAGTCTATCATTGCCCCACCATACCACCCTCACTTTCATGTTATTTCAAAGCTCTTTATGCTAACAACCGCTTTTCCCAACTTTTTTAAAATTTTAATTCTGAAAGCATTATGGCGAGGGGGCATTTATCTAAAATCCAGAATGTTTTAAATTTGGGCGAACATTAAAGGGGCTATGTCACTAGTCACCGCTGACCTAAAAATGTGCTGGCTCGGAACGAGGGCCACGAAAATGTTTCCGTGATCTACGCACAGTTTGTGAATCATTTTTGCACATTTACTTTGATTTCATCCATCCTACACGTGTGCTAGGATAGTGTTAGGATAGTTTATATGAAAACTACTGAAAATAAGTTTGTTCCGGTGTACCAGCGATTTCGCCCCCCCGTGAATTCGCCCCCGGGGGGCGAAATCGCTAGTGAATTCGCCCTCCCTTCCTCGCCCCCCTCTAGCGATTTCGCCCCCCTCCCGCTAACCTTTTAAAAGGTTATGAATACATGTTTTCCTTCTTTTTATTACTGTAATGTATTTGGACGTGGAGAATAGTAATACAAAAAACTATCAGTAATGTTTATCCGCCTTCTTTGAAAAGACTTTGCCGAATGTTCAAGTGTTACCGACTCGCGTGAAAACTTCCTGAATAAACAAGCTAATGAACTAATTAAGATCTAAAACGGCGGGAAGTTTTAAAACTTACCTTAGCTTGCAGCGAGTGGACTCGTATTTGGAAACAACTGCCAAATAGCCTGATGATTTTTACATGCATGAAAACCATAATGAAGTTCACGTAATTATCGTGGTATGTAAGTTTTTATAACCCGTAATGCTCGCGTCGATCCATCTATTTTGAAAGAACTTTGCCGAATAAAGGAGTGTTACCGACTCGCGTGCTTTGTTCTATTTCAATTGAGCTAACGGCGCTTGTTAATTCGGTAATTAGATCAGTTCTAACTAGGAAAACCTTTCTGGATAACAGCTTATTAACTAATGAGAAGATAAAACGGCGGTAAGTTTTGCAATTTTCTAGCAGTGTAATTAACTAAAATTCGGAAAGAATTTCAAATGACTTTCCGAAGAAAAGGAGTGTTACCGTCTCGCGTATTTTTGTAGTCATTAGTAGTAATAGTAGCTAAAGAGGTCTTCTTTTTATTCAGTGCGTTGACATGTACTGCCTCTATTTTCTGAGGCGGGGCGATTTCAATAAGAATTACGACAACAATTCACTAGCGATTTCGCCCCCCCTAGGGGGGGCGAATTCACTGAAGGGGGGCGAATTCACTAGTGATCTCGCCCCGGGGAGGGCGAATTCACTAGCGATCTCGCCCCGGGGGGGCGAATTCAATAGCGATTTCGCCCCGGGGGGGCGAAATCGCTGTGACACCGGCCAAGAACACAAAGACGTGTGCCTCACCATTACACAGTTCCTTTAAATGAAATTGTGTTTTGAACTGGATTAATTTCATAAAATAACTATATTCAATACAATCAAAAAGTATGTGTTTCCAAAATTTGAAAATCGACACGAAGCAGCCTTATGAAATCATGGTTGGACATTTGCATAACAATTGTAATGTTTATCAAAACGAAGTATCGCTATTTTGCGATATATGGGACACAAGTATCTAGCACAACGTTAGTGTATTTTAAACAATACCCTAGCTCCACGTTCAACTCCTCTTGCAAACTCTTCAGGGATGCAGTGACTTGTCTTTAATGTAATGTTTCATATCCAAGTCACGGGATTCTATGGGGGTTTCAAATGTGGGTGAAATTTCAAATTTCGAGCCCGAAGGACGTTCTGAAATTCTCACGAGCATTTGAAACCCCCATAGAATCCCATGCCGAAGTTCTACTACTCATTAATTATTACACGCAGGTATGTTTTATGTACGCATGTTTCTCTTGTAATTAAGAGTATTGTTGGACTATTGTATAGTTATCCCGCTCATGGATGGTTTGCACTCATTTCCCAGAGATTCAAATGACAAAGGGCATGGCGGCCATGTTGGTGTACAGAACAAAAGAAGCAAACTAAGAATATATTGTTAACTGTACACCAACATGGCGGCTATGACGTAACGTGCAATTTTGGGACAATTGAACAAGCGATTCAGTAGTGTCGTTATTTCGAAGTCGCTTCACTACCCTACTGTCGACATGTTAGTTCCCCACCCTACTGTCGACATGTTAGTTCCCCAGTTATGGACATTTCAAAGTCCTAGTACTTGGACTTTGTAGTGGTGTGGACAGTATTTTTCGGGGGTTTCAAAGGACTGCACGTGGTACAAATCCAGCCCTGGGATTGGTGGTAGAAAAAAAACCGAGTGGTAATGTTTTCTACATGCAATTCCTAAATTCGCTAAAAGCGAGTTAACGAGCGCGAATTTCTAACCCTGACAGTGTATGCTGAATGGCTTCTGCTTGCACCACAAGTGTGAACCAGGTCTTAGCTTGTGGAACGATGGACCTTTCCTGCTTGGCTCGATGTTGTCCCATTTCAAATCTTTCGGGAATAATATTCTTTGTCTGGAGTATTTCCATATCAATTTATCTCGGGCATTAACCAGAAATAAACGAAACAATACACAAGTTGGAAAACATGGAGCCAAAACGTTGAGATAACATTGGGCCAAACGGAAAACGTCTATTGATTATTAGATTTGAGTGGCAATATATTGATTATTAGTGTCTATTTGGTATGAAATGCAAAGGAAATGATTTGTGATTCACAGTGCAATAGTATCTAAATGTACAAAGGTTAAGTTCAACTACTGTAAATTTGGAAATAATGTTTGGATGTAAGAGAGAAATACCGAGAACCGAGACATTTTAAAACTCACACTGCCCGAGGGCCGTATATAAATATCTAGAACCGAGGTATTAAGTCGTATACCCAAGGGATGTACATGACTTAATACCGAGGTTCGAGGTATTTATCTCGGGATTTATCTACGGCTCGAGGTATGTATATGACAAGTTAATGCCGAGGTTCGAGGTTTTTATCTGACTTATTTCATGATCTGCGAGGTTTTCTCACCAAAGCTTTTACTACAGAGAAAGCAATTCTTTGACCTTCAGAAAAAGTAAACAATACCCTTGGAAGGTTAATGTAAATTAAACAAAGCACTGAATCATACAATAGAATAATTATTTCGGCGTCAATGTTACGTCACTAACATGCGCAGTTGGAGTATGGTGAAAACAATCTGTCTCATAATGATAAGACTGCTCGCCTTCTTCAAGAGTGAGTGAGTGAAAGTGTTATACTTGAACTGTCTTATCGGGTCATTGAACTGACTTTCAGCTTGAGAGCACAACCCTTGCATTGGTCATTATAAATGCAACTCTGTTGTTCAACCGGTCTTTATCGTATATAAAGCCCTATGAATAACAAAGCAAACCGAGCCGATCATGCAATAAGTGCTAATATTGCTCATAGTTGAGTGATTTTATTTAACCATATTCAAAACAAAATCAATTGTTTTATAATGCATGCGCTCATTGGTTGATTTCTTGTTACATGACGGGTAAACCATGCTAAAGTAGTTGAGTGGGCAACATTTTTGAAAACTGACAGGGTAGAGCGGATTTCAATTGAGTGTCGGAAGTGTTTTGGTTTTGCGTTTACTATAAAGCTCTCCTATTGGCTGAGAAAGTAAACCAACCAATCAGAATCCAAAGTAAAACCAAACGCAAAATGGTTTTGCTTTGGTTTGTCATTGGTTCACAGGGAAGCCATTTATAAGTTACTTGTGATTACTCGCTCCTGTGATTGGCTGGCTGTGGGTAATTTGCGTTTGGTTTTACTACACTAAACTGAAAACCGCTCTATCAGAGCATGAGGTTCATTTTGGTTTCCACAAGTCTCGAAACGTTTTGGTTTGCCCTTTTTCTCGACAATACAGAACGTAATTGGTAGGCTATATAACAAATCACTTTTAAAATGACTGGTCCTTTGGAAAAACAGTGGATTTGTTTCCCTCGAATCTTAATGTCTTTCTCAACTTTGACTCGGGACTTTTGTCCCATTCACACCAAAGCTTAATCATTTATACTAGCTGTGTAATTAAACGAGTTTAAAGTAATGTGTGTGTACATGCTGGCACTAAAATAATTTCAATCTGACCTTTCCTTGCTAAACGAGCTGTGCGAGATAGTTTTAATCCTGTGTTACTAAACGCATTCAAGATAGGGGCTATAGATAAGCTTAGTTTAATTAAACGGGTTTAGTTGCTGTGAATGGGGTATTTGTTCCGGAAGCTAAAGATTTGAGAATTCAGCAAAAGATAGGAAATCAATACATGTACATTATTCACAATGTTACAAAGACCACCAAACTCGTCCTTTTTTGTCATGTTTCTTTTGAATTTTCCTGGATTAAATGCTATACCTTGTTGGACATAGCAACAGTAACTACTTAAAGAAGAGTGGGGCTTATTATGTGTAAGGAGAACTATGAAATTCACGGGTTAAGAAGTAACATCATTCCCAAGTATATTAATAGCCTAATAAATCTCTGTCTTTGTGAGGGTGGCAGACTTTCCGAGACTAGTACATTCATCGTTACATTGTGGACTTAACCGGGGTTCAGTTTGGATGCGACGCAGGCTGGAGGAACCTACCACCTACCTATTTCACACCTCTACTGGTCTCCTGGGGGGGTGGGAAGAGCGATATTTACTTTCATGATAGGCTATTACGTTCATTGGTAATTTTTGGATCTTCATATTATTCAAATGTTCAACTATGGTTGTAGCCTCAGAATCGCATCTCTTGTCATAAATGCTCTATTTTCGTACCTTTTTAAGGGGTCATAATGGCTTTTTAAGCTCTGCTAATTTCTCCATGGCCTGGTTGTTCCAAGCAAGGGTAAGTGCTACCCCGGGCGTTAAAGCTCTACCCCTAGGGTAAACTCTACAGATCACAATTACAAATTTAGCGCTATCCTAGGGATAAAGTTACCCTTTCTTTGAATAACCAGGCCCATATCTTTTAGGGGGTATTTGAAAATTTCTCACCACTGAGCACCTCTTCCCCCCCCCCCCCCCCCCCCCCCAAAAAAAAAACCTTTCCTGGGTCGAGAATTTTCTTCTAGGGGTGGGGGAGAGGGGTCCAAATTTCACAGGTTATGATTATCACTGGTCGATCTGTTGATATTCCAATAATAGACCAGTACAGTCTTACACTAAGAAGTTAGTTTCACTGGTATTTTTGAACTTGTTGACTAAGAAAATTAGTTTGCCAATGATTGCTTTTGTAGTTATTTAAATCCTTGTGAGAACAATGGAAATAAACTTGTTGATAAGCGCACTGTCTTGGTTTTGTTGGGAGTAACACGGTGAGTAGCATGAACGGAATGTATCAGTTCTCTTTAAGTAATGGTCCAGATAAGAACTAGTGCTCTACGGCAAGGAATGTTAAAAGGTGTTATTTTTCTATTATTCTTTCTCGTAAGTTCATTGGTCGATAATTATAAATCAATAGAAACCCATCGAAATAATGCATTTTCATTCAAAAAAATTGTGGTTTGAATATATTTTTGATCAAACTGTATGGTTCAATTTCGGCGGAAGAATATCGTGTGTGGGAAAAGTTCGCAAATTTGTGATTTAAAAAATATTTAGTTTTCTCTATATCCGATTGGCTGGATGGTGGCTTCTCTGAGTTTTCACAGAACAAAGAGCCAGTAGCATAACAAATACTTTATTTTCGAGATGTATTTTAGACTGTAGACACCACCTAAAGCACTTGAGGCATATTCAAGCGAAATCGTATGTGAGGGAGGCTCATTGCCGCAGAACAATGGATTCTACTACAGTTCTTATCTGGACCATTACTTAAAGTGTCCCTAAACCCTTACTACAATATTTTATAGCTATGAATCTCCGAAACGTTTTGAGTACTTAAGTGAAGACGGTTCTCATTTACAGAGAATACTCTGTTCTACGTGTGTTTGAAATCGTGACCTTTCCTGACCTATGACCGCGTAAGTCCAATCCTGGGTTGATTCCCGGGTAGACGTCATCTCATTAATGCATTATTCTCCATGGCGCCTTTCTATCGCAACGATTATAGGAAATAAACAGTTTTTAGTAAAGATAATATAATATAATTATATAGCGTATCTGTTCTATGCGCTTTACAATATTGAAAAAATTGCAAATTAATTATTATCTAATAACGTAACGAGCAATAAGTAACCTATGTAGTGCTGCCATCTCTGAAAAAGGCAGGCCCTGACAGTGCATTCAAGAACTTCCGTCCAATTAGCAACCTGCCTTGCGTGTCCAAGCTGTATGAGAGAGCTGCTGCTGACCAACTCATTGCGCACTTGGAAGTCAATGGTCTTCATTCTACTCTACAGTCTGCATACAAAAAACATCACAGTACTGAAACATCCCTACTGAAAGTGAAGAATGATATACTTTTGAACATGAACGATCAACAAGTTACATTGCTTGTTCTTCTAGATCTGAGTGCTGCTTTCGACACAATTCATCACAGCATTCTGATTGATCGTCTAACATCTGACCTGGGAATCACTATGCGCGCTCTGGATTGGTTTAAGTCCTATCTGTCCGGCCGTTCACAACGTGTCTTCGTTAATGGAGGACTTTCTAAAGTGTATCATCTTATGCATGGCGTTCCTCAAGGATCTTGCCTTGGTCCCCTCCTATTCAATATTTATACGCGCAACTGAGTTATTTGACATCGTAAGCTCGCATCTCCCTCAAGTTCACTGCTACGCGGATGACACGCAGCTCTACTTCGCCTTTCGACCCAGTGCTTCCTCCAATGCTGAAACCGCTGTTAAAAAGGCTTAATGTCGCAGTGTATCAAAGATATACGAAGCTGGATGATCACAGACAGACTTATGCTTAATGACTCAAAAACTGAATTCTTAATTATTGGCACGAAGCAACAGTTAGCTAAAGTTGACATGATCACATGATAGTTGGTACATCGAAAGTTGTACCTGCTTCCGTAGTTAGAAACATGGGAGCATGGTTTGACAATAGCTTAACTATGTCTAGTCATATAAGTAAGGTCTGCGGATCGGCATTCTATCATTTGCACAATGTAAGACGCATTCGTAAGTACTTGTCTCCAGATGCAACTAAGACTCTGGTTCATGCTTTTATAACTAGCCGTGTTGACTATTGTAACAGCCTACTGTATGGGTTGCCTGACTGCCAGCTAAATAAGCTCCAGCGCGTCATGAATATATCTGCTAGATTGGTTTACAATGCGCCTAAGTATTGCTACATTACTCCTCTCCTCCGTGAGCTGCATTGGCTTCCAATTCGACTGCGCATCAATTTTAAAGTATTACTCTTAACTTTTAAATGTATCTACGGAATGGCACCAGAATATCTATGTGAACTGATTAATGTTAAGGAATCTCATAACTTAAGATGCTCGAATAGTTTAATGCTTAGTTTACCGAATGTTAGGAAAAGTTGACGCTAGGAGATAGGTCATTCATGGTTGCTGCACCACAGCTGTGGAACTCACTACCAAAGTGCTCTTCGTGAGATTAAATCTGTAGATAAGTTAAAGACCCATTTTTTAAATCTAGCATATGAGCCTTAAATGTTATATTAATTTATCTAATTGTTCAATTTATATGTATATATATATATAAATATGTATTTTTACATATACGTATCTATCTACCATACTATATTAAGATACTCCGTTCACAACATATTTTTATTATATTCTTACTAGATGTTATGCGCAATTGATAATTTTATGTAAATGGCGCAATATAAGTATTAAATTATTATTATTATTACTATATGGGTAATAATAATTAATAACTATAGTTCAGATTATAAGCAGAGCAAAAAAGAAGACGAGCTTAGATTTAAAGATGTTCACATTCGGGCTAGATCTTATTTCTACAGGTAGGCTATTCCAGATTTGAGGTGCTGATATAGAAAACGCGCGTTGACCATAGGTTTTAAGTTTAGGCATCGGTTGAGTTAAGCGAAGTGTGTCGGGTGACGAGCGGAGCATTCTGTTAGGTTTGTAGATGTGTAGTAAATTTCTTAAGTATACAGGTGCTTGGTTAGTAAGGGACTTATAAGTAAGTAGAAGAATCTTAAATGTGATGCGCTCGTTTACAGGTAGCCAGTGCAGTTCCTTTAAAGTAGGTGTGACATCGTATTTACGCGTGCATGATATAATGCGAGCGGCAGCATTTTGGACATATTGCAGCTTCTGGATTAGTTTTTTTGGTAGGCCATATAATAGGGAGTTACAGTTATCTAACTTAGTAGTAACGAATGCGTGAAGGAGAATTTGTAGTACTAACAGTCAAATATTTTCTTATTCTAGAAATATTCCTTAGTTGGTAGAAAGCCGACTTACAAATAGAGCTGACCTGGCGAAGGCCTAGTTTGAGGCCTAATGTCACCTAAAGTTGCTCAATGTTGCCTGTATCGCATTATATCTTTTATGATATGATACTCAGTAATATATGTTTGCTTTCTACCTTATAATGGTCAGTAAATCATGAGTAGAGTATTAATTGAATCCCCCGCATGACAAGAAAACCTACTACAAATTAAACTTGTGATAATAGTTAGCTTCTATTTGTTTGTGTTTGACTTATTTATAGTGCAGCTACACCAACCAAGGCCAACGTTGCCCAGTATCGCCTAATGTTAGGCCTACTCTGGGATCTAAACTCGCAGCGAGTTAAGGCGAGGTTGTGCGAGTTAAGGCGAGTTAAGGCGATTTAAGGAAAAATACTTAAATTTGTATGTGGCGAGTAAGGGCGAGTTAAGGCGAGTTTAGATCCCAGAGTAGGCCTAATGTTTCCCATCGTCGGCCAATATGTTTGCCCTTTTTCAACAAAATTTGCCAATGTTGCCTAATGTTGCACTGTGTCGCGGCGACATTGGGCCCCCAAACTAGCCCGCAAACTAGGCCTTGGCGAGACAGAGACATAGTGTAATCGAAGATTACTCCAATGTTTCTGGCATAACTAGAGGGGTACACTGTGTCATTACCGACAGCAAGAGATGATAAGAGAGCATACGGACGATGGCGGGAGTGTAAAATTAAAAGTTCAGATTTATCATTGTTAAGTTTAAGTTTATTACAAGTCATCCATTGTTCAATCTCAAGTAGACAGGTTTCTATACAGCGCTTCGATCTTCAGGGTTGGTGGCATTTCGCAGTTTTCAAAGGACAGATTGATTATCCTAGTAATGGTGGGTAGGACATCGTCCAGACAGTAGCGAAGGAGTATAGCAGGTATAGGATCCAATATACAGGACTTACTCGAACTGGTACCAATGATTGTTGAGAGTACGTAGTTCCTCAACCGTAGTTGGAGTGAAATATGTCAGTTCACTTTGGACAACAGTAGCATCAAATGACAAATGTGTGGTTTATAATCGATGTGTTCATGATAGCCGAGGAGTCGAGCCGCTGATTTCTGATTTTGGTTATTTTATCCGTAAAGAAGTCTGCGAACTTATTGCAGAGTTCCGTAGTAGAGGTACAGCTAGGACAGGAACAGCTTCTCAGGTGTGCGGTGTAGTAGGCGATCAATAGTATTGAACAGGGATCTGCGGTCAGATTTAGAGTCCGTGATCAGTTTCGAATAGTAACTCATTTTCGTGGTGTATTAAATTTCTTACAAGTTGCCATTGTTCCGCGTACAATTGACGGTCAACATGTAGTTCAGATTTACGCCAGCGCCTCTAGTCTGCGGCGTATGGTTTTTGTTTCTGTTATTTCAGTGGTATACCAGGGGGCTGCTGTGCGTGAGGTGAATATTCTCTTGTGTAACGGCGCATGAGTATCGACGAGGAGTGATAGCACGGAGTGGTACTGTTCACATAGTTCAGCTAGGCCAGTGGCGGGCGAGGAAAATAATGAAGAGTTTGCAAGATCGCAGCGGAATGCTTCGGGATCCACAGCGCGAAGTTTACGGTAGAACCTTTCCGTCCGAGAAACTTGAGGCTTGTTTAGAGACAGATTACACAGCAGCACATAATGATCGGAGATTGTAGGATCAAGGGCAGAGTAACTTTGAACGACATGTTCATCTGTTCTAGTTATGATGAGATCCAAGGTGTTATGATTCTCGTGTGTGGGTATATACAGACACGTGTTGAGTTAATTAAACGATGTCAATAAGTCCATAAATGAAATAGCAACTCTGTCTGTTACAGGGTCTTTGATGTAGAAATTGAAGTCACCAACTATAAGTAATTTACCCGGGGACACGGCAAAGCGTTCAAGTAATTCGGTAAACTCTTCGAAGAATTTTGAAGGAGAAAGGCCATTTGTAGTGGACGGAGGGGGGCGATAAATGACAACAATTCGTAAGACTGATGACGATGAGTGAAGTAACGATTCCATGAATTCAAACGACGAAAAACTCGTCACATTTTGTTTTGTCATTCTAAGAGATTTTTTATATAGCAGGCCAACGCCGCCTCCAGTACCAGTGTTTAGATAGATAGACACCTTTATTTCAACAGGGTAATTCTTTCAGTTACAAAATATTACTGTTATCAATAGGACAGATAGGAGCCCTGTTTTAAAATATTGAAATGGTAGATAAAACTAATGTTAATACTAAGATATAAATACAAACTATTAACTACTCATATATGCTAATTGATCACTAAATTGACTATATTAAACTAACATATCTAAAAATCATTTAAATCGTCAAAATCTATTAAAAATTAAGATCGAAATCCATTATAAACTATACATCCATGATAATAAAAACTGCGCTTCGCGATTTCTGTTCTTACTCTAGGCAAATGCAAGAGATGGCTTTGTCTAGTTTCGCGCTGTGAAACACTGCTATTAAATGTAAAATAATTCATAAAAAAATTGCGGACAGCGACTACTTATACATTTCTTTACTAGGTTGAAAATGTGATGCTCACGCCTACGGGAAAGAGTTCCCCACTTCAAGGAGTCCATTGCACTGTCACTATCAAAACATTTACAGACTATGCTATGCGTCTTTCATGGCGAACAATATCGTACATCATGGCCGCCGCGCATGCGTAGAATGCATTACACGTCGTTCAAAGTTAGTGAAAACAGTGAAGACAAGGCTTACCTTTTCGCAATTTTCCAATTTGCTGCTTTAATATTTATATTTCTTGAGGTCCACAAGTTTTAAATTCAGTTAACATGCCTGCTCCTGCCCTCGACTATGATTGCTAACAAGTTGTGGATGATTAAACCGGTTCCCGATGCTCTGCTAAAAAACGACCCAAATTAGCTAGAGCCGCCATACATCTTCTGTTAAATACTGTAAAGGCCAGTCAGAAAGCTCAATCACAAAGACTTCCGAGTAGTTCATGTTTGAGGTCCACAAGTTTGAATCTGTTCTGCAGATACCAAAGTAGATTCTAACGCCAGAAAAACGAGTTGAAATACTTGCTTTGGTGGTTCCAAACGTCCTGTAAATAACTGCATTTTAACGCCAAAACTCTCCTTCCCAAACGTACAAAGTTTAAAGGGACAGACCCGACTCGTTCAGCTGTTACATTTCCCTTCGCGCAGGACGTTGAAAACAGCAGCTCGTCCGCCATTTTGACTGTCGATGTCCATGTAACCTCTCCTCATTCTACAAACACTCATCAACGGCTTTCTTTTTAAAAATAGATTTTCACGTACGCGCCCGCAATGACAACCGCTGACTGTACGAAATTGTTCGCCATGTGTAGCCTTTCTAGATATTGACTATTCATCTCTCCACAACAATGGTATACGGTGTCGCAATAATCCAGACTAGGACGAATAAATGCTATATAAACAATATTTGAACAATGCGCTGTTAAGTTATGCCTAATACGCCCTAACATTCCTACACTTTTTCCAGCCTTAGCCAGTATATACTTTACATGGGCATTCCAGCTAACATGTTGATCGAATACGACACCTAAATATCTAAATTCAAAGACACGCTTAATGGTATGCCCATTGATTTGAATATCAAAATTATCTACATTGTTCAGTTTTGCATAAGTTCCAAATAGCATAGTCTCAGTCTTGCCGGTAACATTCAGGAAAAGGCCATTTTCCCTTAGCCAAGAGTCGATGACCTCCATTTCATCATTAAGCTTCTTCACAATTGTTAAAACATCTGAATCAGAGAAAAACAATACAGTGTCATCTGCATAAATCAGAATGTTACAATGATGGATTACATCTGGGAGGTCATTAACATGCAGTACAAATAGCAGCGGGCCCAGGATTGACCTCTGGGGAACGCCGACAGTCACGTGTTCATTGTGTGAGAGAGTACCATGAAAGCTTACAACCTGGGACCGACCAGATAAATAGTCATCAAACCAATTGTTCTCGTGACCAGTGACACCAAGGGCTGATAGCTTGTTGAGCAGGATCGAATGATCAACCGTGTCGAACGCCTTTCGTAAATCCACAAATACCGCACCTGTTAATTGGCCCTGGTCAATGTTGCGGCGGATAGTATCGGCAAAGGAAACGGCGGCAAACTCGGTGGAATGTCCTTTTCTGAAACCACACTGATACGGACTCAGCAGGCTGTGTTCTTGCAGATAATGAACCAACTGAATATGAACCACCCTTTCAAGTAGTTTGGAGACTGTAGGTAAAATCGAGATGGGGCGATAGTTGTCCATATCACTAGCATTGCCTTTCTTAAACAAGGGAATGACACGCGCTGCTTTCCAGTCCGCTGGGAATTTGGCCTGGGATAAGGAAGCATTAATGATATTTGTTAAAGGCCTTGCCAAAATATCAGCTGTATCTTTAAGTAGTCGTGGCGGGATATCATCTAGTCCAACTGCTTTACCAGCTTTCAGACAGCGTAATTGAGAGAGAATAGAGCCTTCCGCTACTTGCTTAAACTTAAAAGGTGGACGTTGGCTACGCTGGCCAAAAGCGTTATCCTGATTGTCTGGGTACGTGGGAGAACACATAGTCACGTGGGCAGAGATCTCTAGTTGCAGTTATTGATCCTGTGTCAGGTTTCAGCCAAGTTTCGGTTAATGCCTACCCTGGGTACCAGAGGTTCTACTGTCCCATCGGCGCCTAACTTTAGCGAATGGAGACAGTAGAACCTCTGGTACCCAGGGTAGTAAATGCCATGATGTCTATATGATTCTCGACCACATAGTCCTTTATAAAAAGTCAATTTAGTCAACATTTTAAAGTGCCCCTACGATCAAATTTTGACATATCAATGTTTTTGCATATTCATAAAGTAGAGTTCATATATTATTACCAGTTCAAATTGTTTTTCGATACAACGACAGGAAGTCTTATTTTTTTAGCTCCGAATATTGAATCTACACGTCCGCCATTACTGGAAGCCGTGCCCTTTGTTCAGCTTTAAACAAAGGTTTATTCACCGGAAATGATGTCATACACTTAACGCTCGCCTGCAGAACACAACGCCTGGAGGCATATTTCTACTAAAAACGTTCATAAGAAGAAAGTTATATTTATCTTTGCGAGGTTGGCTACTTTTTTATGCACGCTATTTCGCGCCACGAGGTTGTCGTGTTAAGTGTATGACATCACTTCCGGTGAATAAACCTTTGTTTAAAGCTGAACAAAGGGCACGGCTTCCAGCAATGGCGGACAGGATTTTACCGGTAAACTCTCCTAAAATTTGTGGTTTAAGATGCCCATTTGGGAATATTTTTTACTATTTCGGATATTTCTAATACTGATTGACCTATAGACACTGAAAAAGTGGCAAATCGAAATGGTAAATTTTCGTCGTAGTGGCACTTTAAGTATTTCTTCAAATTTATTGCCAAGTCGAATTGAATTAAATGACGTCTACCCAGGAATCGACCCAGTTTTTTTTATTTCGCGGTCATGGATCAGGAAAGGTTTTCTGTAATGATTCAACTAATAACTATAGTAGAATCCATTGTTCGGAGATTCATAGCTATAAAATATTGCAGGAAGGGTTTAGGGACACTTTAAATAATGGTCCAGATAAGAACTGTAGTAGAATCCATTGTTCTGCGGCAATGAGCCGGCTTTTTCTTCGGATAGAAGAGCACAGAATGCGTCATCAGAATGGAATTTATGAATATATATTCAGTCCATAGAATTTAATGAACATGGGCTGAAATCACTGTAGATTTCCTCTTGATATGATTCTAATCAATGTCTTTCATAAGCCTTGACGTACTGTCGGTAGGTAACCCTGTCGTTGCTCCGAGTGTGGAAATGTGGAAATCTGGCAATGTGGAAATCTGGCAATGTGGAAATCTGGCAATGTGGAAATGTGACGGAACGTACTGGTGGTCACCCTGTCCTTGCTCCGAGTGTGGAAATCTGGAAATCTGGCAATGTGGAAATGTGATGGAACGTACTGGTGGCCACCCTGTCCTTGCTCCGAGTGTGGAAATCTGGAAATCTGGAAATGTGGAAATGTGACGGGACGTACTGTTGCCCCCATGTAGTTCCCGTAGCCTGATTTTCAGACGGTACGAGGTCGTCCGCTCACTTCCAATTGAGAGCAGAGGTACCGTCTGAAAATCAGGCTACAGTTCCCGAGGCCGAAAAGGCCCTTACGCGATACAAGTAAAACAGCAGACCTGGCCTAGTTGTCGACTGAATTGCAAATGAAGGTGCTGCATGGTTGATCGGATCATAAATAATTGAAGCACATGCCTCGTCCTAGTCTACGACCGCGTGATAAAACAGCAATTTCTCTGACATCCCGTTTTCCTCTACCCTGGTTCCAGAGGTTTTCTAGAGAGAAGAGCCGCGTCGAAAGAGCTTCTCGCTGCTTCGCAGCTCGCTGATTCGCGGCTCTTTCTCCGGTGCTATTCTCTAGAGGCTTTCCAACGTAACAAAGTGAGTTGGAAAGCGTCTTCATTACGGCACGTAGCTATTTGTTTGTCACTTAAGTGATAGTTCATTAGTTCTTTTCTTGTACATATGTTTAATATTCATATTTGAGGTATATAAAGACCAATCAGTTTAGAATTCTTTCTCTCGCTTGCTGGACAGCCACAAGTCAGCCAAACTTTAGTTTAATGTTTTAAATTATTATTCATCAAGATATAACCATTTTGGCTTTAGCCCTCGGAGCCTTGTACGATTGCATTCGGTCGAGGAGTACGTTTCCAGAAGTTTTTCCACGTAGCAAGACGTGGTTTTTTACGATGGTTTTTCGTACCGGGCAACGTACATTATTTTCTTTAGATATCGATTTTTCGGTATTATTTGATTTAAGCATGTGAAAAGCTATTTATTATCATGTGATTACGTCATTTGATTGTGCAACCATCCGTTTAGGATGTGTGGTTATGGAATGTTTTCTCTATTCCTTCATGTCTTGTTAAATCATGTCCTGTTAAATATTATGATTTTGTAATATTAGTACTATGTAATGATTTGTAATACCGTAGTTTATTAAAGAAACCGTTTGCTGCTGTCCACCAGGCATCCGGCACTGTCACACTCCACTAGTTGTGGTGTTATTATGATTTTGTACGCGTTGGGCGTGTTGCGTAGTATAGGAATGAATCTCTAGTTTTCCTCTAGTCTCCTTCGCAGCCGTTATTTCAGTCGTCACGCAACGCTTCTCCTCTTCTTAGTGAGGAGAAACGTTGCGTGACGACACGAAGGAGACAAGTTTTCCTCTTTACAAAACAAGAATTACAGCGAATTCTAAAAAGATTCATATATTTTTCAGGTCAATCGAAGTTCCTTTATTAGACAGACTACTGGTGTAAAGCAAAGGCAAAGCATTGATATCTGATCCACGGTATCGTGTTTCGAGACGAAGTTGTTTTGACTCGATCATGCCTGTCGACAAGATTTACAGCAAATTCTGAAAAAAAAAGATTCATGTATGTTGGAGGTCAATAAAAGTTCCTTTATAAGAATAATGAGGTTAAGGAGAAGTTAAAAGATAAATATCCCACATTGATAACCGAAAAATAGTGTTAATAATAATAAAGGTAAACAAAAAAATTGAGGCATTGTGTTTGCTTGGAAGATTGTTTTGTTTTGCTTCAAAAAAATCGGGACCGATTTAAATTATTACTTAGCCTTTTTTCTCATGAAGAATTCAAAATTAAAAGACCAAGAGATCGAGACGGTATTGGAAGATTCACGAGTGATAACATGAAAACTGATCCCACATGGAGAATTCAGTAGTTGTCACTTTACATCAAAACGAGGCTTTGTATTTTCTTTACGAAAGTCTGTCGCCGAAGGTGCAGGGAGATGCCCAAAATCTGGTCGTGAAGTCGTGGATACCATTTCCACAAGTCCTTATCGATCGGTATGAGTTCTGTTGAAGATATTGCCTCTGTCGAGTGCGAGAGGGAAGTTTTGGTTGATGAAATTCAGCGAATTCGCCAAGCGCTCGGGGGAGATGACGATTCGGACGAAGAAGACTCGGAGGAAGACAACAAAGTCGAGAATGAAGGCTTCATTGGTAAGTAAAACCAGAGTAGTTACCTAACGATGGACGATTATTTCATTCCTAGTGCGAAAATTGAGCTGTGGTGGTCTTTCATGGGCATGATTTGCACATGTGCGCGGATCGAATCCAAAATGGAGGGTTTTTCTTACTACGTCATTTTGTTTGCCCTCAGAATCAACGAACTACAGATTGCAGAAACAAAATCTCAGCACAGAAGTTAACGAGGTAAGTCCCAAAAGCCTTTGTTTAAGGTAGAATGTTTAAGAACTGGGTATGATTTTGGAGTTTTTGGGTCGCTATTCGAGCTGCGAATCCCACATGTTAACTTCGCGAAGGCGATGTCTTGCTATCCGAAAAATTTAAGGTGGCGCAAAACCTTCGAAAGGAAAACACGGCAAATAATCCGCGATAAAGTGCTCCTTTCTTATTTAAAGTAGAAAAGGTTGGTTAAATTGACATTTTGAAATTTAAAGTGTACCTAACGATTATTTTGTTATCATAAATATCAATGCTACATCAAGTTTTGTGTACTTCTGTGAAGAAAGTTTTGGTTTACAGAGAATACTCAGTGTTCTATGCTTGTTTGAAATCATGAAAATGTGACCTTTCCTGACCCATATGACTGCGTAAACAAAAGCCTCTGTATCTGTTTATTTGATTGGTAAAGCTATTTGCATACAACCAATATAAATTAATAAATACATAAATCAGTAAATCGATTAACAAACTAAATATAAGCTTATTTCAGAAAAGACAGGACTTGCTTACTAAAGCTTTCGGGGCTTTTTGCATTTACTACATGCTCTGGGAGATTATTCCAGGCAGGAATAGTGCGAAAAAAAAAAGAGTACTTGAAGACATCAGTGTGCACATTGAAGTGATTGTAAATTTTAGAGTGCTTACGCCGTGTAACCCCGGTAGATAGGGCAGCATACTGGGTTGGCTCAATAGCGTTGAGGCCAAGGGTGGCTTTGTGGAAAAAGCTTAGGCAGAGGCACTCCCGCCGTTTAGAAAGGAGGGGCCAGTTCAGGTTAGACAACATGGAGCTGACACTGGACTCCCTCGAGTAGTCCCGGTACACGAACCGTGCCACACATCTTTCCACCTTTTCCAACTGGTTTACATTGCGCTGAGTATAAGGATCCCATGCTGAGCCTGAGTCGATCCCTGGGTAGACGTTGCATACTGAATGTATCAAGACGTATGCCAAAGACGCTGTGTTGTTTTAGATTGTTTTAGGCCATATACAATTCCAACAGAAAATGTAGTTGGTTTAGTGTGCATCAGACATTGAAATGTTACTAAATGGAATATATACATGTAGATCCATGACGCAGAAATGTTTTAATTTTTTCACATAGTTGGGGGAGTGTGGGCTACACCATTGCAGATTCTATTAAGAAATAGGTCCTCAAAGGAAAACAAACAATGATTTTAATAGCACATAATAAACAAAATCATCCATGAACTCAAGACATGAAGATATATAAATATCAGAAATACAAAACGTCAAGGGTTCTTCCCTCAGAGCAGTCATGCATTGACAATAGTAAAGAAAGAATAACCTGTCATTGCAAACAACTCAACTTGGCCTCCATATTGTAAAAACTAAATGCACATGGGCACTTGGGATACTAGTGGATCCTCCTCTGGGGTGCGGCTTATATGCAAGGTGCAGCTTATACAGGAGGAAATATGGTAGTCTCTATTTAAAGGTGGCTACAGTAATAATCAGGGTTCTTGGTATTTATTTGGACAGGAAGCCAACAAATGGAAACACATGGTTACACTGATTTTCATAAAAGCTGTCTTCACAAAAAGATGAACAGGTGGCTAGCTGCAGCTACTGATTAATCCTAGGCTAACATCTTGGCTTTAGGCTTACAATTGAAGGGGTCCGTGCAAGAACAACGTAAGTGACTTTTGATCAAGTTCTAAATTCTCTCTTAGAAAACAAAGAATATCAAGAAGAATTTGGAATTTGATCAGAAGTCACTTACGTTGTTCTTGCACGGACCCCTTCAATTGTACATTGTACCTTGAGATCAAATTGAATACTTTAAGGAAATTATTATAATGTTTAAAAAGAGAAAAACACATAAAAAAAAAAGTTATTGGGGCTCATTTTTGGGGGTCAAAATATAATCTGAAAAAGCCCACTTATAAGACTTTAGAGGAAAAAATAACCTTAGTCAAAATGAAATAAAAAATACCCTGTGGCTTATACAGGGTCAAGTACGGTATGTGTAGAGTTATCATCCAGTCTGTTTAAAGAGGCAGAATTAATGTGAATGTTCTGATTGGAGGCTGACAGCGCTTATCTAAGGCCGCTTTCCATTTAAACGAACTTACTGGTGTGACCGGCCAGTTCTTTAATGGAACACATCAGTTCTAGGAACTGACTGGACCAGTTCTCAGAACTGACACATTCCATTTAAGAACTCAGGCCGGTCAGACCAGTCAGTTCAAGTAAATGAAAAGCACCCTAAGAAACAGGCTGTTAATTAATTAAGCCACCCCATGGCACATGTTCATTGTAGGGAAACAGCCCGCCATTGGGTGATCTTTCAAGGAGCACGGAGCGTGAAGAATTGGAGGTTTTTATCCCAAGCAGAGCACAAAGTTCTATATCGTCCCCTTCACAAGCTGTTACTCAGTCACGTTCAGTTGATTTACCAAACTCTGACAATGTAGAATCATATACCCTAACAGAGCTAGTGCCTCTCCAAAACCAGGGCTTGAGTAACTACCTTAGTGGTATCCATAGCAACCAATCTGCCACACGTGATGGTTGCCAACAAGATGTTGACATGCAGGAGTACAGTGACGAGACGACACCATTAAACACAAACCAGTCTACGACTAGCTTAAATGGTTATGGAACACATGACATTGGCAGTGGAACATCATCGTTTATCGACCAACCTGGCTTCCTGGCCACCTACACTGCAGAGGAGCGACTTTATAATTTTGCATCTGGTAAAGAAGATGGTGAAGCATATTATTCCACTAGGCAACTGGATCATGGGAACGAAGGCGAAAACGATGATGGTAATGATGACGAGAGTGATGACGATGATGCTCATGATGATAACTATGTGCCAAATGTTGAAAGAGAAGTTGAGGTAGAGGCAGAAGTTGACTGGGGTTTACTTAATAAAAGTCAGGCATTAAAGCTTAGCTTAAACAGGAACAAGGAATATCAGGTGAGCCAATGTGTAGTTTTAAAGTTCACCTTAATAATGCTTATTTTGTTGTCACAAATATCTATAAAATAGTTAATTATACATCAGGTGAATGTTATATAATTAAGTTGAATCGTTTGATGGTATACATGGATTGCACTTATTGATTTGAGTGTTGTGTCTGTGAGTTATAGAGGTTTATATCCCCCAAATGTTAATGAATATGACATCAACCCAGGAATTTACTGTTATTAATAAGTAATTTCTTTGTCCTTGTGAATGAAACTATTATTTGATTTTTATACAACAATATTATAGATGTTACAAAATGTCATTTATCTCTACCAGCTTGTTTTTGTATGATTCCTGGTTTGCCATCACATCATTAGCATTTTGGAGATACATACATGTACACTGTACCAGTTGCTATAACCCCTTCATTTGATGAAGGATCAATATTTGTAAATAACTAAATGCAGTCATGTAAATGTTAGGCGTGCTTTATTTAGAGCAGTTTTCAGTTGAGTGTAGTAAAACCAAAACCAAAGTAATTGCATAGCCAATCACTGCAGGAGCAAGTGAAACACAATGATATCACAAACTGACAGAAGTAATTCACAATTGGTTTTACTTGAACCAATCACGAGGCAAAGTAAACACAATCATTGAACTGTCACTATTAAAAACAAAACCTGATTGCGTGGCGATTGCATGCGTTTGGTTTTAGTTTTGAACTTTATTGGCTCACCCTGATAATAATTATCAGAAAACATTTGTCACAGCCAATATGTTGAAAAGCTAACCAAATGCAATTTAAACCAAAGCAAATATCACTTATTATTTTTGACACTCAATCGAAAACCGCTTATTGATCTAGTGTACATCAAATTGTTTTTACTTTTCTTTGTAATATGAGTTATACTTGTATGTCCCATTGTCACACCTGTAAATAAAATCAGCGTAAGCCCCCTAGATGAGCTCCCATGCTCTTGGGGCAAACGCCGAGAATATATATGTTTAAATAAAAAAATAATAATTGTGCTTAACTTGCAAACCTACACTAGTTTTTACAGAAACTATATAGTCATCACTTGTATAATTTATGTGCTAATAATAACATCACATGATTGTATTATCCCTTAGGCTGTGATAAAAGAAGAGTTGAGAAGAATAGAATTTGCATTGGTAGAGAACAAAGAAAGACAGGTAATCATACACATTATTAATAATTATAACCTGCATTTAAAGTGCCTACAGTACCACCTGAAATTATTGAAGCATACAGCCGCAGTCAAACCGCAACTTGACCACGGTCATTGGATGCAACAAAGCTGCGGTAGACAATCAGTTTGCTGCAGTCTAATTATTCACCGCAGTTAAAGCCACGATCATGACACTCACCAAAATTCTGTTGTAATAATTGTGAATCTCACAGAGATTTTTACTGTTTGAAGTGTTATCTCAGATATTGTTGTTCTTTCTGATGAGTTTGTACAAGACCAATGTTATCCTTAGCTAATACAGTGTATAAAATTGCTGGTCATATGCATGATGATGGTGTGTCTAAAAGTAAACAAGCAGAATAAAATGAACACCAGGGTCTAGACATTTATTTTTTTGTGAAGTTTTTTAATAAGTACTGCGTTCCGAACAGATGTCAGCGAAATATTTGCACCTTGACGGCCGATTTTATAGGGCATTGAAAAGTCGTGAAGTACATGTACACTGTCTAAAACATTAGCCGGAATATAGCCACCTCCTAAAATTAATACTTGTAATCAAATTGGAAATTTTTGAAGTTACAGATAACTTGTGAACACTCCATAGACTCACAGATAAAGATGTGAGACAATCGTAATATGCTAATTACAACTTTTTTGTTGACAATTTTTTTTTGCATTTGAATATGCGAATTAACCTCCAAAGTTTTGGGAAAACTGTTCAATGTAATCACATTTCATTCGAAAGAAATTCCACTTTCCCAGTAGAGGTTTTTCTGTTATGCAGGAGTCAACATGGCAGAGCATTAACAGGGTAGACTTGCAAGCCATTGAGTTCAATTCCCTGTATTGATTGGTGGGATTCTTATTCTGTTTAGTTTGATTTATACACAAACCCACAAGCTATCAGCTTGAAACAATGTCATAATGATAAAAGTTGTGTTAAAATAAGGGCTTTTAGGGTCTTATGTTTAATTTTGTTATTAAATTAATTAATATTTTCCTTTTCTGTAGTTGGGTCTGACATATGTTAAAGTTAGCGAGGATCAAGAAACCTACCATCCTCTGCCATCCCTCACCAAGTTCTCAACACCCTATTTCCGTGATGAAAATGAAGGCGTAAGTATTATGTCAGTTAATCAACACTAAGGCCAGGTTTTCACAAGCGACATAATTAAGCGCAAGTCGTTATTTCACAGTGAAAACAGGCTTGACGTAAGTGCAAGTACTGTATTTGTTTCCTTTTCTTAGCTACATTGTAGTGCTTATCATTTGTGCTTTATATGCTTGCATTTGTGTCGTGCTCATGAAAACGGAAGACAGCACAAGAACACGGGAGTCTTTGACATTTACTTAATTAATATGTTAATTGGCCAATCAAAACACTCGTTCTAGGTCCCTGTCGTGTATACCATGCACTGTCGTGCAAAAACAAGATGGTAGAAGCTGCAGGCCGGACAGGACTAGTATCGTGCATGTATTAACTAGTGAATCTTGCACTTATTTCATGGTTTATTTTCACTTCATCAGTTGGTGCATGCCTCTAGATCTTCTGCTTTAATTGTTCTTACATCTATGCTTGCACTTGTGCTTGCATTGCTCATGAAACCCAGGTTTAAGCCCCGAGGGTGATCAACATTTCACTTCTCTTTAAGAACAAACAAAATTTAATGTCAGAACAAAGTGCAGCAGCTGGCAGGTTATGAGAAAATATCAGATATACATGTATACAATGTATGTTACTGATCAGAGCAGTGTTTGTTTAATACCGACAGTGTGCATACATGTACATCTTAAACATCCTGCAGTAGCTGTCTTTTATTTTTTAGAGAAATGTACTACCACTCATTTCCATTATAGTAAATGAATGTAGTTGTTATATACAGGTCAAAATTAACATCAGGTCATTTTTAACTTGTGGAGGTGCACAAGCGCAGAACGAGTTATTAGGGTTAGGTGGATGCAAGATATTTTATTTATAATTTTTTTCTGTGGGTCGATGACTCGCTGTTGACTTTCCGAATGACGTTTGATTTACCGAAGATATATTGACAGATGTTTATGGTGCACGTCCAAGAAATATTTGGTCATGCTGGAGAAGATGTATTGATGGTGCCCTTCTAAATGCCATGCAGACACTTCAAACCTGGACAGACATGGTAGTGGGTCTCTATCGATCACTTAGTGGTGATGATGTAACAATGACGTCATTGGTCATGTGATTTTAAGTACATGCCCATATCTCCCTCATTTCTAATGCCAGGTAGTTCAACCTAATGGACAGGCATGGTATTGGGTCCCCACAAATCAGTTAGTGGTGATGAGGTCATTGGTCGCGTGATTTTAAGTACATGCCCATATCTCCCTCATTTCTAATGCCAGCCGGCTCAAACCTGGACAGATGTGGTAGTGGGTCCCTATCAAGCTCCGGCTAGTGGTGATGACGTAACGATGACTTCATCAGTCACGTACTGTTAAGTAGATGTCCATATCTCCCTCATTTCTAATGCCAGCATGCTCAACCAGACCAGCACTATTATATCACCATGCACCGAGCTATACTTAAACTGGGAGGCAGTTAATCTGGAGGTCTGATGGGTCCACAATTGGAAAATATTGCTAACAGAGTTATTTACATTAATTTCAGGTTATTAATCTAACACTTACAATGTACACGAGCAAACACAACTCTGTGGGTTTGTACTGGTGGATCTACTTTTATTTAGTTAGTAACTTTATTTAATTTTTATTTTGGTTTTGATTTTTTTACTGCTTTTATAATTTTTTATTAGATTTCATTGTTATCTTAATTAAAATCATGAGTCTCCGATTTAGTAGTCAGACCGCAGTCATTACCAAATCTACCAAATGATATAAAAGAAGCTATTAGTAATTTCTAGTTTTAAGCACAAAGTTATGTTATTTCTTAGTATATAATACTTAGTTTTATATTTAGTATTTAAACTCATCACCAATAGATGAGCTTGGGATTAGGTGTCATGAGGCTGCCATGCTGGCGCGCGCATGCCAGCACAACAGAGGAGGTAACCATGGTAACCAACACAGTCCACCACCTGACACCAGTCACACTGAGGATTCAGTGGAATACTTACCTTCCTAATACTTACCTTCGAGGGAGAGGAGGGTGGGAGCAAAGGTCCGCTAAAACCAGCAACAGCAAATGGCAAACCAGCCACGAATTGGATCCGCTACAATCCGCAACAAGAACCTCGTGGGATCCAAAAGCCCCTGCCCTGGCTCCTGGACACCCCGCATCATGCTTAGAATAAAGGGGGAGACCGCTGGCCAGCATTGTCTCGATTCTAACTTTGCCTAAATTACATTTAGCCACATATAAAGTCAACTTTTTGATATATTTTAGAATTTTAGCTAGTTTTATATTATATATTATTAATTTTATGGATTTTTCTCATATTATATTGTAGTTACTGGGGAGCATCCCTTGTATGGTGTCAAGGGCGCTTTTTGGATGTTTCCCTCTCCACTCTTTATGTGTATATATTATTTGTTTGTTATTTCATTTATGGAGAAAACTGTAATAAATTGATTGCGATCTCATCGCGATTTGCTCGCAATAAATGTACCTATATATAGTTCCAGGTGGTACTGTAGCACTTAGCATATTATTATATAAGATACCATGTGCTAAACATACTGACTATCACACAAAAAAAATCCAAAAATACATCACTGGGAATTTATCAATACCCATTCATCAATGCTGGAAAAACATAACCTGCTAGCTAAGACCTTCTTGTGTCGGCTAGAAGACTTAGAAAATTTCATCATCATAAGAGATACTGCTAGTCTAAATTAAAGTAACTTCCAAATTCTCCTTACTCTTCTTCATGCATTTCTTGTTGCCTCAGTTAAAATAATTAAATTTTGGTGTCACATCAAAACTGTTTGTTCCAGAAACATGTTCTGTGTTTTATTTACAGGGCCCCCCTGAAAATGAGGATGCCAAGCTGAACCGAAGACATGCCTATATAAGTGCTTATGAGACACCCAGCAAAGCATGTAAGCTGTCTAAATCTCCCCCACCCCTTGGGGATAGACAGAGTAATTACATTGTACTCTCTCATCATTAAAGTGCTTATGAGCCCTAGCCAGAAATCGATTTTTTGGGTGCAGTAAAGTGTTATATATCTTGTTCAACCATTTTGGGGTGATTTATGGTCGTGATATTGCTTTAAAATGCATTACAAATCTTTGAAATGATGTCATTTAAGTCAAATTATGCTAATGTGCTGAACATGAATTAAGTCATAACATTGAATATGTGTCTTTTTCAGTTGTTTTTCAGGCGTCAGACATTTGATCTTTGCTATATTATTGAAATATATTTTAATAAGTGGAGTTGACATAAAAACGGAGCAAAACAAACTAAAATTAGCTTCTGACTTAAATGGCGTCATTGAAATTTGATTCCTTAATAAATGAAAATGGCTAAATGCTAAAAAAAATTCAATGCCGGTCATTTTGTTTTCCACTTTGACCTTTAAATCAATGATAACTGGCTAGGGATCATATGCACTTTGACCTTTAAATCAATGATAACTGGCTAGGGATCATATGCACTTTGACCTTTAAATCAATGATAACTGGCTAGGGATCATATGCACTTTGACCTTTAAATCAATGATAACTGGCTAGGGATCATATGCACTTTGACCTTTAAATCAATGATAACTGGCTAGGGATCATATGCACTTTGACCTTTAAATCAACGATAACTGGCTAGGGCTCACATGCACTTTGACCTTTAAATCAATGTTAACTGGCTAGGGATCACATGCACTTTGACCTTTAAATCAATGATAACTGGCTAGGGCTCACATGCACTTTGACCTTTAAATCAATGATAACTGGCTAGGGATCACATGCACTTTGACCTTTAAATCAATGATAACTGGCTAGGGATCACATGCACTTTGACCTTTAAATCAATGATAACTGGCTAGGGCTCACATGCACTTTGACCTTTAGATCAATGATAACTGGCTAGGGATCACATGCACTTTGACCTTTAAATCAATGATAACTGGCTAGGGCTCACATGCACTTTGACCTTTACATGTACCTTAAGAGAGCTATTGGTCCATGTCACTTATTTGCATTATTTTGATACATGTCTTTTATGCAAGAACAACGTAAACTTGTGACTTGATTATAGATTTTTTAATTTCAGCCCTTCAATTGTTTAACAAATAAATAAGCCTAAGCCATGTATTATACTGTCATAAAACACGATGGGCATTTGAGAACAAAAGAGAAATGCTGAAAGCACAAGCCGAAGGCGCGTGCTTTCAGCATTTCTCGAGTGTTCTCAAATGTCCAAAGTGTTTTATGACAGTATAATACATGGCTTAGGCTTCTTTATTTACTTTATGATATACTGTAGTTAAATTTTACACGCGCAAAAAAGACAACAATTATATTTCATTCAATCACGCCATCTTTAATACCATTGAAGTGTTACAACTGCAACTTCTGTTTGATTGGCTTATCGTATGACGTTATAATATTTGATTGATTGGTTTTAACCAATCATGTGAGAGAGGCGACAAACGAACAGGCGATCGAAATCTGAACTACTGAAGGCATCTTTTATGCTAAAGAAACGGTCTAAAAGTACGAAGCCAAAGCTTCTGAAGAGGAAATTAAACAACGAGTGAAAAACTACGGATCCTTATTTATGTACGTATACATTGACAGACTGAATCTGACAGGAATTGAATATTCCACCGCTTCCAAGGATCTGCATTGGTGAATTGCGCTGCTGCTGTGATACCGTGGTTGAATGATTCACAGTTGAAGAGACAGATAACTGAATAGGTTGCTCAAGAGGAACAAGGGAGCCAGAATCTCCTGGTGGATTGTTGCTGCCTGGAGGTGATGAAGATGATGAAGATGTGCAGGCAGAAGACAGGACATCAGAACACATGCGAAGCTGTGCCGCCGAAGGCCTCGTGTTGTAGTGCTTTATGCTGTCTTCGTTTCTGTGACCTGAGATGTTCATGATGTGCCTGGTGGGGATCTGAGCATCCGACCACAGAGTAATAGCAGTAGCTCTTACGGAATGGTTGGTGTAGATCATCGATAAACCAGCAGCCTTGGATATGTCCTTCATCATTTTACACAGCTGGTTTACACCGAGAGGCCTGTTCTCGTACCAAACTTCGTCACAGTCGTCGGCTCCGTGGCGTTTTGCGTACTGGAAAAATGCTTCACACTTCACATTCATCTTAGCGATGTACTTCTTTAGACAAGAAAGTCCATCCATGTTGGGATCAAGTGAAGTACTGTACATGCGGCCTTCCTTTTTAGAGCTTTGGATGTCGACAATCCCACCAGGGTGATTCTTGGTAGCTTCATCAACATTCATGCGAGCGTACGGGCGGCCTTCGTCGTCTACTTCGAAAACAAAACTCTTGGCACTGAGCTGCCTTTGGCCTTCTCTGCCTCGTCTACACCAGTAGAGTGAAGTGTTGAACCATACATTCCTCAGGAGGCCTAGAGGACTTCCCCCATGAAGAACTTTGGACGCAAACAGCTGGCGAAGATCACCCGGGTGAATCACGGGTTTGTGCTTCACATTTTCTTTTCCGCCTTTCTTTTGCTCTTTAATTTTAGAGTTCAGCATTTTGTTAGACAACTGAAAAGCATTACCTTTTGTTATTTTGATCCCTCTGTTATTCGGGGGGTTGTTTAGGAAACGCTCAATTGCATTTCGTATGGCGAGTAAAGATGAACGACTGTAAAGTTCACCATCTTTGGCTCGAGCTTCGGCATAAAATCGCCGCAGGAAATGGTCCAGTTCGCTGTCATTTAGCTCTGCTAGCTTCTTCTGTACACCTCTGGCACTACACCAATCTAGAAAGTAACACGTAATGAACTTTTTTTCATTCAGCTTAGTCCTAGTTTTTGTTAATCTTTTAGTGTTACTATTAAATTCAGCCATTGACATTGTTCCCGTACACAATACCAAATGTAACAAATGCTTAACAAATAAACGAATTTGTATCAAAAAGGTGTCAAAACCAGTTGTATGTCAATATTTTGCACTAGAAAAGAAACATTTTCTTACCTTCAAATATTTTCACACCCCACTTGGTAGCATTTTTTGTGTTTTTCGCCTCGGAGTTGTCGACAATTCGATCCAGATCGTCCTCCGTTAGGTCCATGAAACGCGCTTTCTTCGCAGTTTCAGAACTACTTTCACCTTCATTAGTCTGCAAGGCTGATGTACTGCTTTCAGACACCTGACAAAGAATCTCGTCTGATATTTCAGCCTCAACATCAAAGTTTTCCGCCATTTTGAAATGTCAAACAAGCAGTTCAAAACTATATTACACGCTCAAGCGTGTTATATACTCTGGTAAAACATGCTTTTTTAGCCAATCAGAGCGTGCGTACTATCGTATCTATATTATAATATAATTTATAATCCATAATTTTGTAAAATACGGTCACAAATGCGACCAAATCACTTTACATGTATAAACTTCTGGCAGTCGCAAATTTGTTGACTAGTTTTCTCCTAAATAAATGAATAAGTGCATGTAAAGGAATAATTAATTGTCCAACAGTCTTGCATGTTATGCTTCACTGATCTGAGATTGTATAATTTATTTGCAAAATCATTCACCTTCGTTTTCACTTTTTAATCTTTCTCCCTTTAACCAAGTGACACAAACTCAGATGGCATTTGAAACTATAGTCTCCTTTTAAAATATTTTGCAGCAATATTTTTGTTGTAAGGCCTACAAACTGTGAACTTGCTACCACATTTTTGTAACTTAGGTCATGGTTAAACTTCAGCTGAAGTGCACTTTCGGAAGCAGCAAAGACTGATCTCACAAGAGTTGGACCTTGTGCTGTATTGTAAGCCCCTGTAAGGGGTGTGAATAATTGACTCCCACTCCGCATGCATTGTGCACGTGCTTACCATGTGCTTTCTATAGTATTACATTACCAATACGGGTAGGATATAAAACTTTTATTGTCAAGCCAATAACCTCTTTATTCCATTTCTCATAATGAAACATTAGTTTTTTGTTTTGTTTTGGCCACTTTAATTTTTTTTTTTTTTAGAATATGACAGCAAATTTGTGAAAAGGTTTAAAGATGGAATCTTTCCTTTTTATCTCGCTTTAAACTCATCGGCATAAGATGAGCTTGGGATTAGCTGCCTAGAGATAGTCATGCTGGATGCGCATGTCCACATACGACTAGGAGGTAACCATGGTATCCCCTACTGCAGTCCACCACCTGACACCTGTCACACTGACCAACCTAGTCAGTGGAATACTTACCAACCATACTTACCAATGGGCAGGAGCAAATTTGCATAATGCAGCAGGGAATAGATACGCAATGATCTGCAACGGTGAGCACATGTATGCCAAGCCCCTGCTAAGCTTAGGGGGTACCCCCACAGTTAAGGGTGAAACCACTGACCAGCAATGCCTCAATTTTAACTTTGCCTAAATTGAATTTATCCACATTTAAACTCATTGGCATAAGATGAGCTTGGGATTAGGTGCCTAGAGGTAGTCATGCTGGATGCACATGTCCACACACGACAAGGAGGACTGTGGTAACCCGTACCACAGTCCACCACCAAACCACTACCGGTGCTTAGAAACCGGAGGAACAGTGGAAGGGGGCACCAAGGAACCTCCGACTCCAAGCAATCCCAAGCACCGGCCCAAACACAACAGAAGTGCTCCACATGTAACTGTTAGATCCGCAACGATCTGCTCCAGGAAATGCTAGTTGATCCGCAACGAACAGCTCAACAAGCGCAAGCACTGGCCCAACCACAGCACAAGTGCTCTTCTTGTAACTGTTAGATCCGCAACGATATGCTCTAGGAATGCTAGTTGATCTGCAATGATCAACTCGGCAAGTGCAAACACTGGCCCAACCACAGCAGAAGTGCTCTTCATGTAACTGTTAGATCCGCAACGATCTGCTCCAGGAATGCTAGTTGATCCGCAATGATCAACTCAACATTAGCATGGGCTGCTGGTGTGAGATCCACTGACAAGCATTGACGCAAGCCTACATGTAACTTCTATAATATAGCCAACATAAAAAAATACACATGCCTGATACAGTCAAACCAAGTGATGGGAAAGGTTTGCCAATACCTCATATAATATTATAGAGCTGGAAAGCACTGCAGGCCCATCGCCCTTGTGTCTGAATCGGATGATCTGGAACACCGCTCCTTGCAGCTACTGTAGCAGCACCTATGCGGAAGCTGTGACTCGAATAGTTACCAGGAACACCAGCTCCCTACAAGATGCATCTCAGCCAGCTAGTTACACTGTAGAAGGGAGCGAGATAATGGCTGACCAGATTGCAGGTAAGAATAAAGGACCTGGAGTATTGCCTCTCAAAGCCAAGTAAGCTAACACTGCCTCTAATGCACACAAAGGTGGACTAGCTCGACCAATATAGACAAAACAGCCTTTGCGAAATGGATCCATCTTGGAGGCCTTGATCCGAACACGTAAACAAGAAGGATTCAACACTGAGTCCACTGCAATGTCATCCACCATCAAATGAAAGGTAGGAGAAAAGCTCGCTAAAATATGAACCTTGAATTCTGCCGCTCTCAAAAACCCAAGTACATTTGTACTCAAGTGTACATGCTTCCCAAAGCATGCAATGGTCATAACAGCTCAAATCCAATGACTTGATAATAATAGACATGATGTGATCAGTGACAGGAAGGCGTTGAGCTCTGGAGGAACCCTGAACATGCTTGATCCCCCTAACTACCCTTTGTAGCCTAGGACAATCTGCTAGCGGATCTGAAAAGCTTAGTTCGATGTGAATTAAGAGCTCTGACCGCAGAAAGATAAACCTTGATTGAAGTATGTTGGATAGAGCCCGCCAAGAACATTGCAAAAAGACACAGGGTCCATTCGTCTGCAGGGCAAGGCGAACCGGAGGCATGTAGCTTGCCAAGTTGCTGACAGAAGTTGACAAATTTGCGCTGACCAGATGCATATGATTGTCTCATAGAAGCAGCTAAACCATGAGTGAGAAAACCCCTGCAATGGTGCTCTAGAGAGGAGAGGTCAAGTTGTTCAGGAACCATTGAGGGATTGCAACAGGAGATGAGTGTGCCCTGGGGGCCAAGCGCCTGAATTCCTGCCAATTGAAGCGAGAGAGAGCATCAGCAACAGAATTCTTAACACCTGGAATATGTTGGGCTACAAAGGTGAAGTTGGATTGGGCTGCTGACATACAATGTAAGTAAATACCATACGAGATGCATAATTCTCGGAACCTTAGAAGTCCTGACGTTTAAAATAATGACCACTGCCTCATTGTCCGACCGGAACAAGACATGCATCTTAGACCAGCCTGCCCCCCAAACTCGTGCAGCAATTATAACCACCGGGAATAGCTCCTTGTAAGCGATTGACAAGGGCTTTTGACTATTTGACCAAGAACCATAGAAGCATTGATCACCATAGAAGGCCCCAAACTCAATTGCCCCTACAGCATCTGACGTTACTTCCAAATCAGACATGAGGACCATTCCTGGAAACAGCCAAAAGTTCACCCTGTGTCACTCAGATAAAAACTGGTGCCACTACTGAAGATCTAATTGGAACTCCTTATTCAGGCGAATGGGGTGATCTCTCCTATGGAAGCACTTAAGAAGATCAATCATGCGTCTAATGAAGGTCCGACCAGGCCATACCACTTTTGCTGCATAATGAAGAAGGCCAATTATTATTATGAAGGATTGCAACTGCTGCCTATTGCACCAGCGCATCATGATCACAAGCCATGATTCAATTGTCTTTGAATTTACATAGATATTTAGGTGTCGTATTTGATCAACGTGTTATTAGCTGGAATGCCCATGTAAAGTATATACTGGCAAAGGCTGGAAAAAGGGTAGGAATGTTAGGGCATATTAGGCACAACTTAACAGCACATTGTTCAAATATTGCTTATATAGCATTTATTCATCCTATTCTGGATTAGTGCGACACCGTATACCATTGTTGTGGAGAGATGAATAGTCAATACATGTATCTAGAAAGGCTACAAAGATGCGTGGCACGCATAGTTTGTAAATCTTTTGATAGTGACAGTGCAATGGACTCCTTAAAGTGGGGAACTCTTTCCCGTAGGCGTGAGCTTCACATTTTCAACCTAGTAAAGAAATGTATAAGTGGTCGCTCTCCGCAATTTTTTATGAATTATTTTACATTTAATAGCAGTGTTTCACAGTGCGAAACTAGACAAAGCCATCTCTTGCATTTGCCTAGAGTTTATAATGGATTTCGATCTTAATTTTTAATAGATTTTGATGATTTAAATGATTTTTAGATATGTTAGTTTTATATAAAGTCATATTTAGTGAACAATTAGCATATATGAGTACATGTAGTTAATAGTTTGTATTTATATCTTAGTATTAACATTAGTTCTATCTACCATTTTAATATTTGACACTGGAGAGCGAGATCTATGTCTGTGCTCAGACTTAGATGAGCCTGAGCAGACCTGTGCCCTATGAGCACCTGCACAGCCACTGCACTTATGCGCATACTTGCAATACGTGTAAGGGGTAGAGCACCTCCCATGATTCCACAATCTGCACACAATGTTGGAAGAAGTGGAACCAACGGCTTCAGAAGACTCGGGAAACACTTTCCCAGGAAGTGAACAAGCTGATGCCCCTGCTGCATGAAAGTTGTACAGCTGTACATTGATGGATGACCAGTCGGTAAGTTTGATCACGGCCGCATGTTCGTGGAAAGCTTGATCATAAGAGAGCCACACGCGCTCACCGAACTGGCGATAAGTGCGGAAGATAAGTAGCTTGTAAGCTGTCAAATCACTCCAACGGTGAGGAAAATAGGAGGTTATAACCAGGGTAAACAGAGTGAAAGCCTCCACCCAACTTAAGATGTCCTCGATCCGACGGCGCTGCTTAAATTTTGGAGCCGGAGGTGAGCACTATGCGGCCATCAAACAGAAATTGCGGTTCAGCGTCAATCAGGACAAGATTGGCAGCCATTAAATTGCTTAAATCAATGTACTTTCCGGCACTAATTTGGGCCACAAGCTTGGCCGGGATGGGGGAAAACCCAGGGCCCACCACAAAAGGCTGATCAAGAATGGGGACAGGAAGCTCAGGAATGCTTGGAACGCTCGAAGTCGAAACAAATGTGAAACTCGTTTGAGGCAAAGTGCTAACCAACGATGGCACAGAGGAGGCAAGTGGCAATGAAAAAGTGTTCACAAAGGACAGTACAACACTCGGAGACCTACCTAGCACACCAGGGGGCGCTGTAGAAGATTGAGGCACCACAAACCCAGTCCCCGACAACAACATATCTGTGGTTCAGGAGTTCAGGCCCGCCCCTTGCGAGACACACGTGGAGGGGAGTACGCTCGACGGGAAAGAGCTTGATGAAACCGACAAAATTAGAGCCGGATTTGAGGCTTGCACTGCCACCAATGCTGCTTGTGTGGCTGCAGCTTGAATTGCCACCAAAACCTCCGGTGACAACTGCACACTCGGTGAAGAAGTTGAAGGGAATACCGAGCTGGATGTTGTGATCCCAGCACTGGGGGATGCAGACACACTGGCCACATCCGAAGTTGTCACGGACGCCACAGGAAAGAGCAAAGCATTCAAACTATTCCGTGTCTGGCGAGCCATGACTTATCAACTATTTTAGCATGCTTTAAGCAGGAAAATTTGCGTAATGCAGCGAGGAATAGATCCGCAACGATCTGCAACGTTGAGCACATATACGCCAAGCCCCTGTTAAGCTTAGGGGGTGCCCCCACAGTTAAGGGTGAAACCGCTGACCAGCAATGCCTCAATTTTAACTTTGCCTAAATTGCATTTATCCACATTTATATAAACTTATTTTAAACATTAGAATTATATAATTGATTGGTTGTTCATCTACTCCTAAAAGGATACAATGTACATGTATTTAACAAATTTGACTCTGGTAATGTAAGATCAAAAGATTCTAACCAATAATATTTTCCTTATTTCAAAATAATAATTTGTTGATTCAGTGCACTCAACAAAGTAAACACAATTCATTTTGGTCTGGGAATACCCTTACCTAATATAGTTATACCCTATTGAGTGCAGACCCTAATATACGTCCTATACCCTAGCTACAACATATCTTCCAGATGACAGTAATTGAAATAGCTGTACATACATGTGCATCCACAATATGCATATATAAATATAACAGGGGTACAGACAATATCCATGGAAACTATATAGTGTCAATTTTTGTGCATATAATTATATAAGCCCTGTATAAATAAGTGATGAATCTATTTTTCACTCCTTATTCGTTACATGTACTTGGTTTTATTTCAAAGACAATTCGAGACTATATACAATGTACTACTCTTCCCAGTAAACTGCGACACCCCAAGTTTTGCTACGGTGCATGCAATGTGAATGTTTGGTACCACGTGATTACTGTTTGGCATACCGCCAGGTAGATTTTTTGTTGGCAGCAGCAATAATGATTGTAGACAAGTTTGACATTTTAAAGTGCATGTGAGCCTTCGTGCAATTTTAATAACTATGAACCTCCAAAAAGTTTTGAGTACTTCTGCAAATAAATTTTTGGTTTACAGGGAATATTTTGTCTTCTACACTTGTTTGAAATTGTGGAAACGTGACCTTTCCTGATCCATGACCGCGTAAGTAAAAGCCTACATTGTAGGTCGATTCCCGTGGTGACGTCATTTAATTAATTCAACTTTACAATAATTTGAATACAAACTTACAATTTTCACTAATATGACATTGTTTTCCTTTACGTCTAACAACTCATAAACTGTATATTATCTTATGATGTTTTTTGATGATTATTTTATGATTATTGATATTTTTGTGATAGAAAGGCGCCATGGAGAATAATGCATAAATGAGATGACATCACCTCGGGAATCAACCTAGGCTTTCACTTACGCGGTCATGGATCAGGAAAGGTCACGTTTCCACGATTTCAAACAAGCGTAGAAGATAGAGACTATTCCCTCTAAACTAAAAAATTATCCACAGAAGTACTCAAAACTTTTTGGAGGTTCATAGAGCTCTATGAAAATTGCACAAAGGCTCATATGCACTTTAAAACTGCAGACTGACCGACTTGTTGATTTCAAAGTAAATAAATCACTGGAAAAAAAATTGATACTCGATCTTCTTTAAGTTCTATCTGGAGTTTATTACTAAACATATTTGAAGAACCACATAACATGGCTTAACTTTTAAGGTAAACAGGGAAAATCAGCTGAGATATTTTACAATCTCATGCTTCAAAGTTTTTGAAATCATCAACACAGTCGTTCTGTGGTTTTGAAATGTCAAACTTGTCTACAATGTACCGTGTCATTCTGACTGTCTACAACAGGGCCAGGTGGAACTTCTTGAAACAAGCGACAGTATTGGCCTACCCAACAATAGAAAACACCCTAACCTTTAGAAAGTGCAGTACAAAAACAAAAGAAGTATAGTATTAAGGGTGCAATCAGAATACAGGTCTCGAGAGGTTCCGTGCTACTGACCTACAAGGCATTCCATTGTCTACAATGATAGAACAACAAGTTGCTTTTTTCACACCTTCACATAAAATCTCTACCCAGCGGTAGGCCAAACAGTGATCACGTGGTACAGAACATTCGCATCATGTGGGATAAATAAAAGCTTGGGGTGTCACAGTTTACTGGGAAGTATAATTAACAATTATTCACCGAAGTGGAGGTGAATAGTGGTGGATATTTACCGGGCCGCTTCGGCGAGGTAAATGTCTACCATTATTCACCAACACTGAGGTGAATAATTGTTTTAGTATATACCACACTCCAGGTAAATAGCCAGCACCAAATAGTTATTTTATTTTCTGTCAAATGGACAAAAACTCGCACGAGATGATCGCTGCTTTGCTCGGAGGTGAATATGATATGGGCCGCGTCAGGCAAAAAGGGCCCGGACGACATTCAAGTTAAATAATTCCTACAACGGTGTTCCTAATAACAGGTTGAAGATTGTATTGTAATCTTGACGAGGAGCGCTACATTTCATTCATAACAATAAATGTCAGTTTCATGAAATTGACGACAAAAATCAGGGGTGAAATTTACATGATTTTGATGCAAGGGCCCGATTACAAATATGACCACAAAAATTAGGAATCCTGTCATAGGGGATGATTTTGATGTATGACATTCATTTATACCTGCTGGCATTAAAGAGTAAAAAATAAATAAGATGAATAGATGATCACTTTTTGGCAAAAAAATGTCTTTTCTGCAGTCGTTCTGCTCCCCGTAGCTCATAATATGATTTTAGCAATAGTACAAGTTACACCTTGAAACAATCCTCTGATGATAGGGAATGATTTGCGTCTGCTAAAATTGTGATCACACCCTTCTGTAAAAATGGCGTAAATTTAGTCTTAGATTTCACTTGTCAATTTCATGAAATCAACACTACTTGTTAGTAGCACAATGTGGCGCTTGCAATGCATATTGCAATTGCACCACAAGTATAAAAAACATGGTACAATTTCAAAAGACATTTACATATTATGTCGTCCAGGCCCTTTTTGCCTGACGCGGCCCATATCATATTCACTGTTTGAGTAGCCAATCAGAGCGTGCGAAAAGTGATATTCACTGGTGTAGTATATACTAAAACAACATATTTTACACAATGTGCTTACGTGATTCTGATGGGTTTCTTTTATTTTCTTAGGGAATGCGAAGGAGAAGAAATCACTTGGTCATGGAGTCAGGATGGAGAACCTTAAAAAGAAACTGGAACCCTTAATGTTAAGGTAAGGAGGGGATGCTCACTGGAGGGACCTAAGAAACTCTACCCCTTCTCAGACCTAAAAATTCAAATTGTCCTACACCATTAAAAGACAAAAGGGTTAAATTGGTACCCCATTTCAGGCCAGGAACTTTGATTTTCCCAAACACTACTGGGCATGCAATTAAATATCATGAGAAAAATGTCAAACCATTGCATTTGAAAATTGTACAGAAAATCTAGGGATCTCATCTCAGACCTAGAAGGTCAAAAATCCTACCCCATCTAGTGGCACATATGGCTTTATATGGGAGTACCCCCTCCTGGGGGACACTCCTTGAGGAATTCTGAAAAAGTGAAATAAAGACTGGAGAAGTGAAAGGAGAGAATGAAGTGGAAAAATAAATATTGACGAAATTAAAGAATTTGAAAAAGATAAGGAGTGGACAATAAAAAAATAAATATATGATACATCATGTAGCGTCAGGACACAAAGTAATTTTGAAAAAAAGACAAGTGAAAAAGCAGTGTTGAAAAAAAATGGAAAAAACGAAGGAAGATAAAATAAAAAGCTATGTTCAGGTTATGAAGTGTCCAGCCGATCTTCAGGTTATTGCAAAAAATAGTTTTTGAAGAGGGTGCATTATGGACCTTTTGCAGAAATGCAATCATGTGGTTGTACTCAACGGCAACAAAATTTGACTTAATTTGTACATTAAAGGCAATTTTATGAGATTAATAGTGTTATTAGCAAATCCTGTTTGTAAATGCTATTTTCTACCTCCAATAGATTGTCGATCTTTCTAAAACAGTGCTTAGAAGTTTGTTTGCCATGCATTAAAGCCTTTCCCATGGGACCACAAGCTCAATTCATTGGTTATTGATAAGTGATATATCAGCACGTGATATTTGTTTCCAGTAAAGCCTTCCCCATGGGATCATGAACTCAATTTATTGGTTATTGAAGTGACATATCAGTACTGACTGATCCCTGCAAAAGGCCTATCGAACAACTGTTTCAATAACATTAGAGTATGAACTAAATTAAAGTTTTCCATAGATTTTCTGCCAATTGAATTAACCCTTTCAGCCCCAAAAGAACATCCAAATTCTTGTTTAATACTGCTCTTCATGCATTTCCTGTAGTGTCAGTTAAGATAATTTGGACACATCACATCAAAATATTTTTTCCCAGCTGGTTAACTTGCCTGCTTCATTTTGTTCTGATATCTTGAAGATAAGTTAGATGTTGATCACCCGTGGGCCTAAAGGGTTAACATGACTGATTATATTATTTACATCCCAGGTTAAAAGAGATGGAAAAAAAGGATCCGGAAGCTGCAGAAATTACCACATTGAAAGAGAAGATAGTTGACATCAAGTAAGAAAACTCTTATTAATCCTATTCTTGTTCCTAATTCGTTCATCGTTGTCAAATACGCTGTTCTTTTTTATCATGATTTTAATGGTGTTTTCAGTGTTGTCAGAATTTTGTGATTTACAATATTATTATTATTATAGGCAGCATTAAGGTTTCAGTCTTGACAATTAAGTCCTTGAATTTGACTAATTGTCCTCGAAAAGTCCGTTGAATTCTGGGAAAAGGACTTGAAAAGTCCGCTGAATTCTGGGAAAAGGACTTGAAAAGTCTGTTGAATTCTGGGAAAAGGACTTGAAAAATCTGTTGAATTCTGGGAAAAGGACTTGAATTTCTCAAATTATCACATTTTCATTTTTAATGAATTTAATGTACATTTACAAAATGTAAGATTGATTCACGAAAGTTGACAAACTCAATGGCATTTAGCAAAACCAAAATTGGCAAGGGAGAGACTGCTGCACACAGGCTGTGCATCTTGCAACTTGCTCGTACTGTAAGTGCTTGTGGCCTCGCATTCGTGCCACCACAGGCAACCCAAGCTCTAGTTGTGTGTATTTGTCAGTATATATAGGCTTTGTATGGGAACTACTAAACAGGGAAAATCACGAATTTTACCACTATTGATAGGTCAAAATCAACTGATATAAACATACATGTACATTTGCTCCATCTGTTGTCCTTAGTCATTTATTAGCGATTTGGGCTTCTTTTCCTTTTCGGATCTCCTCTCCCTAAGAAAGATTAGAGCTTGGGTTTCCTGTGGTGCCACAAGGTAATATGGGGTAGCCCATTAAGTTGACCACTGAACCGATAGAATTGTAAAGCTAAGCTAACAAATGCTATAGTTCTAACACATTGAATATTTAATAAAACTCCACCAAGTATATATGTAAGTCCTTGATTGTTGTTTGGCTAAATCTGTATGAACCATGGACACAGACCCGAGCGAGCGGAGAACTGCCATTGAGAGCACAAATTGGATGACTTCCCATTTCTCTCACGCCTGAACCCTGACGCACAACATGCCTGAAAATGTGCTGCACCTGTGTGCACACTGCTAAAATCAGGCGGCTGGGATTGAAACCTTAGCACTTGACCACAGTGACTTGACCAGATCATTCTGTGTTGAATGTCTTGGAGATCGGACCTCGGCAGCGCAAAATAAGTCACACCATCAAAAGTATTTCCAGGGTTTTTGAAGTAAATTTACGCTACCTTTGATCTCCCTGTATTTCTGGCTAATATTTTATAATGAAAGCCTTAGGAAGATGGGAAAATTCAGACAAGTATCTGTGTGATTTGAGTGAAAAGTTTTCAATTTTAGTTTGTGCGTGTTGTTAACGCACGTTATTGTGAACAACGAGCACGCACTCAAAGTTTCAATGTTTGTTTGTTTTTATTTTCCGCTATCTTCTTTTTTCTTCGGAACCTAAGGTTAATTACCACTGATTTCCCTTTTTTTTTTGTGCTTTTATCTTTGGTTTCTTTAATATATAATTTATCGGTTTGTTTTTCGGGTCGTCATAAATGAGTGAGGAAGAATATTCCAAAAGTGAAATGTTTTACCTTACTGAAATAGAAAGCAACTTTATAGTGAACAAAAACAACATCGGCAAGGGCAGGTGGAGGTTCCGAACAGCCAGCAAGAAATCGAGAGGTTCGTAAATTAATAGAAAAGTTCTGTGAAAAAATAGCCAGTGACAAAAAACCTTCCGTTGGTACCTTGATTCGATGAACAAGGAAAATGTAATATTTGCAACCTTACCTTCACCTGCCTTTGACCTGACTTTATACAAGTTCTTCATCGGACATTCCCAAAGTTAGCGGCGACGTATATGACTACTAGCCTGGGACACCGGCTTTCTTGTTTTCAAATAGTATCCAAAGATGCAAACATTGGCAGTCTCAGGATGCCACTTACAGATTTTCCAGTGATAGTTAGGTACAAATTATTCAAGGTTTGCGAAACAGGTGACTTGCGTTGATCAACGAAAACTGAAGTTTTGTTCGTCCTTTCATCCGCATGTTTTCTTCAATATTCCATCTCAATTCATCAACAAAGAATGGCAGTGTTGCCTTCTGAAATTAAATTTAGTTCTAATCGTACTGATGAATCCTTCAAAATAAAGTTGATTTAAGCCTAAGAACCTTCCATGACTGTGTTCATTTTGTCGATTGAGTCGTGAAACAAAACTCAAAAGGGTGCGAAAACTACAATGTACAATCAAGACGCGCGCACCAACTGGACGTAAAAGATCAACTTCCAGCTTGATATTTATATTTTTGTTTTCCAACAAAAAAGTGCCATATAATAAACGAATTATCAACCTCTTGAGCTCAGTCTTTACTGGAAAATTTCAAACCTCATCGCTATCGCTCAGTCCGTACTGTCAAGACCTTGGTCTGATATTTTCCCGTTATACACTGTACCTCGCTCTCGGTTAATAAGAAGTTAATAATACCTCACAACTTCCTCATTTTTATTATTATACTAATTGCTATACATTTTACTCACATCTCGATTCTGATTAGCTGAGAACATGCAACTAATTCTCGATAGCTAGCTATTTAAGCACTATATAAGTGTGCAGTGTACAACATTACCTGCTAGCAGATAATAAGCAATTATTGGACGAGGCGAGCTACCAGTTATTTGCCAATGCCACGGACAATTCATCATATTTTGCGATAGTTGGAGTTCCAATAATTGTTTTATTATTCAGTGTTTTTGTTACCTTTGCCATTCAAAATGCTCGCAATTTCCTCCTCTGAACACTCTGGAAACTGAGTGGCTATGTTGAATTTGTTGCTGAACATCAATGTGCATGCTCACAACAATATCTGCAGGGAAACGCTTATTTGCACGCAGTTATTTGCAGGTAAATCAACCAATCACAATTCGGGATACTGAGGAACTGAATAATAACACTTGGTGTTCGATGATAATTAGCAAATACGACAATTTTACACTAGAAAGCAGGGCCTTTGGCTTCGGCTGATAACACAGACCTCGCCTTGATCATTTTCGTTATCATGCTGAGCCTCATCCAATAATTGCTTATTATTGTACATTTTACTCAAATCTCGATTCTGATTGGCTAAGAACATGCAACTAATTCTCGATAGCTACATGTAGCTATAGCACTAAGTGCACATGCGTACAATATTATCTGCTTGCAAATAATACTTAGCACTTGATGATAAGCAAATACGACAATTTTACGCTAGAAAGCTTTGGCTGATAACACAGACCTCTGTCTTGATCATTTTTACTGTCATGCTGAACCTCATCCAATAATTGCTTATTATTCAGTTGGAGTTTAGTCATCAATCAATCAAAATGTGGCCTTATGTTCTGCCTCGATTCTCATTAGATTAAAACTGAATCTGAAGACGAGACAAATTGTAGATTTCTTCAACATATGAATGGTTTAGGCACCACAGCGAACAATCTTGCAGGGTTTTAGTACTGTTCTACTTTAAATTCTGCTTTTACAACATACATGTATTACCCACTTTTGATAATATGCTTCGAATTCGTGAACAAATTAAGGTTTCAATACGAGATTCTGTTACAAATTAAATTTATTCTGATATTCTCAGAGAATCAAATACTGTAAAATTAATGTAATTTGTCATGGAGCCTCGTATTGAAATATTTGTGCATGTGTTAAAGCATTTATGATTTATACTGAAAGTGGGTTATTCAAGCCTTTTTTGTTATTTATTGCAGGAAACAGGTCCACAGTAATCCTAATACTTTTGAACAGGACCTGATTGATATTGACTGGGATGATATCTCCTCTAAATACGTAAGCATGTGGTAAATATATATGTATTTATAATATAGATACGATAGTACGCGCGCTCTGATTGGCTAAGAAGCCATGTTTTATCAGAGTATATAACATGGTTAGCCGTGTTATATAGTTTTCAACTGGCGGTTTCCTTTCATCGCGCGCGTAAATCTATATTATAAAACAGATAAAGAAGCCTTAAATCCATGTTTTAAACTATCATAAAACACTCTGGTCATTTGAGAACACTCTAGAAACGTTGAAAGCACGCGCCTTCGGCTTGTGCTTTAACATTTCTCTCATGTTCTCAAATGCCCATCGTGTTTTATGATAGTATAAAACATGGCTAAGGCTTCTTTATTTGTTAAATATATGTTATAAACCCGATATCATTCATGGACTGGTTTTGCTGCTCGTAAAATCATGTTACTGGTAAATTTCCTTTGCAGCACCATCTTGGATGTGATGATGCCAGCTGTTCTCTAAGTAACAGAAACTCAGTGGAAAAAAGAAATCTTAAATTGGGTTACCTGTGACTCGAGAGAAGAGGAGGACATAATTAAATATTCTGTTATACTAACGTGAAGCGGATGTGCCGCTTTGTTAGTTAAGCCTGGTTTTCACTAGCGACGGAAGCAGAAGCGGAAGCGGAAGCAAAAGGAGCCTTATGTTCTAGTGAAAAACAAGAAACGGAGACGTAAGCGGAAACGTAAGCTCGACGGAAGCATAAGCGGAAGGAACAGAAGGTTTCCTTCTTACGTCTCCGCTTCTGCTTCCGTCACTTCCGTTCCAGTGAAAACTAGTCAAACGTAAGCAGAAGCAGAAGCGGAAGCAGATGAATTTAGCCAATCAGAATAGTCATTCTCAGGCCCTTTGAAATGTAAATATAGCATGCAAGCGAGGTTTTCGATTCTGAACGAGGCTTATGCTTATGCTTATGCTTCCGTCGTGTTCACTTTCACTAGAACATTTGTTTCTTTTGCTTACGCTTACGCTTCCGTTTCTGCTTCCGTCGCTAGTGAAAACCAGCCTTTAATAAACCAGAACCAAACTGGGGAGGGGAAAAGAGTCTCTTCCTGTCTCTCTTTCTTCTCTCTTTGCTCCATTCTCCCTAGCCGTACTCTTCTCTATTTTTCACCTGCCATAGGAAGTCCACAATCCGAAATGCCTGCAGAGGAGGCTTAGGGGACAAGTGCTACATTAACATGAGGTTTATGGGCAGAAAACCAGTCCATAAATGACATCTGGTGTATGTAGAATGTACAGGAGACAAACGAAGCAATTGATTGATTTAGGCATCTACAAGGAACACTTGAGGGCAGTTAGGTTTTGTGGCGGCATGAAAACCACAATGGAAATTAGGTCTCCTGTTTACACATGAAACTCTTTTTTTGTGTGCATGATTTTTGTACCAGAGCATTCTTGAAAGTGATCAACAGACTTGGTTGCTCTGTGCCTGTTGACACTATATCCATAAAACTATCAGATGTGGTATGAACATGGGCCAAAATTATACATGCACAATGTAGATATTTTTTACTATTTGCCTTATTACCACAATTATGTAGAACTTCATATGATAAAAAAATATCATTGCTGGAAAGAGCAGATCATTATTAGCTGTCATGGCAAGTTTGACATGAAAGGGTATTTGGTCGCAACTTTGGTCTCGCGCCATCGCGTAGCAATGTAAACGGTAGTAACTTTGACAAGGGTTTATGAGGTAGGGCACACACAGCCATACAAACAGCTCTAATTAATGACTGGTCCCTAACGACAGTAAATCAGGAAAGTAATGGGAAGTAATCGGACCAGCGTCCTGTGTAGCCTGCCTGCCGGCTCTTCTGTAATTTTTCGGTCGTTTTTCCGGATTAGATTACCTTTGGTTCGTGGTCTGTATTTTGACCACGCGCCACAGGTAACCCAATCCGAAAAAAACTTGACCGAAAAAACACAGAAGAGCTGGAAAGCAGGCTATAACTTGTGTTGAAAAGCTATCAGCCATTTTGCGAAATGATCCGTCATAGTCCGCTCTCCAACAAGAATATGAATCGCTGTTGCAATATAGGGTTAAATAAACTGATATTGATTTATTGAGTGATTATTTGATTGATTGATTGATTGATTGATTAGTTATTTGCTGCCACAGCTCCCTAAACGTACTGCGATGGAATGTCAATTGCAATGGAGTCATTTTGGTCATCCCAGGATGAACTCCAAGCCATGGACGAAATACGAAGACAAAATGCTACTCAAGTTGGCAAACTCCAACAACCACAACAACTGGAACGTGGTGGCCCAGAGCTTGCAGGTTAGTAGTAAAGGCTAATTATGTAAAATAAACAGTGTGAAATACACTCTGATTAGGTGATGATGCGCTACAAGAGTACAGGGCCCAGTTGTTCAGAACAAGGGTAAGTGCTACCCTCGATTAAATCGCTAATCAGAGGATATACTGGACAGATTACAACAACCGGGCCCAGATGCAATGTAGATGACATCATATTTTGTATAACATCATTTTGTATTGTATCCCTAGATTACTGTATGAACAAATATATGTCATTTTTCCTTGTGTCGATGTGTCCTAGTTCTTAAAGATACGCAGATAAAAACATAACGAGAACAAAGTAGCACGCAGGAGATGCAGTTGAGTCAGACTCGGGACAAAATTAGATATTTTTGTTAAACAATAATATTAGCGAAAAAGGAGCATGGCAAAATGGTTTTTATGACGAACCTGACATCATCTGTGTATCATATTCTGTACTTTAATAACATATCATAGGCTATTCACCAATCACAGCACATTTCACCCTGTTTATTGTGTAACAGGCCTCATTTTTATCCCCATTTCCTGACTATCACAGCTTAAGGGCCTCAACCAGCTTGAAGAAATGTTCAGTTTTCAATCAGCCTTTGTGAAGTGAACATCTCTGTTCAAAGCTCGCTCCGCTGGAGTGATCTCTGATGTTTCTTATCACGGAAACTTCAATTCGAACACTTGAATGTCCAAAAATGCAGTAAAGAGTTTGTAAACGGTTCTAAAACACTGACAGGCATTACTGAGCTACTAGTAGCTTCCTGCTGTTTACATTTCTTTGGTTCTATTTCAGACAAAAAGAACTCCTGTGCAGTGTTTCCAACGATACCAGCGAAGTCTGAACAAGAATCTTCTGAGAAGGTGCGTTACAGGGGGGCTGTGAATCACCAAATGATAAACGTTCTCGCTGTCAAAAGACACAAGTAACTACTCAGATTAGCAGAGCATGTTTTAGCGGTACTGGATATAATTTGAGACAATTTTGACGAAGGATGGCAAAGATTATGGTGGATGAAAAATACTGCTTTTAAGAGAAATCGGTTCACTGTAGACCGAAATCAAAGTTTTTAAAATAAGCTTTTGTAATCCACTTTAATCTTGGCCATCCTCTATCGAATTTTATTTAAACATAAGGACATTCACGTGTATTTGTCTTCTATCTCGGAGTTATTTTTGTAGTTTTGTTTTAAAGAAACAACCGTTTATTTGACAAGTTAATTTCGATTGACATTCACACAGCGCGATAGTTACAGTGCCTTTCATATTTATGCAACCCAGACTTCAGTTGGAGTTTTGTCGTACATACATCAATCAAACGTACCTTTATACGCCACCTCGATTCTCATTGGATAAAATGTCTTTCGAGACGAGACAAAGTGTAGATTTATTTTGCGTTTGAATGGTTTACAAGCCCAAGTGTCCAATCAGAATCAGGCTGGGTTGTTGAGTGATGGCCACCAAATCACTAAAACAAGTCACTGACACATCACAGGTTGCGCAATTAGGAAAAGTGCTATGTGACAAATGGACCTAACCGTACCCGTGTGCGTATCAGATTTTGAGCTAAAGTCGTGTTAGGATCACGTGATGCGTTCGTACACACATTGCGTGAAACGTTGCGTGAAACGTGAAGTAGTTGCGTGCAACGGTGTAGGAAGCGTTGCAGCGTGTTTCAACCCCGTCAGCAATGTTGCACACAATATTGCAGTATGTACCCATACCTATATCTGCGATCTCCCTAGCTGAAAAGGCGCAAGCCAGAAAGCCCTTAAACCTTCAGTTGTTTACATTAGGGTAACATTGCTAAGGGTTATCTCCGTGTAATTGTTGCTAGTGTTTTGTAGACGATTAAATTTGTCCGAGCAAGGAACAATTAAAATGTAGCAGCCATGGAGAGCTGTTTCACAGCTCTTTCAGCCTTTTTGGACCTCGTTAGCACGGTACATTGTATCTAATGTGCAGGTTGGGTTCCCACGAGAAACTAACGGCTGTATATAGCCATCTTATAGTCCCGTACGTAGTCCCTGGCCTACAAATTTTGTAGCATAGTTATTACATTATGCAAAAGAAAAGAATATATAATTAAAGAGAAACACTTACCTAAAATATTTCGAAGTTCAACAAGTAAAACAATTGACCTGAAAGTGCAGGAGGAAGGCATTTGTGAGTGTTTAAATTGAATCCCGCTGGAGGGTGGCCATGGGCCTCCTTATAGGAGCCCTGCCGGATCGATTGTGCAACTTTATTACGCCCCTGGATAAGATGTATGAGAGCTGTGGACCATGTGGGATGTGATTGAATATGAAAAGAATGACTCGCTGCACAAGTTTTTGCCTTATGTATCTCTGGACCGCCTCACGGTTAGCTCACTCGTTGAGTTCCGGCTTTTCGTGCGGGAAGTCGCGGGTTCAAACCCCGGCCGGACCAATACTCAGGGTCTTCAAATAACTGAGTAGAAGGGTGCTGCCTTTGTGAAACAATGTTCTTGAACTGCAAGTGGTTAGAACTTCACGTGTTCTCGGATAGGGACGTAAAATCGTAGGTCCCACGTCGGCCTCAAGTTTACCAGTCTCACCAGACTGTCACGAGTTACCGACGTTAAATAAAGCGCTTTACCTTGACTTTTAGTAAATGGACAACTGAGGAAGATAAACTGCTCGTCGAGTACGTCAAGATGTTTGGTGAGGGAAACTGGCAGAAAGGTGGGTTTATTTGGCGCAGTCCCGGTTTCTGGGAAACTAGCCACCCACCCCTCCCTTGGATATGCATTGTTCTATTAATGATTATCCATTAAAGGTTAGGGTGAAGTGTGGGGGAGGGATGGGAGTTTCTCAGAAACCATGATTGATCCGTTTATTTACAGTGTTCATAGTTTAACAACTGTTAATTCTGACAAATCAGGAAAATATAGCCACCATCCTGTCCCACTAGCTCGCCAGGAGATGAAAAAACCGAGTTTAAGTTCTTCGCAAAGATTTTCGAAATTCAGCAAATATGGTTAGACGATGTACTTGGGAGGTAGGGGGAAGGACTATTTAAAAGATTGAGCGAAAGGGGAATGGTGGACTGAGGGGTGTTAACGTCTGCTTACTTAAAGGGAGCCTCCACTGAAAAACAATGACTTTGTGTTTGCTCTCAAATCTTCGTTTTTTTCTGCCGAAATCTATTGCTGTGTTTGTCTCCAACCACGCTGTTTGGCCCCAAAATCTGGAACTCCATCGATGAAATACTTAAATCTTCATCTCTACCAATATTTTACAAAGGTCTCAAGAAATTCTATTTTGATTATTAGCCCAGATAAAAAAAATGCTTGTTTAGGGTCCACCCATTTCAATTTTTCCAGGTAGGGCGGGATTTTTGTGTGTTTTTTTTATATGTGAAGTTTATTTTGTCTTGACTAGACATTATTCACTCACCTCGTGTTCATGATCTCGTGTTGTAGAAACAAAATGGCGTTGATGTTAAAATATTTAATGCGCCGGCGCATATTTTAAGTGGAACATGTAGGGGTCTGGGTACAAGAATTGGTGTTCGCGGGCGCATTTACACTTTCTAAAGTTTTTTTTGAAAAATTTAAAAAATTTAAAAATTAAAAATTAGAGGTCGGGGACATTTCTCAGGTCGGGCGGGGACGCTAAACAAGTATTTTTTTTTATCTGGCCTTATTAAGTAATTTATTTAAGTTAGTATGCGCTAGTTAGCTCTACTTCAGTGTATGCACCCTTTCTACCATCTTTTTTTATTACTATATATTATATATCCATCTGTATGAAGTATGTGTCTCTGTGTGTTTTTGTTAGTATTTAAAGCCGACTTAAATACACTTTTTTAACTACTGTAATTTGGGTTGCCAGCTTCGATAAGCCCTCATGGTTTTTCTGTGCTCCCTGACCTAATTTATATTTATTTTCTTGTGCTATTGTTAATATATGATTAGCCTAAAGGGTCAAATAAAGTTGTTGTCCTGTAAATTGTACATTTGATGTCACTTATGGACGCTTTTTCCTGTCCATAAACGCATTTGAATATTCCGCGTGTCGCCATCTTGGATCTTGTGACGTCAGGAAAGTTGAACTCTTCCAATTAATGCCAGATGATTTTGGCAAATTCCCATTTTATATAGTTTATATTGTTTTTTTTCTGTGATAAGTATGAAGCACAAGCAACGAATTATGCAGATGTAGTAGGCTCTTGTTCTTATATCACACCTGAGTAGAACAAGTACTGCTAATGATAAATACGGCACTGTGCATAAGTATGTTGCTTGTTCTTATAATGACTGTCTCCATGCAGTGAAAACCAGACTTTGTTAAACATTTTCCCCAAGATTTTCTACAGTGATAAGATAGGACTCGTATTGCAGGCTAACGATGGCTTTTGTCTAGAGTAATAGATTTATTTCTGCAAGATCTTATAAGATTTATATAAGATCTTATAAGATTTCTGTAAGATATCTTAATAAGATTATTATACTTGATTCTTACAAGATTCTTACAAGATTCTTACAAGATTCTTAATAAGATCTTAATAAGACCTTAATAAGATCTTAGTAAGATCTTGTAAGAATCTTGATAAGATTTTCAACCTGGGAAGTAGCAGAGTGATAAAATGTGTCTGGTATAACAGACTAACATTGCCTATTCTCGTGCCAACCTATTCAGTTGCTAGTTACATGGAAGGACGAGTTGGTGAACAATGTATGCATCGATACATGAAAGCCTGCAAACCTACCAGGAAAGGAAAATGGACTGCCGAAGAAAATGAGGTATGAACACCAATCTCTAAGTTATCTCAGTGGTAAAGGGGAGGTCAAGGGCTGAAAAGCCAGCCTGGCCAACACTCAGGGTCTTAAACTAACTGAGTAGAAGGTGATCCCTTTGTGAAACAATTTTATCCTTGAACTGTAAATGATTAGACGTTCACATCTTCTTGGATAATGACATAAAATCGTAGGTCCACCAGTAGACGAATAGTCACCTCATGGATGTGCTACTGGTTAATTGGCATTAATTAGCATGTAATGGCTTACAAGGTGTTATTAACATTAAAAGTGTAAGTCTGGATTGCCATATCGCCTTGCAACGAGTATTGTAGTCTGCATTGCAATTTAGCCTTGCAACGTGTATTGTAGACTGCATTGCAGTTTAGCCTTGCAACGAGTATAGTAGTCTGGATTTCCATATAGTCTTGCAACGAGTATAGTAGTCTGGATTTCCATATAGTCTTGCAACGAGTATAGTAGTCTGGATTTCCATATAGTCTTGCAACGAGTATAGTAGTCTGGATTGCCATATAGTCTTGCAACGAGTATAGTATTCTGGATTGCCATATAGCCTTACAACGAGTATAGTAGTCTGGATTGCCATATAGTCTTGCAACGAGTATAGTAGTCTGGATTGCCATATAGTCTTGCAACGAGTATAGTATTCTGGATTGCCATATAGCCTTACAACGAGTATAGTAGTCTGGATTGCCATATAGTCTTGCAACGAGTATAGTAGTCTGGATTGCCATATAGTCTTGCAACGAGTATAGTAGTCTGGATTGCAGTTTACCTTTACAACCAGTATTGTAGTCTGGATTGCAGTTTAGCCTTGCAACGAGTATTGTAGTCTGGATTGCCATATAGCCTTACAACGACTATTGTAGTCTGGATTGCAGTTTAGCCTTGCAACGAGTATTGTAGTTTGGATTGCAGTTTACCCTTACAACCAGTATTGTAGTCTGGATTGCAGTTTAGCCTTGCAACGAGTATTGTTGTCTGGATTGCAGTTTAGCTTTGCAACGTGTATTATAGTCTGGATTGCAGTTTATCCTTGCAACGAGTATTGTAGTCTGGATTGCAGTTCATCCTTGCAACGAGTATTGTAGTCTGGATTGCAGTTCATCCTTGCAACGAGTATTGTAGTCTGGATTGCAGTTTAGCGTTGCAACGAGTATTGTTGTCTGGATTGCAGTTTAGCATTGCAACGTGTATTATAGTCTAGATTGCAGTTTAGCCTTGCAACGAGTACTGTTGTCTGGATTGCAGTTTAGCATTGCAACGTGTATTATAGTCTAGATTGCAGTTTAGCCTTGCAACGAGTACTGTTGTCTGGATTGCAGTTTAGCATTGCAACGTGTATTATAGTCTAGATTGCAGTTTAGCCTTGCAACGAGTATTGTAGTTTGGATTGAAATGAAGTCACTTCTATTGTTTGTTTTTATTTTCAGTGTTTGACCAAAGCAATAGAAGAGTTTGGTGGTGTACCTAACTGGGAAAAAATAGCCGAGCTTGTATCTGGAAGGACCGGGACACAGTGTAGAGAAAGGTGGGATTGTGGTAGAATTCAGCGAAGCTGCTCCTTTTATTTGTCCGTTTTTCCACAGCGCTCTCGGATGTTATTTGTGACAGAAAAGTGATGAAAATAGTCAAGAAGATTAATAATTGTGACTGTAGGAGTGTTTTGTTTTGCATTCGGGGACGAAACATTCTAATTTTGGAAGCACGGAATCCCTGTAAAGGTGCCGTTTCGCTTCAAAATGTCCTGAATAATTTGAATCACCCTGTGAGCAGAGCCATCTTTTCTTTGGCTTTCTTAATCTCCTTCCACTGAGAGCGAAGAAAAGAAGACTCCTTGGCTGCGTCCAGTATCTGGGACTATCTTACTCCATAGGCAACTCTTATATGTTTTAGATCCGGCTTCCTCAGACCCTTGCTCGTCTCTCTTATACCACAGGAAGCCCGGTTTCACATCTTTTTTCTCGATTTTTACGATTTTAATTAGGAGTTGCCTGCGGAGGAGGCTAGGGGGACAGGATGTTACCTAAACTCTCCTAACATTTTGTGGTTTAACTTGCCCATTTGGGAACATTTTTTACTATTTCGGGTATTCCTAATACTGATTGACCTGTTGACACTGAAAAAGTGGCAAATCAAAATGGTAAGTTTTCGTCGTAGTGGCACTTTAAATCGCAGACATCTACAAAATGTTAAAGAAACAATTTTATAGGATATATAGTTTAGAATTTAATTTTTTGAAGACACCGTGATGACGTTACGTGCACGATGTTTACGTTTATTGAGAAACGTTTTTCCACACACGATTCCATAAGAAAACAAAGAAAAAGAAAAGCAAAACAAGGCCAAACAATGCATACGACTACAAAGCCAAGCCAAATAGGAGTCCGCGCAAAACCCGACAAGGGTTCGTATTTTCACTTTCAGACAGAGTGCCGAGTGGTCCATTTGATAGGAGCCAGCCGAGAGAATATTTGTTTCCAAGAAAGCTTAGATGCATGGAAACGTAAAGTCTGACGGTGACTCTGAATCGCTTGAAACTCGCAATTGCCGTGCTGTTTCAGACGCCTGCAAATCGCTGTCTCCTCTACTAACTATGGTGGCATTCAAGATGTCTCTAGGTGTTCACCTTGGCTTTGTTCCTCGAGGTCTTTTTGTCTTTCCCATTTTTCAAGTCACACAAGAAAACTAGAACAACCGGCTATAGTAACATTTCCTCGATACGGCGCGTAGCTTTGATCGGAAATTAATATTGGCGGGAAATCTTGACAGATAGTTGAACTGTGATGAGAAATGATTGGCCAAGAGCTCGCTAATTGTTGGAGAGGCGGGGCGCAGATTCACGCACGACAGACGGCTAGATTTTTTGAAGTACTATTTTCTTCGCTTTCGATTTTCAACCGAAATAGAGTTTTTAAAAAGCTCCCACTCGAGGAATTTAGTCGATTTGTTTGAAATTTTCACAAAATGTCAATTGATATCTCAGCTGCAAATCGGTGTCGGGGAATTGGAAAAGTCTAAAAAGAGAGCTCTTGACGGCGTTTCCCGTATATCTTCTCGGATTATTTTTCGCCTTTTCACGGAGAGCATGATAACTTTTGAACTAAATTCCCCGACAATCTTTTGTAATTTGATTCCTCTGAAATGCCACAAAGCAAACAGATTTTAAAACTTTAAAATATTTTCGGAGTCGGAGCTTCTGAAAGCCATCTCACTAGATCACAGAAATGGGATGGCGGAAAATTCGAGATTTTAAAACAACTCAAAACTTTTTATGTATTCTTGTAGCCAATTTTATAAGCTTTAAAATAATACATGGATGATTTATTTACGATGTTTCCTCTAAGCGGTACATAATTTAGACTGGAAACGCACCCTGAAGGTAACCTTAACAGAGAGTATAAAATTCCAACAATCACTGGTAATTAGATCAAATATTATCTCCACAGAAGGGGATTATTCAAGGAATTTTGGTATCTATAATTTCAACCACTTCCCTTTTTTCCCAGGTGGGTAAATGTGGTCAACCCATTGCTTGTCAAAGGAAACTGGACACAGCCTGAGGATGAAAAGCTTATCGCTTTGGTGGAAAAGCTTGGAGGAGGTAAAATACTTGCAGCCTTTCTGCATGTGTTTTTTTTCCAGTGAAGTCACTTTTGGCCCTGTGCACTACTCAAAACCAAAATTGCACCGCCCAAAACAAGACTTTACACCATCCAAGGCAAAACTTGCACCACCCAAAAACAAACGTGCACCACCCAAAAACAAATTTGCACGGCCCAACCATGATCCAGCCAAAACCCAAACATGTAGCACCCAAAACCAAATATGCACCTCCGGAAACCAAATGTGCACCTCTCAAAATCAAACATGCACCACCCAAGACCAAATGTGCACCACCCAAGACCAAATGCGCACCACCCAAGACCAAATGCGCACCACCCAAGACCAAATGCGCACCACCCAAGACCAAATGCGCACCGCCCAACACCAAATGCGCACCGCCCAACACCAAATGTGCACCGCCCAACACCAAATGCGCACCGCCCAACACCAAATGCGCACCGCCCAACACCAAATGCGCACCACCCAACACCGAATGCTTAGCTCCCAAGACCAAATGTGCCCCACCCAAAACCGAACGTACACCACCCAAAACCAAATGCGCACCGCCCAACACCAAATGTGCACCACCCAAGACCAAATGCGCACCGCCGAAGACCAAACATGCACCGCCTTAAACACAAATGTGCACCACCCAAAACCAAATACATGTGCACCACCCAAAACCAAATGTGCACCGCCCAACACCAAATGTGCACCGCCCAACACCAAATGCGCACCGCCCAACACCGAATGCTTAGCTCCCAAGACCAAATGTGCCCCACCCAAAACCGAACGTACACCACCCAAAACCAAATGCGCACCGCCCAACACCAAATGTGCACCACCCAAGACCAAATGCGCACCGCCGAAGACCAAACATGCACCGCCTTAAACACAAATGTGCACCACCCAAAACCAAATACATGTGCACTACCCAAAACCAAATACATGTGCACCACCCAAAACCAAACTTGCCCCAAAAATACCCAGGCGAGCCTCCTGCACTTTTGTACGATATGGATTCAGGATAGGAATAGGGAGTCAGGATAGCGTTTTTCTTTGTTCTTGCTAAAAAAGGGTTACAGTCTATTCTATTTTCTGATTTCTTCCCTTCCCTGGGCCCTTTTTGATATCAGCACTTGCTTTCATCTAAACAGATTTTCTCTGCATAAATATTGATTTAATGTTATTCCATTCCATGCTATTTTATTCCTTTGTATTCCATTCCATTTCATTCTATTCTATCCCTTTATATTACCTTCCATTTTACCACAACAGCCTGGTATTCTCAGGTACTAACAATCACTCATGATTGTAAACTGCACGGCAGTACATTGCGCCACAATAGCAGTCCGTATCACAATAATAACCTTGTGAAGCGCATTTGGATATATTCATATAGAATTTGTGCTATATAAATGAATACCTTTATCATTACCTTTATCATTACCATTACCATTGTATGTCATTGTATTTCATTCTATGCCATTCCACTCTATGCAATGTTCTTTTCTGTAGCCCCTTTGAAGAGTATTTGGTCAGTTGTTTAGCTGTACAGTGCGCAGATGATGGTAACTACGAATGACGTTGTAAATCGGACTTGTACAGCTGAGAAATGTATTGTAATGCAGTCTAAATTGTTTTGTTGCAGGTAACTGGTCCAAAGTCGCTAAGGATCTGAAGGGCAGGACTGATAATCAGTGTTGGAGAAGATGGATGGTGCTGAGGAGAGAGGATGTGAGTACAGTTTGCTGTCCTTTTATAGGTGACGAGAACAAGGAAGTGCCACGAGATGCAGTCGAGTGGCATAACTATTGTCATGTCTTCTGTGCAGGTATAAGAGGACAGACACACAGTAAAATGATGTACATTTGTTTTATACAATAATTAGCGTACTTTCCCAAAAAACTATAGCGTGCAAGTGACCTTGTTATGTCATCTGTACTCTAATAGATAATGGTTATCGACGAATCGGAATGCGCGTTTCACCCTGTTGTTATAATAAAACAATAGAACTACAGAAACTGTGTTTAGTTGGAAAACATTTATCATCAGTGGAACCATAAAAATGCTTCCCGATTGCTGATTATCCATGCCATTGATAGTACAATTCAGGGTTGCCACGGTCAGGAAAAAACGATATTTGTTCAAGGTCAGGGAAAAGTCAGGGAATTTTATTTTCAGGTTGGCACGACGGCCCCTCATGCCCCAAAGCATCTGCGAGGTGAGGCAGTAAAACATAAAGTGCATACACTTCATTCGAACAGTCTTATTATGGTCAGTGAAAATTGTTTTCTGGTCAAGGTAAAGGTGGCAAAATATAAGGAAACGTGTTTTTTTTTCAATTTTAGTTCATTGTCTCGATTTATTCTATAAACAAAAGAGAAACATATCAAGTCCCATGTTACCACAGAGTTAAGTTTGGGAGTGTTTAGAAGGGTTGTTTTATTTCACCGTAGTGAGAAAATGTAATAATATATAACATGAACTAAGAAATTGCTGCAATCTGATTGGCTGAAAGGGTGCAGGATTGAAACCAAGTCTTGTTTTGGAGCAATCATCTATCAATTCGGGTTGATTTTCATAAATTTTAATAGAAATTTCTGGTTAATAAAAATACCTTCACCAATTTATTTTGCAAACCGGGTCGTGCTCAGAAGACAGCAAAGCGACAACTCTGTTATCGTTTGATTGTGCTCGATGAAACTGCCTGAAAGCGAAATCAAACTTCGCTTTTTGCTAGTGTCAGTGTACCAGAAATTGACTTTTTTCACAGCTTAGCTATTTTGTTTCAGTCGATTATTAAGCCTTTCTTTGAGATTTGGCTGTTGAAATTAGTAAGCTGGATTATCTGCCAAGCGCACACTTAAAGTATTTTCAAATTTTCACTTGAGCTCAAAGAAGTAAACAATTGTCGTCTTCAGTAAATTTCGTAGGTCATATTATAAACAAATAATAGCATGTTTTGTACGTGATATTTGGCATAAATACCGCTCATGATATTTCAAAATTGTTTGCGGCCTGTGATATTACCGACAATTTTGAAATGTCACTCGCGGTATTTATACCAAATATCACTACCAATCATGCATGCTATTACCTATACTAATAAAAGTAATCATCATTACTTTTACCATTATTATCGCATCCCATCATTAATATAGCATCATCTTATAATGTACTCATAATGCACTCATAATGTACTTTATTTGCCCGTGATGAAGTTACATACATTGTACAGCACTACTAAAGAATACATCTGGTGTGAGAGAAGGAAAAAGGCATAAATAGAGTACTATCCCCCATTCCACAAAACAAAGAAAAATCATAATGTTTTGGTGCCCGGAATATTTACCAGAATGACCTGTTTTACGAAGACATACGATCACCAGCTGTACCTCTCAGACCAGAAGATTAGTAATGTCATTGAAGGGCTAGGAAATTTATCCAAATATCAAGTCATGATTATGACAAGAGCCAAGCATGAAGCAGCAACAGAGGTGAACATTGACAACTATACAGTTCGCCAAACAGGGGAGATTAAGCTCTTGGGTGTAACCTTAGACGATAGTCTCGGAGCATATAAAAAAAATTGGCGTTAAAACCAGCAGACGAATTGGGAGTCCTGTCCAGACTTCGGAAGCTTATCCCGATTTAAAACTGAGCCAAGCTTCAAATCTACAAGTCAGCAGTTCTACCGTATTTCAATTACTGTAGCCCAGTTTGGCATCTTTGTAAGGCAAGTGACAGGCGAAAATTGGAACGTATAAATGAAAGAGGGTTACGTGTAGTGTTAGCGACTGGAATTTACCATACGAAGATCTGCTAAGAAGAGCTAGATTGACCACTCTATTTAATAAAAGACTACAGGACACCGCCATTTTCATGTACAAAATAAAGAACAATCTGGTGCCACGTACTGTATCAGATCTGTTTAACGTAGGGACTTCCCATAATTATAACCTTAGAAATTCTGACTTTAGTACTCAACGCTTCAACACGATTAAATATGGTAAACACTCTTTAAGCTACTTCGGACCATATTTATGGTCACGACTCAGTAATAAACTAAGATCTTATATCTACCCAATAAAGTTTCAAGACCGCAATCAGAAAGATCGATTTCAGTACATGCGTGAACTGCACACTTTGTAATAGTTGAACTTGGGTCGATGCATATAGAGTGTATCCACTCGGATTTTAAATATCAGCGTATTTATTAGTCATCATTCTTATTATTGTAACCATTATTAACTAGGAGTTAGATGCTATAGCCTGTACAGTATTAGTTATCATTCCCATTACTGTAATTATTCACTAGAAGTTATTATATATTTTCCTAACTTAGATATTATAGTTTGTATAGTCTCCCCGATTAGCAAGGCACTTGTGCCAAGCTATAAGATCGAGACTTTAATAAAGTTATTATTTTATCAGTTATGTTTATACAATAAAGTATTAAATACGCGCTCTGATTGGTCAATAGCCATGTGTTATTAGAGTACAGCTGCACAGATGACGTCACACTGTGTAATCTGATTGGTCAATAGCCATGTGTTATTAGAGTACAGATGCACAGATGACGTCACACTGTAATCTGATTGGTCGATAGCCATGTGTTATTAGAGTACAGCTGCACAGATGACGTCACACTGTGTAATCTGATTGGTCAATAGCCATGTGTTATTAGAGTACAGCTGCACAGATGACGTCACACTGTAATCTGATTGGTCAATAGCCATGTGTTATTAGAGTACAGCTGCACAGATGACGTCACACTGTGTAATCTGATTGGTCAATAGCCATGTGTTATTAGAGTACAGATGCACAGATGACGTCACACTGTGTAATCTGATTGGTCGATAGCCATGTGTTATTAGAGTACAGATGCACAGATGACGCCACACTGTGCGATCTAATTGGTCGATAGCTATGTGTTATTAGAGTACAGATGCACAGATGACGTCACACTGTGATCTGATTGGTGAAGAGCCGTGTGTTATCAGAGTACAGATACACAGATTACGTTACACTGTGTAATATGATTGATCAATAGCCATGTGTTATTAGAGTACAAATGCACAGATGACGTCACACTGATCTGATTGGTCGATAGCCGTGTGTTATTAGAGTACAAATGCACAGATGACATCACACTGTAATCTGATTGGTCGATAGCCATGTGTTATTAGAGTACAGATGCACAGATGACGTCACACTGTGGTCTGATTGGTCAAGAGCCGTGTGTTATTAGAGTAAAGATGCACATACGACGTCACTTTTTGCACGAAATCATTTCTTAGCCTCATTTTTCGCTAATTAATGTATAAGACAAATAGATGTCATTTTGCCGTGGGTCTGTCCTCTTTTATATGATAATCAGTCCGAAATGCACGCTCTGATTGGTCAAGAGCCATGTGTTATTAGAGGACACACATGGATGGCGTCATAGCGCTCGCAACCAATTTCTCAACTCGTTTTGATTGGGTATTTTCATAGTTTGTAGTTTGAAATTATTATTTAAAGCAAATAAGAGTCCATTCTGCCGTGCGTCTGTCCTCTTATAGATGCACAGATGACGTCACAACGTTAAGAGAACATCAGTTACGACACTCGACTGCGTCTCGTGGTAATCGTGTTTTGACATCATCAAATCTGCTTCTATAAAGCCCTGGGCAAACAGATGCAACATTGCATGCAAACATTGTTGGGTTATTTTTCAACATGTTGCGCTGGGGTGGTCAAATGAATGCAACATGTTGGATGCCTTTACTCGGTTTATCGATAAGAGCCCTGGCCATCATGCCAAGGATGGTCTAAATTGAACTGATGCGATGCTCCAATGAAATAATGTTGCACGAAGGTGGTCCAACGACTGCAGCATGATGCAACATCGTAGACAACAATAGAAATGTTGCGTGGATGTTGAAGTTTGACGAAATGAAACTTTATCTAACATCCAACAGGGTGGTCAAACGGATGCAATATGCTGCGTGCAATGTTGCACGCTGTTGCATGTAATATTGCAGGATGACTAAGATTCGAGTGGATGAAAAATACTCCTTACAGCAACTTGAAATTGGGTCACTGCAACCGCAATCAAATTTGTAGAATATAGGCTTTTGTAATCCACTTCAATCTTTGCCATCCTCTATCGAAAAAGTGTGAAAAACATATCAGGACATTCACATGGTATTTCTCTTCAATCTCAGGGTGTTATTTTTGTAGTTTTGTTTCAAAGAAACGTGAAGGTTCAATTCGATTGACAGTGCCCGTTTACGAGGACAGATGCAAATGGCATATCTCAAACAATTTCCGGTCCCCTTACAAGCTCAGGCCTTCACTTCAGCCCTCGTTGGTCGGCCCCCCATGCTGATTTGCTTGCAGTAGTACACAATAAACTCACAAACACTGTGACGGTAAGATAGTGAAGTCAGATATTGACGAGAATGTGATGGGTTCTACCTCTTTCCACAGTATATGCATTATCGCCTGAACACTCTACGAAAGAAGAGAGAGTTGGTACCTAACTTTGTTGGCAGAAGACAGGAGAAGCCAAACCTAAACCCAGAGGTGACTATAGACCTACACAGCGGCAACACGTGATGCGCATGCGCTTTTGATGAGCCCAACGCGCATGCGCCTCCCCAGTTTTCGCCGAAACTAAAAGGAAACAGAAGCAATATGTTTCTAATTTTAAGTACGTATGCATATATACGTGAAATGTTTCGTGAAAAACAAGAAAACTACTTAAAATTTAAAAGGTTTAAATTTTCTTAATTTGTAATTGCCCTATATCATTATGACGTCATATCAAAACAATCTATTGTTTAAACGCTAAGGATCACGGTCGTGGGAGGGGGACAAAACGGCAACAACACAAAGGAAATCGCTATCAAATGCATTTTGTAGAATGTAGAATAGCGGTAACAGCCACCAAATACGGTAAATATTTTGGGATAAACATTGATACAGCTGATATCTGGAAACCAGACAATTCGAAGTTAAATTTTCCTCAGCAGAGCAGATTTAGTTCAAAATTCTATTGTTCGTGTCGATTCTGTCCCCCTCATAAACAAGCCGTGACGTCATAATGATATAGGGCAATTCACTGTGAGTTCACTAAGTTATAAAATTATTTGCTAAAAAAGTTAAAGTCCTTGGAAACTTGTATATGAAACCAGAGCCTTCGTTCTTTAGGCCAGCGGAACAACGTTTTGCCGCGTTGTGCTGTTGACCCAGCCCAGTCCCTAGGCCTTCTGGATGGGATCCCTGTGGTTTGTGACTGAGCAGTGACGTCACAAACCATTACAAACCACAGGGATCCCATTAACCCACTCAGACAAAATACCAAGCCAGAAGGCCTAGGGACTAGTCTGCTGTAGACCTATTCCAATATGGCGAATCTTGTTTGAATAGTATAGAGAGCAGAATTTAAAGTGGAATGCTACCATGTAGGGGCACGGTCACGAATAACAGGCGTGGTTACTAAGCCACCCAAACTTTGAGTATGCTTTCTATCGGGAGGAACGAGAAGTAATCAATCCGTCGATATCACAGCCACCTCACATGTTAGTGCACTCTAGTGTTCAGTCGGATTCTTGGAAATCTTCGAGCAAGTGTTGTTCTGCGACGTGCATCGGCGAACTGAACAACTACAAGCGTTTCTGCATATCATTAAATTGCCCAAACCCCGTACATGCGCAGCTCATGACCGTGCTTCTTTAAAGTGCCTATCACCCTTTTGCAATTCTGATAGCTTATGAACCTCCGAAAAGATTTGAGTACTTCTGTGAAGAAATTTTTGGTTTAAAGTGAATACTTTATGTTCTACGCTTGTTTGAAATCGTGTAAATGTGACCTTTCCTGACCCATGACCGCGTAAGTAAAAGCCTGGGTCGAAACCTGGGTAGACATCATCTTGACGTCATATAATTAATTCGGCTTTGCAATCATTTGAAGAAATACTTACCATGTTGACTAAAATGACTTTTTTCTTTACTAACAACCCACAAACTGTGTATATTTTCTATGCATCGATGTTGTTGTGATAAAAAGGCGCCATGGAAAATAATGCATTAATGAGATGACGTCTACCCAGGTTTCGACCCAGGCTTTTACTTACGCGGTCCTGGGTCAGGAAAGGTCACATTTACACGATTTCAAACAAGCGTAGAACATAAAGTATTCACTTTAAACCAAAAAATTCTTCACAGAAGTACTCAAAACATTTCGGAGGTTCATAAGCTATCAAAATTGCAAAAGGGTGATAGGCACTTTAAAGTGCCTATGAAGCTTATTTTTTTATTTTAGATATCAATTCTACATCAAGTGAATAGTAGAATGGTACAATATATCTTGCTTTGAATGCTGTGTCGCTGAGTTAAGGAGGTTTTAATATCCAAAATGCTAATTACGTGACGTCAGGGGAGGCATCAATTATTATACAATTGTTTTTGTTACAATTAAACAAATTTTAAAAATTGTCAGTGTTATACTCATGATTGAAATAAAGTAATATTAGAAATTTGTTTTTTTATATCAGTAGAAACGCCCATTCACAACCACTAAGAAGTGATTGCAGATGCCTCCCCTGACGTCATGTAATTAGCATTTTGGATATTAAAACCTCCTTAACTCAGCGGCACAGCATTCAAAGCAAGATATATTGTACCATTCTACTATTCACTTGATGTAGATATGATATCTAAAATAAATAAATAAGCTTCATAGGCACTTTAAAGAGTATGCCAAGATTAGCAACGTTATGCTCCGATGCTCGAAAGAACCAAGGCTCTGAAGTTCAAATCCTCGTTGTGTATTCAAATGTCTAGATTCTGATTGCTTGAGAAAAAAAGCGCGAAATTTCCTGCATTTTGATTGTCTTCGTCTAGCCATGAAATACCGCCGTGTACTTCGTAGAAAAACTATGAAATGAGCTCTGATTGCTGAAATATAATATTTATAGGATAATGATCATTGTATGTGTTCTCTTGTAGGATCTGGATATTGAAGATGTGCCAGTTACGGTAGGTGAAAACATTACGAACCCTATTTATTGATTCTCGGTAGGACACATCACATAGGGATGTTGTCTTTGTGAAGGAATCTCGCCCTGAAGCTGTATATGGCTAACCCTTAAGCAACTTTGTATCATCACATCGATTCTACGTCCATTAAATAGTTGGATAGTAAAATATTTCGTGATATGGGTGTTGCATCAATGAGTTATAAAGGTTTATGTTTCGAATATGCTAATGCTATGACGTAAACTGGGATTTTTTCTGATATTTCTTTCTCCTTGTGAATGAAACTATTTTTTTTTAGTACAGAATAACTCTTTTGGAGTTAAAATAACTCCTTGAAAATAACAGTGTGTGAATGAAACTATTTTCTGATTTATACATAATATTTGGTAACATCACTGTTACATGGTTGTTTATAAAATGTCATTTATCTCTACCAGAACGTGTTTGTATAAGAAGTGACGTCCTGTTTTACGTCACAAATTAGCATATACTATTTACTTTAATGAGAAAAAAATGTGGGCTCATATGCACTTTAACCTCTTCTCGGGCGTAGGCGTTCGAAGGCGTCTAAAGTTGAGTTTTCCAGAAAGCAACATTTCATTCTAAAGTCATGCTTAAACGAGTCCCACATCACCCAACATTGTTGTATAAAACATTTTAGTATAAACCAACTAGTGGACTATTACGGATCCTGCATTCTGATTGGCTACCCTACTATAGGTCTATTTGTGATAGCCCATGGTAGAGAAGAACCGCACGCATTTTCACGAAATAATAACATGTTTTCAACTTCAATTTATTGATTTACATTATTTTCTACTGTCTGACTAGTTAGTTTATACTAAAACAATTATACCGGGCTACGAGTTAAATAGTCCATTCGGCTGCGCCTCATGGGCTATTGACTCGTAGACCATTCGGGCTGCGGATCTAATAGTTAAGTAGACGACAAGGATTCTGGGACCGAAATTTAGGCTCAGCCTTGTTTGCGTGCGTGAATCCAACAATGTTGTAATCGCTGTCCAAACGAATCAAACATTGTTGATCAAACTCGAGAACAAAAGAAATGTTGTACGATGTTGGACAGAATGTTTGACAGAAATCAAACTTCGTCCAACATCTTTTTTTATTAAATTTTAAACATATAGCGATACTTACTGTGACGTCATCCATTGCCATTGATGTGCCAACCAGAGATCCATTGGTTCCTGACACAAAGCGGCCTTTTAAAATCATGGTTGGGACATTAGCATAACAATTGTAATGTTTATCAACACGAAGTATCGCTATAACAGATAGTGTTTGCTCCAAGAGCCTATCATCCCATCGTGGAGGCTCATACAATATCATCCAACACGATAGCCAAACGAGTCCAACGTGTCGATCCTGGACTCATTTGGTGAGGCCTGAAACAGGAAGTTCCGGTATAAAAGGATAAGCCCCGCCCCCTTTCCAGTGCAAAATTTGAAAAACGGCTGTACCAAAGTAGAGAAGACAGAAGTTTATCATCATAGTAAAGACACTAATGCCCATACCCTGTTATACTCACCATAAAAACAAGTCAAACCGCTTATGATAGAGTAAAGAAGTTCTGGAAAATAGTCCAAAGCGAGCCCAATCGCTGCTAAAACGACGTTTTGTTTTTGAATTTGGCGCTTCTTATATGTAATCACGCCAACCGATTGGAGGACATAACCCAACGCAGTTCTTCGCTGAGAATGAATGGTTGAGCCTGCTTTGGAGGTTTATAGCAGTATGTATCCAATTTCGGATAAATACGCTGAACTTCTTTCCGATAATTCTTTTAGCCTTCCCGAAGGCTCTCGTACTGTTTTCGGCTGATAGAAGATCAGACTCGTGAATGCAATTCGTGGCAAACATGGCGGATTCAGTTCAAGAATTGCTAAACGAGAAAGAAGTCGATTTACGCTTTAGTTTCAAGTCGAACTGGGTGAAAGGCCTATATTATCGGCTCTAAAGGAACGCATATTTTCTTCTAAGGCTATTTTCAATGCGCATAATTACGTGAATTCGTTAGCGAAACAGCTCGATTTGGCTGTAGTCATCAACGCCAACTGGGTAAGTTGGCACACGTCACCTCGTGGTTCGTCTTTCTTTGTCTTTTTCTGACAAATGCATGAAACATTTGATGCCTGAGTACTTAGAACTAAGCTACTGCAAAACTTGTAATGTAAATAGCTCCGAAAACTAGGTTCGCAGTTGTAGTTCGTTTGTGTAAACATTCCAAAACAACTTTATTATTATATTTATACACCGTCTCATAACCACACTTGAGGGCCTTCTAGAACTGGAACAATGTCAGTGCAAAAGAACTAGAACTGAAGGTCAATGTAGTCGATCGAGAAGCTCCAACAATTTTATTGAGTTTGAGGCCATTAGCCTGACTTCAGTCACTTGAGCGCGGAGCTCCACACTTTACACCGGTTGAATGACAACTGGAGCTGTCAGTGGCCTAATCATGCTCATTTTATACCGGAACTACTTGTTTAAAATAACTCGAAGCACGCGCCTTCTGTGTTTCCTCTCGCGTTCGTAAACTGATAAAAATATAACGGCTATTCATTCAAATGAACTTTCAGAAAATTATTCAGGAGATGCACGTTATCAATGCAAATTCTTATAGGTTTCCCTTCACGTGTGACCAGTTTTGATGATGAAGAGGATAATAACTCATTGGTAGTCTGGTAATTGTTGTTGTGTCAACCAGAATGCATGTTTGCTGAAACATGGTTCGCACGTGCCTTGAAGAGTCTGAAATAATGCCAGGTCCTTGAAAGGTCCTTGAAAAGTCCTTGAATTATGACAGATTAGGTTTTCTCCTTGAAAAGACCTTGAATTTGTTGGAACCTCCTCGGATGTTTGAGAAGACAGTAAAACAGCCACTGACTGATTCATGATGCAAACAAGTCGAAGAAAGGGTACTCAAAGTTTTATACCGGGAGGCTCCGCCCCGAGGTCCAAAGCCTTACCCTTTTATATACCATTTTTGACAGAAAAGGTAACCCTTTCATATACCTTTTACTAAACGTTTCACTTGAGTAACCCCTTAAAATACTTGAATGAATCAGCCGTTAGGTGCGTCTGTTCGAGATATTTTGAAAGGCCCTTTTAAATACCTAAATGACAGTTTTCCCTACCCTTTTCTATACTTCAACTCGTGAGCTTGATCTTAAAAGCTCCTTCGCGCTACGTGTCTAAATAAACTATTGCATTGTATTGTATTGTATTGTATTTACTGGTTATTTCATGGTTTTCTATGGAATACGGGCGAATATTTCACGAGAAATTTGTATTATTGGGTATACAATGAGCCTTTGTATACCAAAATAATATGAATTTCGAGTGAAATGTTCGTCAGTGTTCCATAGAAAACCATGAAATGACCATATTATCCTAAAAACAACGAATTTACGGGAAGATTTATCACGAAAACTTAACGGACGATAGACTGCGAATTTCTCGACGGAAAACAAAAATTTCGAGAGGCGGATGCGTCTGCAGACTAATTATGTATTCAAAATATTGAATTCTTATTGGCTGAGAAAGAACTGAGGGCGCGAAATTTCCTGCATTTTGATTGGCCTTGATCTAGCCATGAAATACCGCTCTGTATTTCATAGAAAAAAACATGAAATACCGCCCAGTATTTCATAGTAAAGCTGAGCTCTGATTGGCTGAATTATAATATTAAGATGGATAATGTGTTGTGTTGTATTGTATTGTATTGTGAATAAAGGTTATCTAGCAGGCTATTGAAACTCTGGTTGGCAAATTTGCATTAGAAAAGTCAGCGTTTTTAAACAGTACGCTATCCTCACATTTTTGTAATGCCTGTTTTTCAGATTCCCCTTCCTGGACGCCCACGAAGTGAAGGAGATTCTGTAACACCTCGGAAACAACGTAGCAAAAAGAAGGTGAAGGATGGCGGTGATAAAGAGACTGAGGAGGGGGATGAACCTAAACAGAAAAAGAAGGCAAAGGTGAAGAAGGCACAACCACAAGTCAACGGCGAGCAGGGATTGAAGGCAACCACCAAAAGAGTCAGGAGGAAGGCAAAGGAAAAACCGCACATTAGGGATGAGAACAAAACAGTTAGCAATGAAAGTGCACAGAATGCCAATCCTGTACCCAAGGAAAAGGATGCAGTAAATACTGGGACTGCTAGTGATGGTTCTGTGGTTGGTGTTAATAGGAATGTGGTATTGAACACAAATGTGGTAGTTGCTAATGATGCTAATAGAATGAGTACTGTACCATATGTAAGGGTACAACATTATTTGGTAGGACAAAGTTTGAAAAGAAAATCCCCACATGCCTCTACAGCGACTGAAATACAGACCATAGCACAAGTGAATGCTTCGTCTACAAAGAGAGCACGAAAAAGGTTGAAGCATTCTAGAGACAAGGAATGGTGTGATAAAGGGCTTGTGGACGTTAGTCACCTGGAGCGACGATCGAGTACAAGAAAGAGAACAAGTGTTAGGGTCATCATTGATGAGGAGCCAGAGGAAGAGTTGACAGAAACCCCGGATGAGGGAGAGAGGACTTCCAACAATGTGGACGAGTCTGAGAAGAGAGACGGCCAAGAGGTATCTTGCAGTTGCTAGAATAATCCCCTTTGATCTTTACTATCCTCTATCAAAACCGTTCGGAAAGCACATCAGGACATTCCCATGGTACCGGTATTTCTCTTCGATCTGAGGGTGCTATTTTTATAGTTTTGTTTTATAGAAACTTGTATCATAAATTCGAGGGTCTCTGTCCCTTCAAAGTGTAGTACAGTCGAACGTCCCGTAATCGGACACCCCTACATGCGTAGCTGTCCAGTCGCATAGTGCGTCTTGTGCCCATATTTATACTAGACGAACTAAGAAGACGTACTAACATTTCTTTGCCCAGTTACGTCTAGAGGCATGATGCGTCTCTAGTATAAAAACCAGCCATTTAATTTCTTACGAACCCATTTTCTTCTGAACGTAAAATTTGTAGAGAACGGTCCAAACGTTTTTTTTTGTAGAGAACGGTCCAAATGAAGGCGATTGCGTGCATGTCATTGTACTTCGTTATTATGACTATTATTTTACGCCGTTGTCTTATTTTCTATCCTTTATCACGAGAAAGTTTATAATTTTGGGTTCGCTGTGCCAACAACTGAACTAACGAATAGTCAGCCCTTGTATGGCCAATAACAACTAACTGTCCGTGGCGATTATACCAGGAAATAGGGATAGTTAATTTTCCCTCGCATTGCTCGTGACGATTTGCTTGTAACTTTTTTTACTTTAAAGGAAGTGTAATAATTTACAATGCGACTACTTTAACCAGGGCCACTTAGACAACTGGAACTAAACAGATTGCAAAACGAAAATAAACATTCCAGAGTATAAATCGCGATTAGACTTCGACTCCAGAGTACGTTGAAATGCCAGTGTATTGTACTCGACACCGATTGGCTCAAATAACCGTAATTTGGAATGCTTTATTTTTGTTCTGCAATGCGATTGGTTCTCGTTGTCCAAGTGGACCCATTGACAGTAGTTACACTGTAAAGTAACATTGTTTTACGCATTTTCTGTAGGAGGTTGTACGTATAAAGAAACGTCGTTATAAGAAAAGAAAAGGACAGGAGAAAGAAGCTGAGAAGAAAGAAGCTCCTGCTCCCGAAATCCCGAGAACTGCCAATGGCCTGAAAGGGGTTAAAGTCCAGGGTACTGTTTCTGTGTTCTCTCTTCTGCTGCAGGTAAATAGAGCGGTGTGTGTAAACACCGGATAAGACCGGATTTTGATCTTGCTGTACCGTAATTCTATAAGACTGGATCATGTTGTGCCGTTACCGGACCACGATCTTCCTGTACCGTAATACTTTGAGACCCGGATCTTGATTTTGCTGTTCCGTAAGACCGGATCGTAATTGTATTCTATACTGAAGACTGGATCATGCTGTACTGTACACTCTTAATTATGCTGTACCGTAATACTATAAGACAGGACCGTGATCTTTGATCTTGCTGTACTGTAATTCTAATACACCGGACCGTGGTCTTGCTGTTCTGTATACTATAGACTTTGATCTTGATCTTGCTGTACCGTTATGAGACAGGACCACGATCTTGCTGTACCGTAGTACTGTGAGACACGGATCTTAATTTTGCTGTTCCGTAATTCTATAAGACTGGACCGTAATCGAAGATATTAACTTATTTCAGCTACTCTGTAAATTCGAGGATAAATAAAGTGTATGTATGGAGTTGTAATCGAGAATGGTTCTTTGGATTTGAGGAGGTGTAATTCTGGAAAACAGTACAGTGAATTCTCGGAAACGATTTGATCTAATTACGTTGTTCCAACATCTTCGATATCGTCATTCATTCCTCTCTTTCTTTGCAGGCTTTTAATATCGACGTCCTGTCAGTTATCCAGAACATAAAGCGTGGCACTTCCCAGCAGACTGCAGATACACCCATCCCATCTGCTGAAGGCCTTGGTAGCTCGATGGAGAAAAACGATGACAAGCAAGCATCTGCAAACCCTTTGACTCTCAGTCAGCAGTCTAAACCAAAAGAAACAGAACCCGAAACTCTGAGACAAGGCGAAAACAGTGCAACAGCTATCAAGGATATAGTTGGCGCAAAGGAAGCTACTTCTCCTTCCCAAAAAGGTTTAAGGCCCAATATTGACAACATAGATTTGACTTGTGCGGGGAAGGGTAAAGATGGCGCATCATCTTCAGAGGCAGTGGGGGTGTCCCCATCCTCACGTGTGTCTAAGCGCAAGGCAGCAACTCCGAGAAGAACACGAGCAAAGAGACCATGGTTATCAGATTCTGAGACAGAACAAGAACATGTTAGCTTTGACGAAGCTAGGAGCATAGAAACCTATCAGAAAGATACTGGCTCTGGACAAAATTCTCAAAGGGGAAGTGGGGAGAAAGATATTGGCTCAGGAAATGAATCCCGTAGGGGAGTTGCTGAGAAAGGAATTGGCTCTGGAAGATCTGTCCATGGAAAAGCTGCCAAGAAAGGAAATGGCTCAGGAAAAGTAGGGGAGTTGGGGAGGGGAGTTGCTGAAAAGGGAATTGGCTCTGGAAGAGCTGTCCATGGGAAAGCTGCTAATAAAGGAAATGGCTCAGGAAAAGTCTCCCATGGTGGAGATGATAAGAAGGGAAGAGGCTCCCACGGGAGAGATGCTAAGAAAAGAAATCGCTCAGGAAAAGTTTCCCGAGGAGTTGGTAAGAAAGGAAAAAGCTCAGGAAAAGGTTCTCGAAGAGTGGATACTGAGAAAGTAAAAGGCTCCCAAGGGCAAAATGCCAGTACAACAAAAGCACCACAGTCTAGAAAAAGATACAAAGGAAGCCTATCTGAAAGAATACAAAGCATGATTAAAAGTAATCAAGCTATACTCTCAAATGCTAAGGTTCCCAGGTATGGCAGGTCTGCTTCAAAAAAGACAACACCAGAGCCTGTTCTTGATGATGATGTTGATGATGATGTTGATGATGATGTTGGTAGTTATATTAATGATGGCTGTGATGTTGGTGGTGATGGTAGTGATAAACCAGCGTGCAGTGATACTATATTCGCACAAAATATTGAGATACCCAAAGGAGGAAAGCCATATATTCCACCGCTACCCCCATGTTTAACAACGCTGAAAGGATTTAAAGACTTGCTGGGCATGAGAGAGCAGTTACAAAAGATTGCTGATCAACTAGTTAACGTTCAAGGTGGTGCCAACCCCTCCGCGCGACTGTTAACCAAACATATTAATACGAAAACGCCAGGAGATATCAGTATAAATTCACCCCAGTCTCATGTCACGTCCACCGGTACATCAAATTCGCCAACCACCTCAAGTGCCACAACAAGACTTGGCGAAGAGCCTAGTACTGGAATTGGCTCTGTTATGGCAAACGGCAGTCACTCGACCTCAGGAACATCATCCTCGAGAACCCAGCCTGAATCAGCTGTAGATTTGTTCAGAATGTCTGCGAGCACTGCTTTAGGGCAGTCTTCTTCTGGAGCACTTACTCAAGCTTCTGCCATTGAACAACAACCACAAGTTGGTGGGATCCTGGCGTCATTACCAAGACCACAGCGGCAATACGAGCCTGATCCTTATATCAAATACTGCCTTTATAGGAATGCTCCTGAGTATAAAATGTTGGCGTCACGATTTAGGGGTCTCTTCCTCTGGCCAATGCTTCTGACCAGGGTTCCTTTGTCCGGACCGCTACCTAATAACTTGTTTAAGGTTGTGCGTCGGAAACAAAGTCAGACACAAGCGGGTACTTCAATGGTCACTAGAACTGCAGCTCCTCCTAGCTTCCAGCCAACGACAGAACTTGCTGGTAGTCAGGGTAGAGTGAACATTTTATCTCAAGTGAAGAATGTCGCCAGTAGGACTACAACACTAAGTAATGCTTTGGGCCCATCGCATGTTGATAGTGCAGACAAAGAGAGCTCAACAGAAGGTACCCAGAGACAACGAAGAAATCAACCAAACCCTCAGGAAACATCTACGCCTATTCGGACCAAGAAATCCAGCAGCTTGAATTCAAAGAAAAAGACACCTGTGCCATCGACAGAGAAGGTAACTCGGAGTAAAAGCACTTTGAATGAGCATCCAAGTTGCTTTGAAGGTGACAAGAACACATCTCGGAGAAAAAGAATAGTGGAAAGTACGGAACTAGCTGAAGGTTCAGTTGGAGCTAAGAAACGATGCGCTACATCTGTAAAATCGTCAAAGCAACATAAAGAACCTGACATGGCAGCAATGAGGGAGAAGGAGACGTCGTATAGCAATGAGATATTAAGTTACAGTGTGGTTTCCAATGACACATCTCAAGGTGACAGGAAAGAAGGAAGAAATGGAGAGGAAAGAAAGGAAGGTGCTGGCAGGGAAAAGGAACAAGCTCAATGCGTGTTATCTGAAACAACTAAAACGCAAGTTTCGGGTAATGACATGTCAAAGGAATCTTCAAGTTCCAATGTTGCCGCCGAGGACGCACCTCATGCTGACATAGGAGCGGGAAACTTTAAGGAACAAAACAAAGATCCTGTTGGAGAAAAGGTTTCTAGTGATTGCATTTGCAAGGAATCTTTAAGCTCCAGTGGTGGCCCTGAAGATGCATCTGAAGCTGATGTGGAAGGAGGGAGAAATGGTGATGAACAAAATGATGATGCTGAAAAGGAAAAGAACCAAACGCAGCAAAGTTCATCTGAAACAACTACGAAACAGGTTATAGGTGACTGCATTTCCAAGGAATCTTTAAGCTCCAATGTTGGCGCTGAAGATGCATCTCAAGCTGATATAAAAGGAGGGAGAAATAGCGATGAACAAAATGGTGATGCTGTCAAGGAAAAGAACCAAATGCAGCAAAGTTCATCTGAAACAACTACGAAACAGGTTATAGGTGACTGCATTTCCAAGGAATCTTTAAGCTCCAATGTTGGCGCTGAAGATGCATCTCAAGCTGATATAAAAGGAGGGAGAAATAGCGATGAACAAAATGGTGATGCTGTCAAAGAAAAGAACCAAACGCAGCAAAGTTCATCTGAAACAACTACGAAACAGGTTTTAGGTGACTGGATTTCCAAGGAATCTTTAAGCTCCAATGTTGGCGCTGAAAATGCATCTCAAGCTGATGTGGAAGGAGGGGGAAACGTTAAGGAACAACTAAACATTTTACCTGAGACAACTATGTCACAGGTTTCAGGTGATTGCATTTCAAAGAAATCTTCAATTTCCAGTGTGGGCTCTGTGGACGTATCTCAAGCAGACAAGGAAAGAGGGATAGATTGTACGGAACAGACCAAAGACGACCCTATGGAGAAGAGCTGAAACAACTACACAATACAAAATACTATGTGGCCTACGTTGGTTTGAGGTAATTGCCTTTCCAATGAGTTCCATCGTGCCATTAAGGACATATCTCAACTAACATGGTTTACGAGAAAGACTACTAGAGCAACAGGAGGCACAAGTTTCAGTTAAGTGCCGGCTTCTTCAACCGACCTATACATTAGTATGGCGAGATAACATAATTATAAACATGCGATGTAATCTCCTAACAAAATAGGTTAAGTCAAGGCTACAGTTGGAGTAGCGCAGTGGTTAAGCGCTTCGCCTCTCACCTCTGTGGCCCAGGTTCGATCCCTGGATGCGAGGCCATACGAGAGTTGAGTTTGGTGGTATCTCACCCCTGCTCCAAGGGTTTATCTCCAGGTTTTCCCGTTTTCCCGTTTTACTCCCTCCACAAAAAAACATCACGCTAAATTCCAATTCGATCTGTGGATTAGCCGGGTCCTGGCTTTGATCAGCCCCTATGGGTGTTTCAGGTCCTGTTATAATTTTTATTTTCCAGTTCAGGAACCATTCATCATGTATGATGCCATTAACATTAACATTAAGGGGGCTCGCAACTTTAACAAAATTGATTACTTTAAGGCCCCCTTGCATTACATTTAAACCTCACTCCCCCAACCCAATCCACCCATCCTCTGATTGTGCAAGAGCTTCGAAATGATGATAATAGTTGGACGCCATGGTCTAGTTCACGTTTCCGTTTAATGACAAGTGCACCTAACGTTTATTTTGTTATCACAAATATCGATTTTACATCAAGTGAATAGTTGAATGGTAGAATAATATGTACTGTTTAATGTTGGCGTAGCCCGAGTGTTTTGTTTTTAAGATCTGCTAAAACACATGCGAGTTTATTGAACGGCTTCAAACGTGTATAGAGTCATGTTATTTTGGAGATACGACCTATTTCGGCCAAGAAAATCGAAGCAAAACTTTAAAGTGCATATGAGCCCAATTTATTTTATCACTAAAATCATAGTTAATAGAGTGGAATGGTTAGGAAACCCAGCGACCTTCTTTGTTATAGGTCTTTGTTAGCTTTTTTCAACCTTGAACGTGCACAAAAGACAATAGAAATTCCAATGTGTTAATCATTCAGCCAATAGAAACGCGTGAGTTCAGTCGTTGAGGGGACGCTAATGAACTATAACCGTGCACAATCTTTTGTCTTACCCCTTCCAACATAAATCGCAGCGCCTTTGTTAGCCCCTTTGAAGTTTGCCGGGTTTCCTAACCATTCCACTCTATTAATTATGCTAAAATCGATTCTCAATCAAATAAATAGTTGAATTGTAAAATATTTCTTAATTTGAGTGCTGCGTCTATGAGTTATAGAGGTTTCTATTTCCGATATGCTAATTTGTGACGACATGCGATGACTCATTTATTATACAAAACTGTGCGGGCAGAAATATACATATTTTTCTAAACATCAATGTAATATTTGGGCCTTATCTAAGTGATTTTACCAAATATTTTGTATACATCAGAAATAGTTTCATTCACAAGGAGAAAGAAGTGACCTTTGTTGGCCCCACATGTCGTCACATGATTAGCATATTGGAAATAGAAACCTCTAACTCAAAGACGCCACACTCAAATTAAAATCAATATTAAAAGTTCAACTATTTACTTGATGGAGAATCGGTTTTAATGATAAAAAAATTGGGCTCATATGCACTTTCAGTAAATGACGCCCGTTTCTATATCAGTTTAAAAACGCTCATTAAACATTTATTTCTTTTGTTTTTTTCCTCGTGAATTATTAATGAATTTTTATGTTCTTGATTTGGTTCTTACGTTTAAGAGTTATGGAGGTTTATATCTGCAAAATCATAGCTGAAGGTGACGTTAACTCGGGAATGGTTAACTATAGAAAATCGTGCTGGTAGATATTTTATAAATATCCAAGTTATAATCAGTTTGTATAAGTGATATTGCCAAATAAATCCGAGAATATTTTCATTACCAAGGAGAAAGATGTAACAGCAAATTCCAGGGTTGACGTCACATTTTGCAGATATAAACCTCAATAAAGCAAGATATTCTATCATTCAATTATTCAGGTGATGTAGAGTCGATATTTGTGATAACAAAATAAACGTTAGGTGCACTTTAATTCCATTGAAAAACTTAAATTTCGCCAGAATCGGAGTAAAGCTACCGTTGGCCAGAAGTCCATTACCAGGAGCGTCCATCACCCATACTTGGTCTAAATCAGCACATTCTCAGATCAGGTTATTTTTAGAACACCCGAGGTGAATAAATCCAATAAACCGAGCGGTAGGCCGATTTTTTTTTTTTTCACAATTGCGGGTTTTCTCATTGTACACAATATACCTATCCCGACATGCGGCTAAATACAGTAATGCTCCGACTAAAAGAACTAACTAAAACCCTCATCCTGAACCATAAAAAAACCCTAACCGGTCAGTAAATAAGATCTCACCCACCTAGAGCTAGAGTTCTCAAAAAATATTCTCAAGAAAGAAAATGGTGAGGAAAAATAAGTTGAGAGATTTTCTTCTATTTTGGGCCAAGCAGAGGTTGGAGCATCCCACGCGGCGGCCATCTTGGAATTAACCTATTCTTAATGCTTACCCAGCCTCGGTTAAACATGTTTGAGACCGAGGCTGGGTAAGCATTAACAATAGGTTTATTCCAAGATGGCCGCCGCGTGGAATAGGTCTATAACAACATTCTTCAAATAAATCATTAGGAAGCATTGTTTGCCCAGTACATTGTTGCACAAGCCTTCTAGTATTTATTTTGCGGCACCCAGGTTCTAAACATAGCCTGATCTGGGAACACGGCGGCTCACGAGTGCGGCACAAATGGACAGTCCTGGTAATGGACTCGTGTGAATGCTGATTAGAAAGATATCTATATTTAGTATATACCACACCAGTGAATATCACTTTTCGCGCGCTCTGATTGGCTACTCAAACAGTGAATATGGTTTGATATTCACCTCGTGCGAGTTTTTGTCCATTTGACAAAAACTAAAATAAGTATTTGGTGCTTGCTATTCACCTGCAGTGTGGTATATACTAAAACAATTATTCACCTCAGTGTCGGTGAAAGCGGCTCGGTAAATATCCACCACTGGTGAATAATTGTTAAATATACAACACTGTGTTATCTTGGTCGCCAGGATTTTTCTGATTTTCAGTCAAATTATTATCTGTAACCAAGCAACGTTCATAATCGTAATTCGTTTCCTCCGTAGCCCGATAAGCTTCGCTTATGACGAAGCTTTTAGTATAACCACACCATTATTTCTACGTTTCCATCAGTTTAAATGTGCTAAAATAGCTTACATAGTCACTGTTATTTGAACACGCAAGAGTTGTGTGAACATGAGCCTCCTTGGAAACAGGCACGTACCCATAGCTCTAGTCCCACGAGAGAACTCTGTTAAGAATCCCATAATTTAGTCTGTTCATTGGCTATACTTGTCACGCGTGCGTAGGAAGCATTCGAAATACTCAAGTGTGATTGGGTATTTGCACTTGCCATATTAATCCGAAAAGTGCGCGCATAGAACCGAGACGAGATGAAAACGGAGTTTTCTCGAGAAATTACATGTTAATTGTTACTTTTCTTCGCCTCTTATCGCCTTTAACCTAGATTTTCGAATCATAGCGCAAGAACAGGCTTTCCTAGAGGCTTGTGGAAATGACTGCTTTGCTTTCTTCCGTTCGCGTTCTTACTACATTACAATTTATTGTTTTCAAGTTTTTTTTTCAGACAACGGGAAGAAAATGGCGGCAATTATCACTCTTGCTTTGGGACGGCGTCCCAGTCATTGTCGTCCTTGTTAACCAGGTTTATTTACACTTGTATCTAATCTTCTAGCTGACCAAGGACGGGATACGGAAAATCACTGATTTACCATCTTTTGCCATTCTAGAAAATCGAACTAAAATCAGTTTGGAGTACCAGATATTTAAGTTCGCTCCTGTTAAACAAAGGTTTCTAGAAAGTGCTTCCCACACCGATCATTAAAGACCAGGAAATGGCTGTTTCCAGAGCGCTCGTGGCGATAGACCTCTGGGTGCGAGACTGCCTTGGAAATCATGCCCGCGTTTTCACACCGCGGCAAAACGTCATGCGCATGCGCTTTTGATTAATCCAGCGCTCGCGGTCCGCCAGTTTCCCGCCCTAACTGAAAGAAAACCGGCAAGAACCCCTATTTGTAATTTTAGGTACGAATGAGACTTGTTTCGGCAAAGAACTACTTTAAAGCTAAGCCTAAAATAGGTTTAAGATTCTTGATTTGTAATTCACTGAGTTTACAAAGTCAGAAAATTATACCAAAAATGTTTAGCCCTTGGAAATTTCAGAAACTTCAGAGCCTTCGTTCTTATGGGCCAGCGGAGCATAACGTTTTGCCTCGATGTGGTGTTACATGTAGCCTTATGCAAAGAAGGGTAGCCAATCAGAGAACGCGTACTATAAATGTGTTTTATAGCCCACATGGATGTTGCCCAATTTTGTAAAAGAAGGAAATTATATTGAACAGACTATTTCATAAATCATTGATAAGTCTATAAAACATTTAAAACAACTAATTCCGTGTTATTGAAACCAAACTGAAATTGACACGAGAAACCTAGAAAATTCAGTCGAACAGCATCATTAGCACACCGCAGGAGCCCATTACCAGGAGCGTTCCTATGTCATGGGCTGGGCCCCCAGCACAGGAGTAGATGTGGCTATATTTAGAATTCGAATTCCCGCGTTGAAAGTGAGAAGAATGATAATGAATAATAATGAAGTGACGTGAAATAAACAAAGGCCATGTTGTCTTAGCCAATCAGATGATTGGCTATTCTAAATATAGAGGATTTTCACTCAATCCCCAGAGATTCAAATGACAAAGGGCATGGCGGCCATGTTGGTGTACAAAACAAAAGAAGCTAACGAAGAAATTATTGTTAAAGGTACACCAACATGGCGGCTATGACGTCACGTGAAAACGCTCCATAGCCACATCTCCTGTGCTGGAAACAGAACCAACGGGGAAGATGGACGCTCCTGGTAATGGGCTCCTGACGCCGTTGTGACCAATAAAAGTGTTCTTATTTTTCACGTGGCTCGGTTTTCTTCGCCAGTTCTTTTCGGGGAATATATCCCATAACTCTGCCCATCTCCAAAGGCAGAGTGACCTATAGGCTTTTGGTCAGTCTCGACCCAAAAAATTACCGTTCGTTGGTGGGGTTAACTGTTACATGTGATAGAAAAAAAATATTAATTTTATATAGCGCAGATTCTGTGCGAATATATTCAAATGTGTTTCACAGGCAATGTACTGCCGTACAGTTTACAACCATGATAAAGCTTTTCACAAACAACATGAAACAAAACTAATTCCTATCGTTAAAAAGACCAGAGTTGGAATTCGTGCCTTTCGTTGGAAGAGCATTACATAGTTTGGCATTACTAAACCAATCGACCCTTCTCACATACACGGTGACGGTATATACTTCATGGTAGTGTTTCGTTCCATATAGTCTCCCTGCATAATATTGTTAAACAGTAGAGAAAGTGATTATGCAGGGAGACTATATGGAACGAAACACTACCATGAAGTATATACCACGATTACTTATTTTCGCATGTTTTATCTGACAAGGTTGATTTCCTCATGTAATTATTGTTGTCCAATGAAATACAAACAGTATTATTGCATAACGCCGTCTATGCCATGCTGTAATGCATGTCGTGGTATTGGCGTTTCCGAAATAGAAAAGAAAGGACTGAAACCAAGTCGGTAAAGTCAATATAATTAAGAAATGAACCACGTTACAAGAAAGAGCTAACCAAATTAAAACGTTTACCAGGAAAGCGTGACGATGTTTGGGTTAATAGAAACGGATTAGCAAGCTTTAAAAAATCGCAAAAAAATAACAAACAAACAGTATAGTATAAGCTTACCCCAAAACCATAATGACGTCTCTTATTTTCGCGATTTTCATTATCTCACGGCCTCGTTAATATCCCAACTGGGTGAAAGTACTAATTTCGATACTTTTTCTGGTGACTTAATTTCTATCTTAATTACTCGGGCCAGGCCTTTGGTAGGCTCGGTTTCGGCTGTTGGGGTGTCGTTTCTCCAAAGCCTCCCCTAACTAACGGCTGGGCGCGCGGTCAACACACCGTGTCCGTGACGTCAGCTGATTAATATTCAATTTGCGTGTTTCGACAAAAAAAGCCGTTTACCCTTTCACGACTAGCGTAGGCTCTAAACTTTCAAAACACACTGGAACTATAAACTAAATGAATTCTCAAGAACAAACGCCATTTAAAACTATTGAGAAACTAGGCTGCATTACTTGTTACTCTGTAAAAGACACCTCGCTGACAGAAATTTCGGGGATAAAGTTCAGATATTATCTCGGAACTATTCTGAGCTAGAGTCGAGTATTCCCGCTCAGTACTTGTGTAGAGTATGTTTTGGAGACCTTAAAAAATGCACAAACTTAGTACATAGGACTTAAAGAATTGTAAAACTCGTTTGATGCAACGATTTTCAAGTGAATTGTGATCGCAGACTTAAACGCGTAAACGTGGCCTGAGTCAGACGTGATTTCCTCTCTTAGGCCATCCCTATTTTTTTTTCCGTTTCTCATCGGTGGGGTTTTCAAAAATTGGGTCGGTCGGATCGGGTGAGAAAAAAAAAAAGTGATAAAAAATACGCGGAGAGACCGGAACTAATAAGGTGCGGTTGCACAGGCGAGGTTACAAACCAACATGGACGACGAAACCATCGATGTCGTCGTCCGTATACGCTACAAACATGGAATTACAAATGCACCGCCGAAACTATTGTGTAACCTACCCTCGAGCATGAGCTTCCAGGAGCTGCTCTAGGGTTTCTTCACCCCCACCCCTCCCCCCAATTTTTTTTTTATTTCTACAAAAAGCCACAAAAATGGGTCGGTCGGACGATGAGAAACGGAAAATAAAAAAGGGATGGCCTTATAACTCTTTTAATATGGAGTCGTCCGTCTTTTCTCCTCCGATAAAGGCAGCACTAATTTTCTTTGAAGTAAGAATGGCTGGTCTTGCATAGGCAAATAAATGACTGAACATTACGGGTTTCGCGACCTTCGAGCTTGGTACAAGTGACGGTTTCCCAAGTGACTTTCCAAATCCGGTGCGTACTGACACAGTGTCTTCTCTCTTACTGCTTCCTTGTGTGAATCCTTGACGTTGCCAGCAATATGGGACAAAATGGCGTCGCGCATGCTCAATGAACGTCAAAAATCTTTAAAAATGGCGGCTATAATATTACAATAAATGTATGACGGTAAAATAAAAATATGCGATTTATTTTCAAAGAGTGATTCAATGCAGTTTGGCTCGCTCGATTCTGAAATACATGAATAAGACCGTTCTTTCTGTTGTATACTCTGACGAATCATATCAAACAATTGTTGTTGTTCAGAGTAATATTTGGGCCTGAATAGACGCTAGTGAGGCATACGTACGCTCATCCTTTTCAAATTTCGCTATCGATTTTTTTAACAGCACTTCCTGTATACTACGTTGTACCCGCCTCTCTTCTGCCGGCTCGCTACACTTCTTGAACGTGTTCTAGTATTCGACGATCCGTCCTGCTTTCCAAATATGGAATACATTGACCATATATGGAATATCACAGGAAGCTCTCAGGAACGACACTTTTCTCAATAAATTGTTTGATATGCTTCTTGCGATAAAGTGGTTCCACAATAAGATGAAAACTCCAGTGATGAGTCCATTTCATTACATACAAATGCACTAAAATTGTCAAAAATGCAATAATATAGGCCAGCCTACCGTACACACAGTTCATAATCACAACTTGGGCCTCCTCGATTGCTGTAGTATACTTTGTTTTGAACAAGTTAAACCGAAAATATCCTTTAAATAGTCGCTCCAAAGTGGTTCCTTTTGCAGTTAAAGACTGCATACTTCAAGTACAATTCACGAGCCTCCTTTGCCATTTTTAAAGGGCCTCGAAGTCAACAATAATGCGAGAAAATAATGAATCTCGTACAGACTTTCTCGGAGTTCTCGTTCGATTTCTCCGCCATTTTCTTTAGCCATGCACTGTATTGTGGGATGTAAATTAGTTTCCAGGTCCTCTCCGATACCAGCAATTGAGCAGTGCCTGCTTGGTTTTGACTGTAAATAAATCTTTGATTTTTTTTCGACATGGTATCAGTCTTTCTGCTTCAAAAACTCCACAGCTGGATCTTCGCTTTTTCTTTCAAGACTCAAAACAATCAGCTGTAGATATACTGGTTAAAATATCGTATGGAAACCGGTGCCTAACCGATCCCGACAGTACACGACTTGTGTTACGCGTCACGAAATGCAACGGCGCTGACTGCGGCTCAAATGTCTCATATTGCTGGTGACGATTATTCGAAACCAAACTTTTCCAAAGCAAATTTAAACGCATTTTGGAACAGCAATTCAAAGCTTCTGGTCCGGCTTTGAAAAGTTTACAATGTAAATAAGCAAATACATTCAGCGACAGGAATTTAGTGGCAAGTTTTTGATTGGCTAAAAACCGGCAATGCCTCAGCTCGCGCGCCCAGCCGTGAGTGGGGAGAGGATCGCGGGCTCACCGAAACTCCCACGGCTGGAAACCGAGCCTAGGCCTTTGGCCGCCCGAGTCAAGATTCAAGATTCATTTATTTGCACCTAATTATAACCATCGGACCTTATCTTACATTAACATATAAATATACATATATAAAGAAATAAGTGAAAAAAAGAATAGGTATGTTTAGAAAAAAAATGTGCGTAGTGGCCAAAGTAGCAATGGCTTTCGAGTTGGCCACTACATTGATAAAACTAAATGAGGAGAGGAATAGACATAGCTAATAAATAATAATAAAGAATAATATGAAGTGAGATTTTAAATAAATTAATGTAGTTATGTATAGATTTTGAAGGACATTACATTATTGTTTGATGTTATCTTAGAAAAAAAAAAAGAGAATAAAAATGTCAATACATTTTAGTCTAGTTTGGGTTGCAAGTGTTTTATTATTGTTATTTTTTGTTTCGAGTTAGCCCAACACACGACAGGGTCCACCAATCAGATTCGATATCGCTCGGGACACTGCGCTTCACTTAATTTATTTACAAAACTTAACACAGTGAATACAAAGATGGCGGAGACCCGGGAGAAAGAAAGTACGTCGCGGAGGAAATTTCTCAAATTTGGAGTCCCATCTCTCAAATGTAAACAGCTTAGTTTTATTCACTTCATTCGTGGGAAAGCCTTCCAACAGGCTCAGGATATTCCAACTGGCGCCCTTGTTGGAGCCGAAGGACGTTTATTTAGCCAGAGATTTATTCGACATGATCATGCCGTCGGAACACCACACGAGTGACCAAAACGCGAGCGAAGTTTTGCTGAAACCAAAGGTTTCTTCTATGGAAATAACAAGATGTTGAATTTTACTAGGACTTTTGGATGGAAATCGTAGCCTGACGTGGTGAAATAATTTGAACCGACATTTGTAAGTAAAACACACACAGAACTTACCAGATTGCATTGTTGTTATTTAATATTCGTTTCTATTAAAAGTAATGGCATCAAATATAGTAGCCTGTACATTGATTTTGGCCCGATTCCTCAGTTGTTCCAGGTCAGCGTCGGCACTTTCACTCGGCCACTTCATGACATGAATAAAAATTCGGGAACGGCGACCCCAGTGATGGAAAAAAAACGAATGGAAATCACGTTTCGTTATATATTTCAGCCTTCTTCAAGAAGTAGAAAATGAACACTAGCACTAATATTTGAAGTCACCACCAATTTTGAACTTAGTAATCACCGAAAATTTGAGATTGATATGTTAAATATTTACGGAGAAATTGACTTTTCAAAACTATAAAATGGGCTGGGTGGCAAGAGTTGCTGACAGCCATACATTCTTTGTAAATTTTGATTTTTAAACACTCATTCCTCGAAATTTCGGCGATTATCAAGTACGACAATCTCTTTCGATTTATGGACTCTGTTTGATGTACGTCGCTTGAAGTTTGATATATGCTAATGAGGAAAAACGTAAACAAAGATTTGCCTATTCACCTCTGTAACTTCAGTCTTCACCTTCTGCCATTATGCAAATTAGAGCACCATTGTTGAAAAGGTCTTGAAAATGTTCTCATGGTTAACTCTAGCTGTTTTACCATCAAACTCCTCCTCGCATTGATCCCATGCGAAAGAAAACGGTGTATTCCGCTAGCCGATAAGAACGGAGGCTCCGGGAAGATTGTTCAAATACAGATTTGGTTGGGCTAAGCTTTAAAGTAGTTTTGTTGTTTTTGACGAAACATTTCACATCCGTAACTAAAATAAGAAACAGGGCTGATTGTTTTCCTTCGGTTTGGGCGGGATACTGGTGGGGCGCGGGCGATTTTTTTTTTCCAGCCTAGTTCATTGCGCATCCCCTTCTGCGCATAATTTTGTTTAGCAATTGGTGAAGCATAACACAATTGTCTACTATATATATTGTATAAACAGCTTCATTTATCAGCAAATAAATTAATTGAATACTATTTATTCCTTTCATACCAAAAATGAATATTATCTTACAATGAGAATTATGATACTGGACATATGTAATAATCCTATCGGCGTTTCGATCCCAACAGCAATATTGCCGTCAAGAGTTTGAATAGTCCGAAGTCGAAGACCAAACCATGTCGAGTGCTCAACTAGTAATACGAATTTCAGCTTCCAAACAACGAATTTCACCTTCAGAGCTATTCTGTTGCGAGTACCAAATGACCTAGAAACGCAAAGATGCGGCTCGATCGATGAACGGATTACCCTCCTGTTCGTCGAACAAACTAGGCTGTGAATCGATTATACAGCCCACTTCATTGCGCATACCCTACTGCGCATCGAAGATTTAGCAATTGGTGACCGTGGCATAATACGTGGCATTCTATTATCCAAGATGGCGGCAGTTTTGTCTTTGTTTAGATGTACGTACTCGAGACGTGAGAGTGTCTGAACGAGTTTAACAATGACAGAGGAGCTAAGAAGTACTGGCTGGAATAACAATATCAATTATCAGCTAAATATCAAGCCTGAAACAATAATTATTACAAACTCCTGGGAGACTCGATCGAGGAAACACGCACGTTTTAAATCCGGTTTTAAATATAAATGTATAGCTCTTCCTTTATACTTTCGTATAAAGCAGCTAGTAGGGATACCAAATCAGCTTTGAACATTGGAATTTACACCTTCAGAAGTCTTATGTTGCGAGTATCAAATGGACCCTAGACTCAGATGTGACTCCAACGAACTGGGCTGTAAATCAAACGTACAGCCTAGTTTATTGCGCATGCTCTTCTGCGCATTAGAAGATTTGAAAGACCTGTGGAGGACAACAACTTCAAAGGTGAGACATTTTATTTTAGTTTACAGCATTATTGAAAACAATTGATACATCCACAAGTCCTGATTTTATTTTTAAAACATGATGAAAATGTCCTCATTAACTCCTTATTATAACTTATTCTATAAACTACAGTGCTTTACAAGGATTTCCAGCACTGAGAAACATCGTATTTAAGCACACACAGAAATACGATAATTTTATGTGTCGCCTTTCAGCCAATTAGCGATTTCCACGGCACATGCTTACCCTTGCTTTGAACAACAGGGCCCAGGTCCAAGTATTGTTATAAAATAAATCAAACAATACATGGATGTTTATATGGAATTGATCTTCTCTTGTTCAACTCGATATCTCACTCAATCGCTGCGCTCACTGATGAGGTATCATCAAGTTGAACACTCGAAGATAAATTACATATATCTGCCTGCCCATGTATAATTCTCTATTTACACAGCTCATCCCCATAAAATATTTCTCATCACCCAACTAGCTGACCCATAATTATGTTAGACGCAAATTGATGCTATCTTGAAATCATGCAGCATGCTAGTTGAAGGGCTGTGTGACAGTACTAGGGCATAAGTGACTGCCAATCAAATTCTAAATTCTCCTTCAAGATCTTTGTTTTTTAAGTGAGAATTTAGAATGTGATCAGGAGTTACATGTACTTACGCTCTTGTTGTGCAAAGCCCTTCAATTAGCAATCGGCAATATCTGTTGCAATCTTGAGATCACTGTATAATGAGCCAATAATTATTTTCTTTTTCTGGAAATGGAAAGAAGATGTTAAATGCTCAAAATAAATGTACATGTAGGTTCTCAATCATCCTCAGTCCATAGTCGATTAAATGCAAGATGTAATCCAGCAGCAAAATTGGGAAACAAAATATTTTCTGGGATGGCCAACATTGTACATGTACATGTAAGCAGCTTAATACGTATAGTAAGTATTCCATGATTACTATAGCTATTACAAGTACTTCTTTTCATGCACTCACTGTCACTGAATACCTATTTCACACTGAATACTTATAGGTAAATTAATATTTTTACAACAATTGCTCAGTTTCTCATTTTCTGTTTGGCTTAATTTGCCATGGGAGATAAGGGCATACCATGGAGTGTGTCATTGCTCCTGTCACGGATTACATAATAGCGCATACTAAAATAACTTTCTCCCACAATTTCCATTGTTTTCAAAGGTTTTCCACTTCACTATTTCTGGTTGTTGTTGTAAAAACAAATTTAGGGTAGTTTACTATATCCTCTTATTTGCCATGTTTGGCATCATTGCATGGTCACATTATTGTGGATTTATGCTGGTAAATAAGAGGCATTTTTTGACAATGAATGCTGCCGTTTGGGATGCTTAATTTTTTTTCTTTTTGGCAAAAGATATCCAGGCAGCTCTTGGCTGCACTTCTTAGTGCCTATTGCAGGACGACCCTGGGCAGCCTTTTTCATTCCTTTTGTTGGTCCCACAGATTGCAATTCTTTTCCCATACCTTCTCAGAGGTGTGTTTTCTTTTTTACTTACTGAGTGTGCTCTAACACTGGCAAACTGATGAAAAGCTGATGCTATTTGACATATGGGCCGCGTCAGGCAAAAAGGGCCCAGACGACATAATATGTAAATGTCTTTTGAAAGTATACCATGTTTTTTATACTTGTGGTGCGATTACAATATACATCGCGAGCGCCACATTTTGCTACTAACAAGTAGTGTTGATTTCATGAAATTGACAAGTGAAATCGAAGACGAAATTTACGACATATTTACACAAAGGTTTGATCACAATTTTAGCAGGTGCAAATCATTCCCTATCATCAGACGATTGTTTCAAGGTGTAACTTATACTATTGCTAAAATCATATTACTGCAGAAAAGACATTTTTTAGCCAAAATGGTATCATCTCGTTCTTTTTTTTTTTTTTTTACTCTTTAATGCCAGCAGGTAGAAATGAATGTCATACATCAAAATCATCCCCTCTGACAGAATTCCTATTTTTTGTGGTCATATTTGTAATCGGGCCCTTGCATCAAAATCACGTAAATTTCACCCCTGATTTTTGTTGTCAATTTCTTGAAACTGACATTTATTGTTAGGAATGAAATGTAGCGCTTCTCGTCAGGAATACAATACAATCTTCAAACTGTTATTAGGAACACCATTGTAGGAATTATTTAACGTGAATGTTGTCCGGGCCCTTTTTGCCTGACGTGGCCCATATGTTATTTTTCTCATTAGCCATTTTCTGATAGCGTTCACAGAACTTACAATGTATTTACCCCTGAAACTAAGTTAATATCATTTGTTTCAAGTTTTTTTTAGAGATCTTTTAAAATACATTCCTTAACTGAAACAATAGTGTTTGGATCATCGGTTTGGTTCTCTTCTAGTACAGCATTAATATTGTTAATGTCTGTTCTTTTATCAGCAACAAACTCTGTAGTAGGACAATCTGTCATTACATATGTGTCACATGTATTTTCAAGTACATGCCGGCTAGACTGGGGAGAGCTTTGGTCTTTTTGAAAAAGACAAGCATAGAATGCTTTCTCTCCAAGTGCAAGTTTTGCATACTGCTGCCTACCAAATACATTTAGCGATGGACTAAAATTCAAGCATGGTACCCTGTATTTGATGACAACAGCAGCCTGATGTTTACATGGCTGGCCAGTTGCCCCTATGGGACATTCACAAATTAGGTCTACTACATAGGATCCCTTTTTATCCATGCTTTGGACAGAATATGAACTATCACTAGTTTTTAATTTTGTGATAGCATCGAAGATGATACATTCTGTCTTCAAGTTCTTAAATCTATTTGCAACAAAACGGTCCAACCTGTTATGTGCAATGGAGAGAAGTCGGTTTTGATGACTCGAAGGTTAAAATCAAATACTTGAATTAGGTTGTATGCCTTCACCCTGTCAAAAACAGTGTCCTTTAGGATTCTTATCCGAGCCTCAGCAAAATTTGTGGTATGGTTTCCATGCAGAAGTAAGCTTTGACGAAATGCAAGAGCCCATTCTTTTTGGTGATTCATGAGTTTTGTTAACCTTTGTACAAAGTTTTTGTATTTGTTGGCTATAGCATCAGTAGGTAATTTGTCAAAAGTGCTTTTCAGAAATTTTAAGATTGAGAAAATACTAATTTCTTTATAATGCCCAAGAGATACAGCCTATCATTTTTGTGAATACCATTTTTACTATTCCATAGCCACGTCCATTGTGCCTGAAGAAAATGGAATATGCAAAGCAGTAACTGGGCTAATTCCCAAACATTGTGAAGTGCATCCCTTTCTGGTTGGCTGTCATCGGTCAAAAAAACTAAAGGTCCTTTATTTTTTCCTCTTCCATAGAATGCATTTTTGGGAAGAACCTCCTTGAGCATTGTCATAGCTTCAGATATAATAGCTTCACTTTCTCCAGAAGTCATGACAACACCCAAGGGAAGTCCTCTAGCAGCATTGCTAGTGGACATTATGAAAAGAGGGTTGTTAAATCGTTCAAGTCCTGCTGTGGCATCACAGTAAACAATTTCTGCACTTTGAGGAATGTTTTCATGGACTCTTGACATGAGAAGTGTACATATTGCCAAGATAAGGGGATGCACAGGAAATCCTTGTAAAGCACTGTAGTTTATCAGGGCTAAAAATAACGGCCGGTCATCGGACAATGTCCGGCCAGAATTGGAACTTGTCCGGTCAAATCTTTGCCTTGCCGGTCATTTTGACCAGTCAATGTTACTACAGTTTCAACCAAATACTGATCTTGACCGGCACTGACCGGCCATTATTTTTAGCCCTGGTTATAGAATAAGTTATAATAAGGAGTTAATGAGGACATTTTCATCATGTTTTAAAAATAAAATCATTACTTGTGGATGTATCAATTGTTTTCAATAATGCTGTAAACTAAAATAAAATGTCTCACCTTTGAAGTTGTTGTCCTCCACAGGTCTTTCAAATCTTCTAATGCGCAGAAGAGCATGCGCAATAAACTAGGCTGTACGTTTGATTTACAGCCCAGTTCGTTGGAGTCACATCTGAGTCTAGGGTCCATTTGATACTCGCAACATAAGACTTCTGAAGGTGTAAATTCCAATGTTCAAAGCTGATTTGGTATCCCTACTAGCTGCTTTATACGAAAGTATAAAGGAAGAGCTATACATTTATATTTAAAACCGGATTTAAAACGTGCGTGTTTCCTCGATCGAGTCTCCCAGGAGTTTGTAATAATTATTGTTTCAGGCTTGATATTTAGCTGATAATTGATATTGTTATTCCAGCCAGTACTTCTTAGCTCCTCTGTCATTGTTAAACTCGTTCAGACACTCTCACGTCTCGAGTACGTACATCTAAACAAAGACAAAACTGCCGCCATCTTGGATAATAGAATGCCACGTATTATGCCACGGTCACCAATTGCTAAATCTTCGATGCGCAGTAGGGTATGCGCAATGAAGTGGGCTGTATAATCGATTCACAGCCTAGTTTGTTCGACGAACAGGAGGGTAATCCGTTCATCGATCGAGCCGCATCTTTGCGTTTCTAGGTCATTTGGTACTCGCAACAGAATAGTTCTGAAGGTGAAATTCGTTGTTTGGAAGCTGAAATTCGTATTACTAGTTGAGCACTCGACATGGTTTGGTCTTCGACTTCGGACTATTCAAACTCTTGACGGCAATATTGCTGTTGGGATCGAAACGCCGATAGGATTATTACATATGTCCAGTATCATAATTCTCATTGTAAGATAATATTCATTTTTGGTATGAAAGGAATAAATATTATTCAATTTGCTGATAAATGAAGCTGTTCGTTACATCGCGATTGGGATAGTCGCCATATTGCTGGGTTGCATGTGACGTCATGGCCGCCATGTTGGATGACAATAACAAAAGATTCCTCGTTAGCTTCTCTTGTTAGTTCATCCAACATGGCGGCCACGTCTTTGTTATTTGAATCTCTGGGGATTGGGTTGCAACCCACCAATTGGATTATACAATATATATAGTAGACAATTGTGTTATGCTTCACCAATTGCTAAACTTTATGTTACTGGTATGAATACCTTGACCTCATCTTCTTGTATAAGGCAAAACACGGTTTAGTAACCTTAGCTCCAGATGTTTTGCCAAAGCTTGTAAACAGGGTGAATTTAAGCATCTCTATACGTTCGATGGATAACTCACTTAATTTTATTACTTATCAGATTCCTAATGTCAAGACCCTGTGTTACCAAAATAGTTATTTTATAAGAGCTTCCCGAACTTGGAATACACTTCCACACGAACTGCGTAAATCAGATATCTCTTTACCTAAGTTTAGATCATTACTATTTAAATATTACGTGTCTGCCATCACTTCTGTATTTGACATCGAGAACCCTAAGTCTTGGAAATCTGTATGTCTGAAATGTCACCAGGCAAGACAGTTAACCGCACCTCTCAAATGCTGCTTTTAGGTTGAAATAAGTATCGTAATTAGATCATTTATTGTAATTATATTTTTCATAGGAAACCAACGTAATTGGCTAACGCTGTGTTGGTTCTCCTGGCCTCTATGTTCTGTTTGTTGTATATTTTACTTTATTCTATTTTGTATCTTCTATTATGGCCGAAGTAAGTAAATAAATAAATAAATAAATAAACAAAATTATGCGCAGAAGGGGATGCGCAATGAACTAGGCTGGAAAAAAAAAATCGCGGGGCGCGGTGCTGGTGGCCATCTTGGATTCAAAGCGAGGCAATCCTTTGTTTTTGCCAGGTCAGCCTCGTAGTGAGGGATAGTGAATAGAGTATATACGCGCGACATTTTGCCGCGGTCCTTCAGATCAAAAACGTAGAAATTTGAAATTTGAGTGTCATAGCTTTCATTGCTACGGATAGGGGTAGACAGATTCTGCTCAAAAATTGTTGAAAAGTTGCTCAAAAATATCCCCAAAAGTTACTCAAAAGTTGCTCAAAATCGAAAAAGTTGCACTCAAAATTTCAAAAGTTGCTCGCCCAAATTTACTCTTTTCACATATTTTCGTACTTGTTTTTTTGCGTCTATGATTTTTGAATCGAGCCACGATGTGACAATTAGCCCATACGTACTATAGGAAAATGAAATCGATGGAACAAAGGACATAAGCTGCTACTATTTGCTAGAAAAGTTAAATAACACATGCATATATAGTTCACCCTGGTTTATTTCTTCTCTTCCGTTGTTACAACAAATGAAGCACAGTGTAAAAAACGTATACCCTCTTGTTTCACATATAGAAATGAAGCAATCCTGCTCTCTGTTTCTATAGTTTCCACATAACAGTAACTAACCAGGGAGGGAATAACACTCTTGAACAAAAAAACGTTTCACGTCAGTTTCAGTTTCAATGAGACTACGCTCCTAGTGCCTTCTTTGAGCATTGTTGTATCTTATCATAACAGAAGCTTCCACGTAGTCTTCCAGAGCTCCATCCTGTTGTGCTGAGAGGGTGCTAAGAAGACTAAACACCCTCTCGGCCGCGGCAGAACTGGGCTGGATCAAAAGCAGCTTCTTGACAAGTGAAGCCCAGTAGGGAAGCGTGTCTTGGTGTGCCGCCCACCATGAAACCTTCTGATCCTCAGTCGTGCATACGCCATCAGCGGCAGCAAGATAATCAGGCAGCTCTGTTGCTAAGTTTGCAATGATGACGTCATTCATGAAGGGGAAATTCTTCAATTCTTGAAGAGATGCAGCTATTGGCTGCAGTCCTTGGACTTGGACTGGGCAGCAGAGACGCGCTGCCTTGAATGCTCGCACTACATTGCGGAACTGAACACTGAGTTCTCTTGATAAAAGTTCAATCCCGGTTGGATGCAGGCTTTAGCTTGGGCAATCAGTCGAGCTTGGAGTTGGAGAGTACCGTTAGCAATTTCTCTTGCAATTGCCTGTGTAATAGGATAGTGCCCTACTCCAACAGCATTAGCGACAGCTGACAGGCGCTCATAACACGAGAATATGAGGGTTCCGTCGCCTTCAAGATAGTAAATGGCATTAATGAAATGCACACCAACATCAACTATAGCACCAAGTTCCAAGCGAAGATCTTGAAGGTCTTGGGGATCATCAACGATATCCAACAGGTGCTGACGTATAAGAGGCGAGAGCCTGTCATTCTCACGCAGGAAGGGCAGAACATCACCAAAGTAGTCTGACACTTGTTTAAGGACCTCCCATTTACTCCACCAGCGTGTAACACTGTGTGAGCGCATTGACTGACCAGTTTTCTCCCTCCAGAGTAGCTTTGCATTAAAGCTATGGGCAAATAAATTTACCCAGTGGCGGAAGAATACATCCAGAACTCTAAACTCAAAATGAGATCCCACATTATTAATTGTATGCGAGAAACATAAAACATCCATAATGCTTGGATAAAAGAACAGTAGTTGCCGTATAGCAGCCCCGTTAACTGTAGCACCATCTCGCATCCCAGCAGCATGCTTGGCCCAAAGTTGTAATTCACGGCAATGCAAGACATAAGCCTTTGGGCAAGTTCCTGCCCCTTAAGTGACTTGGCCAGGACCTCCAAGTATACAAGGCGTTGGGTGGGCTTGAAGTCTTCCTGGACAAAACGTACTACGATTGCCAGTGCCTCCCCAAGTCGAGCAGTCCCATCAAATATGATGGATACCTCTTTCACATTTTTTAGCTCATCCTTTATTTTCTCTTTTTCTTTTTCCAGTACAGATGGGATCAGGTCTTTCATGTGAGTGCTCGCGGTAAGCCTGTGAGCGTACTTCTCAAAAAGTGGGCGTAGGGCATCTATCTTGGAAATTGGTATTCCGGCAAGCAACAGTGTCTCAACTACTTCAAAGCGAAAGAGTCGCATGTCTGCCGGCAAAGTAGAACCACTTACATTGTTGCGGTTGTCTTGTCTTTGCAAGCATTCGAGAATGGTTTGACTCTCCTTCTTGCCTTTTTCGATACTCTCGATCCCACTTTGGTGCTTTTTAGACGCCACATGTTTATGGACAGTGCTTTTCTTTACAGCAACGATTTCGTGGCACGCATTGCACCAGAGCTGGTCTTTAACACAGACGAAATGCTGGCCAAGATATTCTTTTATTCGGTCGTAAACCGAATGCTTGCTCATTGGATTTTGCGTCCGACTAGACTTGTATTTGCCCGTGTTTTCGGCTACTTTTCGCTTTCGAGAGATGGAGGCCCTGTCAGGCTCCGAAAGCTCTGCACCTTTATCTATTGCAGCCTGGATTGGATCGCTTTGAGTTTGCTCTTCATCGTCAGAAAGCACCGTGGCGTCCGCCATTTTGGTTTGGGTACAGGAAACTGTACCATATTTGGAATATGTATTATTACCACAGGATAACCACCCCTATTTGGATTGCACATCCATATTTGGAACCTAACACCACAGCATACCCAACATGCACTTCAAAATACTTTTGAATTTGATTAAAAGACTTTAAAACAGTGAAAATATGTTGAAAATATACTAATTTTCAGAAAAGTTGCTCGGAAGCTGCTCACTATAAGAAAAGTTGCTCCAAAGCGAAAAAGTTGCTCGAAATCGTGAAAGTTGCTCAAAAGTTGCCGAGCAGAATCTGTCTAGGCCTAGCTACGGAGTAATTAGGGTTTGAATTAAGAGAGTTTTGTATGGAATAAGTTCGCCATGGCCTTACCAGCCTCGTTTTCATGTTTTCTGAAAGGTTTAAATGCTAATAACTTTGGAACCAATTGTTATAAAACTATTAAACTACATACTGTCAAAAACTTCATACTGCTCTTTCAGGAGTCGGCCATCCCTTCATGTAGGACGCCGGACACGAATTGCTACCAAATTGTATTGTATTGTATTGTATTGTATTGTATTGTGTTGCGTTCTATTGTTGTATTGAATTGCATTGTGTTGTATTCTATTGTATTTTTGGTAAAAATTCGTGTCGTCCTACATAAAGGGATTGCCCAGGAGTCTGTACCTATTTTTCTGTATTTCTTTAAATTCAGAATTTATGCTAATTATCACGCTTTTTTATTGGGTCTATACTGGCCTCCAATCATTTAAATATCAATGGCCCTGGTCTGATTAGAATCGGGCTGACGTTGACGCATAAAAGCGTTTTCACCTGTATGTCAGTCCTAAACAATAGCCCAGTTTACCGCTGAATGCAATGACTGATACAGACGCGTGTACGCAGGGTTAGCCTCATTCTGAAGTTAAACATTCAGAAATACCAGCGATTCACAATTACAACGATTCACAAACAAGCTATTCACAACTCTGCGTTTTGTTATAGTTTCGTATTTTGCACCTTCTCGCTGGTATTATAATTATGAATGTTTAACTTCAGAATGAGGCTAACCTTGCGTACATGCGTCTGTATCCATTGTATTCAGCGGTAATTTTCGAATACAAAACTGGACTATTGCATTGACACTAGATATTACTGAAAATTGGACGCCATTTTTCGACTGGGTTTATGTCGAGGGTTCCAAACTCTGGAGTGCCAAAGAAATGAAAAAATCGATCCCGTTTTTATTTTATTAAATTGTGCAATTAGGGAAGAGGTCAAAACAATGGTTCTCTGGCAGGACCCAATTTTGATGGAAGGGGGGTTGTACCCGGTACCCACCACCTATTTCGGTAAAATCTAGATTTTTGACCACAAATATCCGTCTTGAAAAAAATAAATATTGAAGAAGTAACTATATTTCAAGTTTCTAAAGGCAGAGAAGAATGTGTGTCTGCACCACCTCCCCTGACAAAATTGGGTCCCATTCGAAATCCATTCTTTTGACCTCTTCCCTTAAAATCAATTTGAAGAGCACTAACATAATTTTATTTCGTATCGAACTCAGGTCTAATTGCCAAAATCAGGCGACAATTATGCTTTGTCGTCCGATTGTGTGTGAGCTCAATTGGTGAAATCCTGAGTGCTAACTCAACCCTCCCCCTCAGTTCAAGTTTGGCTACCCCGGGGTAGTTAAATACTGCTGACTTTTTAAGCCGAGGGCTCAAACTTTCTCCACAATGCCATTCGGGTGAATTCTACGAACTGGTCGACGGTAGGTATTGCAACTTCTGTAGGGTTTCCAATGAAATGTGCTCTAATTTTGGAGAAAAATGCCACTGTCAGATCAGAGCTTGAGGACATCATTAAGTCTGAGGACGGCTGAAAATTACTAGACTAGAGTAGCCACGTATTTGCTACGTATACTAAGACGTCATCTCCATTCTAGTTCGAGTAATGGCGGACGTAAATGTTACTGTTTAGAGGTCGATATTTATGTTGCATTAATATATTGTGATCAAATTTTTGGGCCAGAAGTATTATTGAAGACCTATATTTTCGAGTTATGATAAGAAACAGCGAAAAGTAAATCCAAAATTTTCGTCATAGTGGTACTTTAACATATAGCTGAATATATATAAGGTGCTTCCTTTACATAATCCAGCAGTACGGTCTGACCTTCACGTCTTCTTGGATAAGGCCGTAAAACCGAAGGACTAAGTCAACAGAGGGCCATGTGGAACATTACTGAGCTACATGTTAGCGCTATTTTAAAGTGTTACCCTCTATAAATAAAGTTACTTTACTTGATATTGACATTTAGATTAGTTATTATATAATTCTGCCAAGAACGCACGAAATATGCTACAAGACGGCACCAAATATGAGATCGTATTTCGGGTCGTTACAGTCAAATGCCTTCCATCACCATTTTAAATGCCATTTCTCGAGCGAGCACACAAGGTTTTGGGCTACGCCATCCCCGTTTTTTCCCGTTTCCCATCGCCTAGGCTCTTAAACAGGTGGGTCGGTCGGTCGGGAAAAAAATGGCAGAGCGGAACTGGTCCCTAATGAAGGCTAGGCTACTAAGTAACGCATGCTTGCCTGGTTACCACGCTGTCTGGGAAACTGCAGAAGATGTAAAGATGGTCAACGCTTAATGGTCAACGCTATTCGATAACTATAAGTTAGCTATTGTTAAATTAATTCACAAAGCCTACCTAAATAGGTTACCTACAGTTATGTCAGGCATAATTGAAAAGCGCCAACCAAAATATTTTTTCCGTGCTATTGACCAACTTATTACGCCACGTTTCAATACACGTTACATGAAACACTCCATTGCCTATAGAGGCTCAACATTGTGGAACGCATTAATATCAAAGAACACTAGCATTGTTACTTCAAGCACCAAGGCACTATCAAACAAAGTAGTAAAGATGGATACTTTTAAAGATTTTAACTTCTCCACTAATTCAGTGCAGACTACTAAATTTAGACTAGGGGAATATTTATATACATAATTCATATTTTAACTTTAAAGCATTATCTCTTTTAATTATTGTAAATAAATTTAGACAGTAGTTGTTTAATCGTCCGTTAGATGTTTTTATATTATTATAATCTTATAATCATTGTATATATATTTAGTTATACACGACCCCACAAGCTGTAAGCTTTAATAATTATCGTGTTAAAATAAAGGTTATTGATTGATTGATTGAAAGATGTCTTCCGGATATAGCGCCGTTGTGCAGGTCAGAAAATATGTACACCTAGTGGCCTGGCGTACGCAGAGAAAATCGAGAACCAGTCATAGCAGCGCCAACTCGCCAAGGAAGTAGTAGTGTTTGTTTCATGTGATGTAGCCACGATGTGGTATTTTGAGAGAATACATAAAGTAAAATACATTTAGATGGCCTTAGAAGACGTTAACGCTGTTTTCTTTTACTTTTCGTCTTCTTTTCTATTTTTTTTTTGCTTTTTGAAAAATCAGGGTCGGTCGGACGATGGGAAACGAAAAAACACAGGTTATTGGATTCGTCTCCAAAGTCGTAATAAAACAGGTTTGCATGATGTTTTTCAAGATTTCAAGATAAAAAAATGGCCGCCGGCGTTGCTAAGTTGGTGGCATTGTTCACTAATATATGCTGATGTAGTAAATAACACCTGGCGCCATGACAGGTGGAATCAGTTTAGGGACACGTGGTCGACGCTTAAAAGGCTTCCTGAGCGTTGTGTATCTGCCACAGAGATAGCAACCAACACACGATTCGTGTTACTTGTTTCACAGGTAGCCCTAGCTACAAAGTATCTAAGATACCTGGTACGCGGTCAAGATATTCTAATACGTCGGTAGTTTATAAAAAAATAACTAGAAAGTTAAAGGAAAATGAAGCAACAATAGGCAACTTGCAGTAGAGAGCTGCGGTGTCCACCTTTCTCGTCGAAGACTCTGGTCAAGGCTCTCTACAATGGGGATTGAATCTCTCGTAGCTCGGATGACCACATAAAATGGCGGTCCCATCCCCAGAAATTGGGGCGTACAAGAACCACTGAGGACGCAAACAAATCTCTGGCGGTGTCGGCAAATGAGGATATCCGGCTAGACTCCGCTGACTTGAGGCTGACTAGCGAATGAGACCTCAACTTCCTAACTATAACCACAGTACCAATCGCACAGCTAGTTACCGAGGTAAACTAAGCGTTCACGTGACCTTGAAATGGCCTTTAAACGAAGTTAAACTCTCCAACACTTTCAACACCTTTCAACAAATGTGTTCCAGCCATTTTAAACCGGGTTCTAGTCAGTCAAGATCGGCTTCGACAAATGTTATGCAAACGTTAATGCCTTTAAATAATCGTGTTTTGTCGAGATTTCAGATATCTGGCTCGATAAAGAGATTATACCTAATCTGGTTTATCGTGTTGAAAAACTTAGATTTATTTACCGAGATACAGTACTTACCCGCTTATAAGAACCTAGAATTTAAGAACCTGTTAGCCTAAAAATATCAATTTAGACCCCCTTTACTTAAGAACCTATTTAGCCTAAAATTTGAAACAGGTTCTTATTTTAGAAAATGAACCTTAAAGATCTTCAGGCAAAGATAAAAGACATGACTCTCAAAAGAGAGTTTACAGTAGGATACAGTTCTTGATTTTATGGAGTACAGACTGTACATAAAGGACATACATTGAAAGTACTTAAAAGGTTTTAGTTATTATCTTAAAGTGTTTAGAATTTTTTTTTTTACATATATATATATATATATATATACTAAGGATTCGGAGTATTTAAATTTTTGGTTGATTCATATTTCGCTCTACAATACTGTTTCGTGGGGACCAAAGTCCTGATACTGAGAATTGGAATATCTACTAAAATGGGTCATGATCACATACTGTCCAAAGGCCAGGCCGGTTTTGGCATTAAATTAATATACATGCCGCCCTTCTACCAGCCACTGGTATCATATCTTTCTTATAAAAATAAGAACCTGTTTAAGAACCTAAATAGCCTAAAACTCCACTAAGCACCATTTATATAAGAACCTGTTTAGGCTAACTTGGAAAAACCTAGGTTCTTATAAGCGGGTAAGTACTGTATTCGAAGTCTTTACGATGACTGGCGGATTAGCATCATACAGATTCACACTTTTAAACTGGAAGATTTTAGCTGATCTTTGAGATTTTTTGGACCGTGTATTTCCTGATATTGAAGAATAGTAAACACAATACAAGATACACAATATTTTCGGAGATATAAGTGGTTCTTTCAATCCTTGTTTTGACGTAAAATGCAAAAATCTTGAAAACGAGGCGATAGATTTTTTAAACATTGCTGTTATAGATCTCATGAACTTTGTTGGTAACGAGTTTCAATAAAATCGATGGAATGGAAACTTCTACAGCAAAAGAGGTATAAATGTTACTACAAAATATTATGTTCGAGAACTTTCTTGTAAACCCAGTTAGGTAACTGTGATCGCCGATTACAATTCTACCCGGCAATCTATAGTTTAACACCATGGGCAACTACTGTGTTAACTAACCCTAATCCTAAAACTGAGCCTAACCCTAACATTGACTCAGTCATGACCCATTAGCCTGCTTTCAGGCGGTAGATGGTGGTTTTTTTCGCTTCATTGAAACGGCCGCCATATTGGCCGAGCGTGATTGAGACCTGGGATCGAATGACAAATGGAGGTGGGAGGGGGAGAAGCAGAAAGGAAAGACCGCTGCTTCTTCTCCCCCACCCCCTCCATTTGTCATTCGATCCCAAGTCTCAATCACGCTCGGCCAATATGGCGGCCGCTTCGATGATCCGTTTGCTGCGCGAAAAAAAACACCATCTACCGCCTGAAAGGAGGCTATGACCCATTGACTCATGAGACCAGGATTCCTCGGGTTCCCGAGGCTCGAAGAAATAAAAGGCGCGAGAGGCTGAGTTTCAAATAAAAAGTAACACGTTAACCACAACCGGTTTTTCTGGGCCATTATTGGCAAGCCAATGAAAATTACCGTTACATCCAGCACGCACGGTTGCGTCTGGAATGAGTGGATTATCCAATCAGGAACGAGGTTCAAATTCTGAACCAAATGTTGACATGGAAGTGAGGTTCTCAACGGATAACACCAGAGGCTCTACTTTCTCTTCTCCTGTTATGTGTTCGAGAGTCTGGCACCCATTTTTGTTCTGTATTGAACAGCCCACTTTCAATTCGACTGCGAACAGTCCCTCCTTTTTCCTCCATTGATAGTAATTTGCGAGGGTGCGAGCGGAGCGAGCGAAGAGAAAATATGGAGGGACTGTTCGCAGTCAACTTTCAATATACCGTAAAGATTCGATCCGGGCGCTTATTTAATTTTTGAGGGTCGAGGGGGCGCTTATTCGAGAGGGGACGCTTATTCGGGAGGGAGCGCTTATTTGAAGGAGGGCGCTTAATCGTATCTTTACGGTACTTCACTTGATACGCACTAAGGTTTCAATATGAGGCTCCGGGGAAAATTAAATGTATTCGATCCTCCGAGAAAAGAATAAATATAATTTACCCCGGAACCTCGATTTGACACCTTTGGGCATAATAAAGTTCGCACTTTTAAGCGGAAAAATTTTGGCCGATCTTTGAGATTTCTTGGGCCATGTATTTCCTGATATTGGACACAATTAAAACAATTCCAAGTAACAATAATTTTTGAGATATAGGTGCTTCTTTTGACCCCTTGTTTTTGTTTAAAATGAGAAAAAATGCTGTTATCGATTAACTAACTTATGAGCTTAGTCACGAGATTTAATGAATCATTATACCGGCTGCAAACTTGCACAGTAAGAGATCAATTTTACCGCAAAATATTATTTTCGACAATTATTTTCCAAAAAGGAAATATGGTCGCCGATTCCACTTCTACTCCGTAATCTATAGTTTAACATCATGGAAAACTACTGTGTGAACTACAAGGAAATCGAGAAAGCGGCACGGGAGATGAAGGAGGTAAGGTTAAAAGTGCTTTTCGCGCGCTCTGATTGGCTAATCAAACTCGGAAATATCCAGCATTAGTATATTTTCACCAACTCGGTAGCCTTGGTAGATCGAGCAATCTGTTTGGTTCGCTTTTATGGGATAATTAGTAAATAAACCCCTTTTGGCGGCTGGTATATCGGCGGATAATGTCCGCGGCTGAGAGAAACGTTGGCCGACAGGCGACACTTCGAGGGCAACGACCATCTCTCAGTCAAGGACATTATCATCCGATATACAAGCAAGGGGTTTATGGAAGAGTTAAATACCGAGAACCGAGGCTTTTAGCCAGATACATCTGGATGTATCTGGATAAAAGCTGAGGTTCGAGGTATTTAACTGACTTATTTCATACTTGACGAGGTTTTCGCAAAATTTTCATTGATGTAGCTCTTTTTAGGTAGATTTTGGGCGAGTACCAAGACGGAGAAAAGGTTCTAAATCATTATAGGGATATTTAGTAAGTTTGGCTGAAGCCAAGGTGAATGAATTGCTTGGAGAAAATAATAAGCTAGAAACAACAAAATATCGTTGAATTGTATTGAATTGCTCGTTATAAATGCATCCTTGCATTTATAATGTGGTATGTATGGAAAATAAAGCCTCATTAAGAACAAATAAAACCGTGTCAAGTATGAAATAATTATTTATAATCCTCCGATAATGTTCTACACCGAAAATTCAAACACCTTGTGGCGCGCGGGAAAACCCAATAGCTTCTTAATGGCATCTTGAAGCGTATCAGTTGTGCGTAAACGAGCATATGTACGGGCATTGACCCTGGTCCCCAGGCTCCAAGAGAGGTAAACACGCGCGACGTTGAAGACTGGGTACATTATGAATTTTTCCCGCTGAAAAGCATGTGCTTCTCCTGTTCTTGTTCATGCATGTAGTCCATGTTCTCGTGTGCTGCTGATACGCCCAGTCAGGCAATATTTTATTGACTGGTCTTTGGCCTTGAATGCTGGTAAACTGTATTAAAGCACTTTAAGGTTCAAGCTCGTGTGCTTTGCCTCGCCCTTTCCTTGAACTTACAAAAATGTTGATATCGAGAGAGATTCTAGCCTGCTATGCAGACGTATTTTTTCACTCTCAGAAGAAAAAAGTAACGTCTGCTTACCCGAGCGCTTATAAATTAGTTTCCAATATGCAAGGACGTCAGCACGTTTGTGTTATTTTTCAGCGCCAGTGAACACTCTCCTATGATTGGTCAATGGCAAATGTATTGTCAGAATTCCTTTTTTTTAATGCAACATTACGTCACTTTCCAGGATATGGAAGGTAAAATCTGATTGGTACATAACACAATAAGGTGTGCATATTGGAAACTAATTAAGCGCTAGTGTCGTTAATATTAACTGACGCTACCGGAAGCTTGTTCCACTCTCTAATAGACTATGGAAAAAAGCTATTGCTATGTTGATTATAGCCTGAATTCCAGCCGTCTCCTCTGCTTCGTTCCTCCCGAGAGAGATGTCTGAATCCAATAGCCGATAATGCCGTCCAGTGACGTCCTACCAGAAAACCTGGTAGTGATCTTTGATTGGTTCATATTCTATAATTTCGCATAATTATCAGCCGAGCGGCAGGATTCACTTTGGTCTCGCGATTGTTGATCGTTGAGTTTCAGAGGAGTGATTGTCTTTGGCAAAGACCTTGAATTCGTAAGGAAAACATCTGGAAATGGATTGAAAGTGTCCTGCACAATAACCGGCCGACTGTCCTGTAAACATGTACGTTTTATCGCGTCGCGTTCGCGGGGTTGTTGATAATCGATTATGTGTTCACACTCGCAGTGGTAAAAAAGAACTGAAAGAATGTTGCTACTCTCTTCAAGGAACTGTTCTTTCCCGCAAGAGTCTTCGTATTTCTTCGGAAATTCTCCATTATTCTTTCATGTTTTTCTACTTTTCTGTTGCATCATTTACATAGGTAATATCTCGTAGCTGTGTCGATTCGAACGGCAGATCGCGAGACATGTACACCGAGATCAACGGAAAGACAAATATCAACTGTACTTTGCCTCCAAATATAATATAACGATTTGTTGCTTCGAAAAGGTTTTCACAACATAAGAGGCACTTGAGAAGCAAATGGGATGGAGATATATATATATATAGGTAAGGCTTTTATTTTGGCCGGCATCATCTCACATAATTTCTCAAGACGAGCGAGGCTTTGTTTTTGTGACCCACGAACTCTTTCTACCGCCGTGACAATTTTATTTGCATAAATTATATTGTTAATCCGCCTTGACGTCACTGGACGGTATTATCGGCTATTGGATTCAGACGTCTCTCTATGTTGATTACAGTTCGAATGTGGTTTCAAGAAAATATAGAGTTACCATCCCTTGAAGTATGAGGTCCTGAAGTCAGGTACGAATCTCTCTAGCCTGCTATGCAGACGTATTTTTTCACTCTCATAAATTCGAAGAAAAAAGTAACGTCTGCTTACCCTAACAAATTTAAAACCTCTGTACGCCAACATTTTATTGAATAAGGAGAATGTTTTTTTATCATATTACTAAGTATTATATTTTTTAGATTACCTCGTTGGTATATATTAACTAAAACGAATATTTTCTTCAATCTTGGTGAATAGGGGCTTTTATGATATTTACCTCGCTACTTCGCAGCTCTGTCGGTAAATATTCTGCTTCTAATTTAAGGCTGGCGGCTAATCACGTGTGTGGTATATACTGACTAGAATAATTATTCCGGCTGACTAGTAAGGGGTATTTAACGCCGTTCGCGGCTCGGTAAATATCCATTATTATCCTTATGAAATACCGAGCGATATTTCATGGCTAGATCAGACCAATCAAAATGCAGGAAATTTCGCGCCCTTTCTTTTTCAGCCAATAAAAAAACAATATTTTGAATACATAATTAGTCTGTAGACGCGTCCGCCACTCGAAACTTCTGTTTTCCGGCGAGAAAATTCGCAGTCTATCGTCCGGTAAGTTACTTTGTTTTTGTGATAAATCTTCCCGTGAATTTGTCTTTATAGGATAATATGGTTATTTCATGGTTTTCTATGGAATAACGACGAAACTTTCACTCGAAATTCATATTAATTTGGAATATAACGAGCCTTTAGGCGTGAAATATTCGCCGGTACTCCATTGAAAACCATGAAATAACCAGTAACTAGTCAGCGACACTCGCTCTGTATCTCATAGAAATGCCGAATTCTCATTGGCTCAAATGTAATATTTATAGGACAATTCAAAGTATGGCATTCTCTCTCACTCTCTCTGGTGGTAACGCTGGCTTTTCTATATATTGAAGCCGCTTTCATAATTATGAAGTCGATGATTATTCTTCGCTTTTGCTTGTCGTCATCGCCGCCATCTTGGCCGACATAAACAAAAGAATCCTCGTTAGCTATACAATTCTGTTCAGTTAAATCAAGCGCAACATGACCGCCAGCCACTAAGGCGTATTTACTTTTGATATATATAGCCAAGAATAGTTCTTAGCAATTCACTTTATTACGTTTGCCTAGGACTAACTGGTTTGGATTCAGACAAACATACAATGCTCGAAGAGTCAGTTTTAAAAGTAAAGTCCACAGTAAACTTAGTTGCCTAGTATGCTGTTTAATGAATTCATTTTCACGAACATTTTGGAAACCGGCAGTGTTTTAGCTAGCGCCCCGCGTCCTACAAAAAAGAAAACATTTGCACATCAACATTTACATATTCATAAATCATAAATATTTATGAAAGTAAGTAACATTTTTTTGGGAACGCGTCAAAAACAAGCGATTTGAGCAGCTCTCAAAAAACGTCTCTCGCGACAGCGCTGTGTTACGCCGCTGACCCCATGAGACTGTCGCTTCGGAAAATAGGAGGGTTCCCAGAAAGATGAAATGCACTTGAAAAACCAAAGCGCGGAGTGTCTTTTCATTGTCGTATTAGATAATTTGTTGCCGGTTTGCTTCGCGCAGAGCCTTTAAGCAGAACCTTTTAGCGCAGAGCTTCCAAGCAGACTGCTCAGTAGCTCACAACAGGAAGTGACATACTAAAAATAGCCAACTGAATAGGCACACGTCACGGCCAATTAATTTAAACCAATCAAATTGAACTAGTGTTTCCTTCAAAAAGACAGCTGCTCAATGGGCGACTTTAACATTTTTGGATGCACTTTGACAACGGTTTCTATATCAATCGCAATTCGTCTGCCAGCTGACTTAAAGCACAGCCGGGTAAGTTTTATTAAGCTTCATTGTCATATGTGTTTTGTTAAGTAATCACTCGTTCTTTATTACCGCGCTTTTAGTCTTTAAATTATAGTTTACCTTCTAAACAAGTATTTGAGCATACGTTTATGAGCCGTTTCATTCAAAATGTCTCTGTTTCTCGTTGTTGAATAGTCTGATTCCAGATACGGAAAAATAATTACAGCCTGACCAGTTCCTGTGGATTTTTCGCTTCCTTACCTACTTGTGATACATTTTATGTGCGGTTAAGCCCTGTCACCGCGTTACCAGGCTTTTTCGAGGTCCAATTAGTTCGTTATTGAACTTGTTTGTATTAGTTCTTCAAGAGTTCTTGAGTACTTCGATAAACCATGTGTGCGTTCGATTATTTTTAGATAGGTTCATGAATTGTATTTAAGGGGTAAAAAGTTGCGTTCACCGATTAAATCTTCCTCCGAAATTCATCTTAGGCCACGTTGGTATGATCCAGGAAAGTGAGCCTTTGACGCTACGAAAACCTCGGACTGAGGCTTAAACTGCAATTTAGCGATAGCGATAGATCTTGATCCCACCGCTGCCATTTTGGCTATACAAACAATAGCCTCTTGATGCAGTTCGCGGGGGATTGAACGCAACGATTGAACACATTTAAACGAGCTTAGTGCTCACCCTGTGAAACGTGATTAAATAAACTACTTCTACTACTACTCAGGCTATTACAGTCCTCATCTATGCCTTAAGTTTGGAAGTGCAAGAACAAAGGAGACACAATTTGGCTGCGGCGTGGTAATTAAAGGTCTATTTCCAGCTATTTCTAGAATAAAATACAATTATCGCAATTTTCAAAAATTCATATCTCAGGTTCTATTCAACCGATTTTGTTACTATAAAAATGAAAATTCTCAGCAAAGTAAGGAGAAGAAAAGGTATTTACTTTCGATCTACGTTTTGCCAAACTTTCGACTAAACCCCCTACTCTACAAATGTGCTATTTTTTTGTCAGGCAGAGCCGAACACGAACACTTTTTTGTCGCTTTTTTGTTTACCTTGACATCAATTTTATTCGACTCAAAATAGCCTCGTCAACAGCTCTTTTTCGTTGTTCTCTCCTGCCGGAGGTAGAAGACAAACCCTGAAAGGGCTGCGTGGGAGGTTATACCGTAAACGGCACTAAATTAAACCAGAATGCTTGGTTTGCGAGAATGCTTCGAGAAATTGAACGATTTAGAATATAGGTTGTGTCAGAATAGTGGAGGTATCTCAATCAAACTTCTAAGAAAGTAACTTTAGAACTAGGGGCTGTAGTGGAGGGTAAATCTGTAAGTGTTACCTGGATATCCTCGTTTTAATCCATGGTGATATGTCGATCAGTCACGATTTGCCGATTTGCTTGTTATTTTCACCTAACAGTCGCTCACCGGTCTGAGCAAAATTCTATTTCCGCACCTATCTAGCATAGTGGCATACATTCGCTATGAAAACTTTAACTAATAAAATAACTTCCACAACGCGTGCTTTGCCGAGGAAACTGTGTAGACGGCTTCCTTAGTTATTGAGCTGTACCGTTTCGATTTTTAGGCCGCTAATACGTGAGGAGTTTTAATTATTTCGGACACGGTTATTTCTTCACGTGACAAAAAGGATCGCACAGTTCCTAAGGTACAGATGCCGAAACCAGTACCCTTGGCCGCTAGACGACTGGCCACTAATCAAGTTGGATGTTCGCTTAGTGTGGTGGCTATCACATTCCGGCGGTTTATTAACGGAAGGTTATGGCTTCGACGCCCATAAAAACCTCGCAATTTTCTCTCTCTCCTTTTTCCTCTTCTTATTTACCATACGAGCTGTGAACCATAGGTAAGCGAGAACTCGTCGTTTCCCTTGGAACTTGTTTCGAAAAGGTTAGGGCAAGCCTGTATTTCCTGTCCTTGGAATAGACCCTTCCACGGTTTCTTTGAACTTTGATATATACGTATAACAGCAAAACCGTCGCTACTGCTGAAAAGAGCACCTCAAAGTTAGTCAAAATCCCAAATTTGAGAGTTATATCTTGAATAGGAGCAAAGTTATAGGCCCGCAAACTCGGAACATTTTACAGACGTTTGTATGGAAATTTCCATACAAACGTCTGTAAAATGTTCCGAAATTTTTCGAGTTTGCGGGCCTCTAACTTTGCTCCTATTCAAGATATAACTCTCAAATTTGGGATTTTGACTAACTTCGAGGTGCTCTTTTCAGCAGTATCGACGGTTTTGCTGTTATACGTACTGTTTAAAACACGAACAGCAGTGCTTCAAAAACGCTTTAAGAATGCAATGAAAGAAAGACGCACATCTCAAGGGAATGGTTACTTAATGAACCATTGTATTCACAACGCCATGCAAAATATTCGAGTAATCACCGCCTGCAATTACGAACATCTCAAGGGAATGACATGAAGAAATTACCATACTATGTTGTTTGAAGCGGAATTTCGCAATGCAAGAAGAACCTGCACTTGAAGGATTTGGTGTCGTGGTTTACCTCGATAAAGTTCAAGACTTGGAAAGCGATGTGACTGACATGACGGCAGACTCTAAATTTTTGACTCCGGCACAAAATATGTAAGTTTAATGCACGTTTTTATTATTTTACGGCTTTGAGTTTGGTTTATAATTGGAACTAAACAGTGGCTCGGTAAACAAGTAATGGTAGTTGGATAACTTCATGTACTTTTTGCTATCTTTGGATCTTTATCAGTGAATTCTTAATTAGGATGAAACTTTATTTTAAATTTCATGTTTATTAGTATTCTTTATATAAAACGTTCATCCTAATTAGCAATTCAATGAGAAAGCTGAAACATCAATAGAAATTCATTGTCTCAATCATTAACCCCGTTTCCCCCTGGGACAGAATTCAAATCCCTCCGAGATTTTATCAGGTATAAAGGAGCATGCACGTGACTGATTTGCTTCATCTGATTGGACGCCGCTTGCTGTTTACGTTGAATCATGCTAGTTTCAAGTAAGCAACAAATTTGAGTTTCACAGATATCATTTATTAATAATCGGCTCCAATTCTGAGCAGTTTATTTCAGTGATTTTTTTTAAAAAGATAATAAATATGAGGCAAAATTGTTTGCATTTACGGAGTATTGAGAGTTTTCAAGCGTTCCGATCACGTGACTAAATCCGCAAGAACAACTTTCGGAGCAAAAGTTAAACATTAGGTTCAGTTGGGTGGGTATTCTGGGTCTCTCATTTTCCGGACTGATTAACGTTCCTTACCCCACTCCAGTAGAATAGAAGTTCAACCTGCATGAAATAATGTAACGAAATTAATCGCAAGCCAATAATAGTTGCCGGGTTTGGTCGAAAAGTGTACCACTTGTATCCAACTTGGCTAGCCGAAACAAAACAAACCTTCCCCTCCCCCCGACGGTCGTGTACAATTGTATTTTAACTATATATAACCAAACACGCATGTTTATCCATTGAGTCATATTAGAGAAACCGTAAATAATATATAGGGTGCAAGAGCTTTAATTCACCCTTCTGGGTTATATCTCTACGGTATCCTCCACTCTCTGTATGTATAGCCTCTTTACTTGTGTCTGGTGAATAAGCGAACCTTTGAACGGCCTGCAGCCTCGATTGCTAAATATCGTAGCATCTCATTATCCTCAAATCGCAAGCTGTGCCAACCGGACTCATCAACAGATATTAACGTAATGATCCCTCAGGGTCTTATATCGCAATGCCAATGACTAATTTATTGCTAATTTAAGTAGTTGAAGGCGATGCGCGGCGGAACGAGATGACCTGCCGTTATCCCCACCCCCAAAAAATATCGTTAACTCGTGGATAGGCAAAAACCATAGATGAATATCCTACTTGTTGAACGTTGGATCTGTATGAAGATCGGAACAGCCAAAGAAGAATTAATAGAAGGGGGAAGTCCAAGGACTACAGCAAAACTGAAACGTGTATAGTTCTAAAAATCTCGTTGAAGGTTAATTTGCTCGATTCGGGTTTTTTCGCGATGTTACAAGTATCACAAAGTCGGCAAAATATAAATGTTCTTATCCCATTACTTTACGATGCATTTAAGACTAAGCAAATGATAACATTGAATTCTTTATGTACCGTTTTTACCGTATATCACACTTTGATTACTTATTTCTACACACCTATGACATACATTGTCATGGACTGACAAACGGCAAAGCGACACTCCCAGACCTACCGAAATATAATGATGGATTGTGGTTGTAGCTGATTTCAAGTCTGGTGAAATTCGTTTGCTTTTGCGTCAACTCTGAACCCGGTTGTTCGAAGCAAGAGTAAGCCCTATAGCCCAGGGTTAAATCGCTAATCCGAGGGTAAACTGTACAGATTAGAATTACATAGCATTACGTAGATTATTATTTTAGCGCTATCCTAGGGATAAAGTTACCTTGGCTTCGAACAATCGGGCCCTGTTGTTTATCCGTTTCGCACAGCTGGATAGTTATACCCACAATCCATTTCGTCTGGGAATGTGGCTTGTCCTTTTGCCGGGGACAACCTTTTTGAAATAGCTGTATACACGAGTGACCTATATACTGTGTCTATACCTAATGTAAACGACGAGCGTAAAAAAATAACGTGTTGGTTAAATTTTCTTCTTTTATTCTATCAACAAGATCAAAGTTTCTATTATTCCGGCAGTGAAATGAGTTTAATAGACTCGTTTTTAACTCGGGTCTTTTGTGTTTCCGGCAGGTGTATGGAAAGTTCTGTCTGGCTATAATTATCATCCAGGCGCAATCTGATGGTCCCCCTCCCCTCCAAAAAATCTCCTGTCTGTCCTCCTCCCCCTAGGTGAGCGCCACCAGCCAGCCAGTCTCATTACATCCGAGATGACTGCTAACCAATTAAAGAAGAATCAGTGGATGAATTATTTAGTATTTATTTATAACTATTGATGAAATAGCAGTGTTTATTATATGGACGATAGTGTTTTACTGAGAAATAAACCACTCGTAGAACTCATACGAAGCTACATCCGGGTATTGAGTGGCGTCTTTTCCATACCCTCACTAGTGAAAATATCGATGACGTCACGTTTGCCGCCTTTTGAACTACGAAGATGGCGGCAGGTTTGTGAAAATCACAGAGGAAGATGTAAACAGCTTAAATGAGCTGCATGACAATGAATATTCCGAGCACAAAAAGCCAAATACGATCTAAAAAATATCGTTGAAACTCCCCACAACAGCTTAGAAAGATCACGAAGAAGTTTGTACTGACAGTAAGTAAAATGAATTGTTAAGAATTCTTAGAGCAGTTTAATTGTCCATATAATAAAAAGAAAATTACACGGTGGTTTGAAGATATGACGTTTATCCTCTGGAGTCCAAAACATTTCACTCATTCGCTGCGCTCACTCATGAAACGTTTTCGACTCTCGAGGATAAACTTCATATCTTCGCACCACCGTGTAATGTCCTCTATTTATTATTCAACACATCCTAACATTGCCTAAATATGGTCACTTCACTCTCAATATCTGTCACCTAACACATGACAGATATCCTGCGATAACTGTACGTCATCCAAACGACTTTCACAGTTGTTTTTATTTCTACGAAACCCTGAAGTGTTTCAAACTTGCAAAAACAATGAAATCGACTTAATTAGCAATAATTCTGTTCACAGAGAAAGAAGGCAAGAAAGTTTAATATTGAAGATGTACAATACATAGGTCAGTTTAACATATCAATAAAATAGCAAGCAAAAGTGTCGTTTTGATCTTCCCGCGGCCTCTTCCATATTAGGAAAATTCCATATTCCATATTTGGAAGAGCTGCCACGACATTCAAAATGGCGGTTTCTAGGTCCCAGACCTCTAAATCGACACTCGTCGTTTGATATGTAGTGTTTCATGTAAGAACGATATCACCAACGGCAAAGGAATGCAGTGAGGGGTTCATTTTGTATTGTTAAAACTCTTGATTTGATTGGTTTAAACATAAAAATCGTCCAGAAAGTAAGAGAGAAGAATAATTTTCTATAATTTTATTAAAGTTTGATGAAATGATTTACATGGTGGTTCCATATGTCAATTATAAAGGAAATCGTATGTGAGGAACCTTATCAAATGTGCCAGTTTCGTAGCTTTAATTTTGTGTTCGGCAATTCATTAAAATGGAATGTTTCTACAAACGAAACATCATCGAATTAGTATAAAGATCTTATTGTATTACATCAACTACGATGTTCACAAGATAAGCATCAAGTCCACTTTTTTTCGGCACTGTGTTGATGACATTTTGTATGGAAAGTTAAAGACTATCCAAAAACGTACGGCGTATTTTTGAACGGATTTCTTCATCCCGGTTATAAGCCCTCCCGGTTATAAGCTCCCCCATTTCGCCTCTGAGCTCTGCACGATTTGGTTTCGACTGTGCGAGCTCTGAACGATTTTTTTTTACACTGTAATTTTCCTGGATCCGCCTCCCGGTCCAACGTCACGTGCCGACGATAACTAATTGTTGCGTTGCTTTTATCTTTATGTTCTCTTGCAAGTGCTTGCAATAAAAAAATGTGGACCCATATTTCCTTGCGCGAACGTTTTTTGGGGAATTCCCATCCCCCCTTGTTCTAACAATGATTTTACTGGCCCAACTGACTACGACAACAGATATGAACTTGTTTATTTTCTCAATAAAACGATTTTAAATAACCTTAAACACGTTGTGTAGGTAGAACAACAGATGAAGTGCATTACTGGGTAGTTTTTTGGTAAGTTTCATCAGTGGGGAAAGCGAGAAGCCGTTTAAACCTGAACATATTCGGTCGTTTCGCTTCAAACTGAAAATTAACGTTTTTTTTTAGGATCCTGGTAGTTTTATGATACCTTACCAATGGTCCTTTATCCAAATGAATGCCATTTAAAAGCGGTTTAGTAGATATGTTTTCACTGCATCGTACGCCGCGTGGAAATACGGTTATCGCATCTTGCTCACTCCGGATTGGGATACCTATGGTTTGTATATGTCAGGAAATATTCCCATATTTAGCTTGGCCGCCATCTTAGATTGCAAACTCACGTGACAAAATACTGCCAGAATTAATGTGGGAGTATTTGATCACGTGATCCAGCATTCTCGCCATGTTGGATGCGCGGAAGACCCTGGGAACGAGGTTGCTAAAAACTGAGCCCTAAGTATTATAGGTCAGTTCAAATTTCCATGGCAACAATGACTAGTTTTTTTTTTTTTTGGGGGGGGGGGGGTTTCTTTTCAGTCTATAAATAACTACAAATCAGTTAAAATATGTCGCTGGACGACTTTAAGAAACTCGACCAACACAAAAAAACGGCGTTCTTAACCAGTACGTGACTCTGGATGAGTTCTTCGCACACTTAATCTCCTCAGTCTCTTGGTCGTCAGCCTCGACTTCGGAACCCTCCCAGAAACGAGGCCGACTCGCTTTAGTCCATCGTTGTCGGAGGAACATTCCTGCCCCCAGTCGAGACTACTTTCAGCTTCCACCGCCTCCTCCAACAGGCCCCGCCTTGTGTTGGCTCGCTCATAATCTCCGTACTGGGTTCCGACTGTGACAGCTCTCACCAATCCATGTTGTGCAGGGTGTGCGAATGACTCGACCCATTGGTCACGCTCATCTTGGTTGTGTTGACTCCGCGACAAGCCGGCACGACGTCTCCCTCTCCTCCAAATTTCGTGTTTTCTCTGTCCACTTCTTTCTTACAGTCAGGTTTGGAATGTACTCGGTCATAAATAGTTTCCAAACGAAGTTCGCCAAAGCTTGAAATTACCGCCTTGACTTTCTGTCTTCAACATCAGCATGTTCACAAGGAGGAGGAGGTGATTTGGAGTAAGAGTCTCTCAGTCATTCGCATTGTTCGATACCTGAGCAATCGGCCCACCATTCAGGATACCTTCAGCTTCTATCGACGCAGTCCGGATAGCCCCTTTCTTAATTGCTGTCCTTTAAGATGGCCTCAGTATCTTTTTCATTGACTGTACTAATTTCTCCCATTCCCCTCCGGAGTGAGGAGCTCTTGGTGGTTGCAAGCGCCACTTGATTTGTTGAGGCGCAAGAAAGTTCTCTATCTTCTCTTGTCCAACTCTCCAAACTTTTCCGTAGCCCATTGTCAGCGCCCACAAAGTTGCTGCCCTTGTCACTGTATATTCTTTGTGGCCTACCGAGACTTGTGATGAATCGCTTCAGTGCCATGATAAAGTGATCTGTTGAAAGATCATCGGCTAGTTCAAGATGACAAGCCCGTGTACTCATACAGACGAATAAGCACCCATACACGGCAAGTCTGTCGGCTAGTTCAAGATGACAATCCCGCGTACTCATACAGACGAATAAGCAACCGGCCACACACGGCATGTCTGGAAAAAAAACAGAGCATGCATGTGTGCATGAATAGCAGCCCTGCTGAGCCGTTTACAAATAAAGTTAATTGATTGATACACTTTGAGTTCCGATCCTCTTTCTTTGGCTAACGTCGGACCAAAATAATCTAATTTCTGAAGACTACTCCAGATTCAACTCTGCATTCGGGAATGTCTCCCATCTTCTATTCGTGCGGCTTGATTGACTGACGTCGGCAGTAAACACACTTGAACTTCCTATACTTTATAGCTTGTCGCCCATGAATGATCCAGTACTCATGACGAATCAAGTTTAACAAATGCTCGGTAGGTGGGTGATAGACACAATGCTGTTCGTCGATGATCAGTCTAGTTAAAGCATGCTGGGATGGAAACGTTGAGTGACGACACTAAGGACGGCTGCACAGGAGGCTAGCTTTGAATCTGATCGCTGATTCATGGATACCGAGCCTTGAACGGAAGAGTCACTGTGTATTCTTCCCCCGACGACCAAGAACCCCTCCTCAATTCTCGGATCGAGATATCTCAGTCTGCTTTGCCTTGCAATCTCCTTGCCTCGCTATAATCTTTTTAACTTCTCCTCAAAAGACTCAGCCTGTGCTTTCTTCACTAAGTAATCCTGTGCTGCTGCCTCGAGCTTCTCTGCAGTTCGAGATCCTTGTGAATGTGCTTCTTTCTTTCGTAGATTGATCGCGAAACGATGTACACACGCCATCACTCTTCTCAACTTTGGATGTGGCGAATATTCCATCCAAGCAACGGTTTAGTTTCTTCGACTGTTCCAGCCCACCTTGCCTTCTTCTTTTCATCCTAATCAACTCTCCCAGAGCGCCTATTTTATTCTCTGGCCAGCGTTCTTCCGATGCTCTCAGAAAACCCGGTCCACCTTCATAGTGATGACCAATAGTCAGTTCTGTGGACGGGAGGCCTCTGGTAATATCATTAGCCGGATTGTCATCAGTAGGTACGTATCTCCAAACCACATATCCCACCCCCAATTTGGTTTCCAGATCACTCATGATCGTGTGAATCTGCGAGATCCGATTTCCTACAAAAGGTTTACAGCTAGAGCTCGTCTGGTGGATCAAGTGGAGCACAGTAGTGGAGTCGCTCGATATATGAGAGCTCTTGGGATCGCGACTTCGTTCAACTGATTCACTTCGTTATACCAGCCGTACCATTCTTCTAATTCGCCATCCTCCATTTCATCATCCCAGTAGCTCCTACTACGATAGGGTTGGTTCTGATGGAAAACGGCAACAGTAGTCCTCGTTGATCCCAGATAGAGAATGACTGACTCAAAATCGAACGTTTCGTCGTACCAGATGTTCCTGTCGGTCCAGCAAACTTTACTGACACATCCTCTTGCGCATCCCACGTGATTCCTAGCGCTTGTGGCAAGAACGTCCGGATCATTTGTCAACCACTTGTGTAGACGGAATCCGCCACGGCGAAGCAGTTCCGTCATCTGCCGTCGCATCTCAATGGCGCCTTGCTGAGAATTTGTTGATGGCAATCCATCATCCATGTAGACATGTCTGTAGATCGCCTTTACTCCTAGAAGAAATGCTCCGTTGGGGGCCGACACTTCTCCAAAGACGATCTTTCAAATTCAGGATCATACCCTATTGTTTCATGCCACAGAAACCTTAGTGCCGGCTTGTCATGTTCTGCCAAACACAACATGTGGTACATCTCTTTAACGGCCGCTACCATCACAATATGGCCTTCGCAGAACCGCAACAATACTCCAAAGAGCGAGGATAGAAGATCTGGTTCCGTGTATATCTTGTCATTCAGACTTTGTCCCTTGCGTTTAGCCTTGCTATCTGTGTCGATTTCTTCTTTAGTTAACTTCTTGATATCTTTTCTTAATGACATCCTCGATTGAGCTAGCGTTCCTCTCTGATTCCGGAGTTGGGTTTGCGATCTTCGCTACACCAAGTGATTCCACCGTCGACTGAGTCAGAACAAGATCGTTATCTTCATCTACTCCTCGAGACTCGATTCCATAAGGCTATTTATCCGAACCAGATTCACGTCCAGGTCTCACAATTTGTTTGGGTAGTATCAAGTCCGAGTTGTTCGTACCGATTATCAATGTACAGGAGCAGCCTTCGTGTCAGGCAAATCAAGATCGCGCAAATGGGGAAAGCTATTCTTGATTTCAGACCGTTTCAACTTGTGGTCCGGGCCCTTCAATCAAGGCATCGTCTTGACATCTCGTAACCATAACCTCTTCCCAACTCTGCCGACACTTGCAACTTGGCATTTCTTTATATGCTTCGACGTCACAAACTTCTGAATGTTGACCTCCTGTAGCACGAGGTCTACCTCGTTACCCGCAAGACATAACGCAGATGCTAATTCTTCATCCATTAATGTTGTATTGCACCCAGAATCACGCAACGCCATCAAAGTTCGCTTCGCTTTACTTCCATAGACAACTACAGGTAAAACTTCAACCAACGCACGCCCTCCAACTTCACATGCCACCATAGATGCCTCCGTCATGGTATACCTCGCGTTCTTCGGCAATAGAATTCGCAGGTGTCATTCGCATTGAGCCTTCATGGTCTTCATTCTTTCCATAAACCGTTTGTCCACGTCACGGACAATGGTGTTTATGACGCATTCTACAATCCTCAACTTGACACTTATCTTCGTTTCGGCACTTGTTCAAACGGTGGCCTGGTTAAAGACAAGACAATCAGTGTGAAATCTTGCGCAATCTTCTCTCTTTCATCCACAAATATGCTTTCAAATTTCTTGCATTCTTACAGTGTATGCTTAGTAGACCCATGGATTGGACATTTTTTCCTCCGATTTCCTGCTGGTGTATGAAGACGATTCTTCCGCAACTCCGGCAAACAATCATAAACCTTTCCTTTTCTTTGCATCTTTACGACTGCCCCTTCGGTCTAACTCGACGCGTTTCTACTCCCTAGTTAGGGAGAAATTTCAGTTTCGCTACGCTATCATAAACATTCTTCCTTTCGACTTCTACCTGAAATGATGCCTTAAACTTTGCGTATTCTAATATAAAGGACATTGCACCATCAAGGTGCAATGATACCACATCAGCACAATCTTTGTTGATTACCATCGTCGACGGATAGGCATCCCTCTTTCTCTCCTCGACCACGCTAGGGAAGTGCTGTCGAGCTCGCTCTAAGGTCAGACTGTTTCTCGGAACTTGCTAGTCGAGTCATATCTTTATGAAGCCTCGCCATTCTATCTTGGAGATCTCTCGGCTGAGTTTCGCCAGTCCTTCCTTCAGTTATCTACCATTTTCCTCTTCATAAATTTTCTGATCTTCCAGGGCGTTTTCGTTTTTGATTCTTGTCACCACTTGTTCGTTCTCGATCTCGGGTTTCTGAATTATATTCTTCTACTCCGGGGAAGGGAAATTCGAATTGAAACGCATATTTCGAATGCCATTTGGCAAACGTTTTGAACAGATCATAGTGAGAAAGCCAAGTTACGTACCGCGAAGTCGCTTTTCTTGGCCACTTTTTAGGAAACTATCCCAAAGTTTGCCACAACATCGCCAGATTACCATTCTATTATAACATACCGAGAGCTCTGGGACAAGCGATTTGAGGAAAGGTGAAATTTTCGGCAGCAACCAGATCTTGGGTTTTTTCTCACTTCTTTCTCTGCCCGAAATTATCCTAGCCTGAAACACAGCCGCCTCCTCAGAAACGGCTGTATTTCAGGCTAAAATTATCCTTCAATTCGCTAAACTCTCTAAATGGAACACCTTTCCCTAAAAAATACACGAGCACCGTATCGATAAAGGTCCACTCTAGGAGTGAAAATCTAACTCCATATCAAAGTTTCTCAGGACTGTTTGACTTCGGAGCCACAGGGAACGTAAAACCAATTTTGAGGTACAAACCTGGAGGATGGTAAGCCTGTCGTTGATCTTGCTCTGTTTCCCTCCAGCTCGTAGTACCAAGAGTCATGGGACAACTTTAAGAAACTCTCGATAGCTCTAGTATGTTTTGACAGGGTAAAACTCCTCAATTTTATTAAACCCAACCAACAGAAAAACGGCGTTCTTAGCCAGTACGTGACTCTGAATCAGTTCTTCGCACACTTGATCTCCTTGTCGTCTCTCGGTCCTCAGCCTCGACTTCGGGACCCTCCCGGAAATGAGGTCGATTCGCCTTAGTCCACCATTGTTAGAAGAACAAAATAGCTTGGAGCATCAAGGGTATTTACTCAATGGTGATCAACATCTAACTTGTCTTTAAGATATCGGAATAAAGTGAAGCAGGCGGGAAAAAGTTGTTTTGATTTGACACCAAATTCTCTAAACTGACACTACACGAAATGTCAGTAAAGGCTGGTTCTCATATGATCGCTGACGATCGCTGGATCGTCAAAATCACTCAACCGAAGGATCGCTCACGATCGCTGGCGATCGCTACCATTTGTTCACATATAATCTCTGGCAAGTTTACGCGCCAGTGCGTGTGAGTTGGATGGACTGTCAAGTTCCCGATTTCCCAGATTTGAAACTGACGCTTTGTGCTCGATGTGCATAGCAAGCCAGTCTAGATTCATAAACTCGACTGGCATGGGAACAGAATCTCTTCCTGAACCCAACGGAATGTTCTTTCTCCGTTTGAGGTATCTTCCATACGCAGTCCTGATATGTTTTCCTCTACAGCAGCCGGTGTAATGTTGAACTTTTCACTGATTTTCGTACACACATTCAACTTCTTGTACTTGTCTTTATATTCTCTGCTGTATTTGTTATAAAGGCATTCGTATTTGCGCAGCTCTTCCATAAACTCTTCCGTACTGCAGCCCGCCATGTTCGAAGCCGAGTGAACAAGTAACAACGACAACAACAAACCGTTGCCATGGCGTTGAAGTTTGGATCTAGGAAACATTGCATTGTGGGATGCCACAGGATCGCTCGATCGCCGAGAAGTGTTCTCATATAATCGCTGACGATCGCTGACGATCGCTGGATCTCTAGAAGTGTTCACATATGATCGCTGACGATCGCTGGTCAAATTTTGGACGATCCGGCGATCGTCAGCGATCCTATATGAGAACCAGCCTTAAGGAGAACTTGGATTTTACTGTGGGGCTGAAAGAGTTAAGTAAAACTCATGGTGGCGCTGAGAACAACCAGTCATCTAAAACCAAAATTAAATCACAATTGTTCTCTCATTTATCTGAAATAAGTTTTCGGATTTCATTATTCCAGAAGCCCGTTCGTGGACCATCGTCATAAGGCTTAAAAGGAGGTTGTCGGCTATCTTTGTTTGACTACTGAATCCAGAAATAATGCTTGTCAAATCTGGTACACTTGCAAAATTATTCATAGCTAGTGTATACTTCCTCTCGCTAAATATAGAATTTCAGCAGGAAACTTATACTTACAGTGCGACTACTGGAAGTGGGGCCACTTAGACAACGAGAACTAAACACATTGCTAAACGAAAACAAACTCTAGCATGTCCACGCGATTGTCTTCATTTAAAATATAAAAACTTCGTTCACCAAATTTACCTTTTACCGGATCGAAGCTCAAGCGAGTTGAAATACTATTGTATTGTACTCGACACTGATTGGCTCAAATAATCGCAAGTTGAAATGCTATTGTCTTGTACTCGACACTGATTGGCTCAAATAACCGCAAGTTGAAATACTATATTATTGTACTCGACACCGATTGGATCAAGTAACCATAAGTTGAAATACTATTGTATTGTACTCGACACCGATTGGCTCAAATAACCGCAAGTTGGAATGCTTTGTTTACATTCTGTAATGGTTCTCATTGTGGCTCCGGTTACAGTACGGTAATCGCACAGTAACGAAACATTGTTTCCAAATTAAACATCATATACCAAATCTCGGAAACCTGTGCCACGGTTCAAAGGAAGTTTTTAGCAGATGTTCAAGTGCAGCACGCGAGCTGCGTCGCCACTTCTCCTCGAACATAGAATGAGGGTTTATCATGGTAATCCACCATACGGAAAACTGACTGATGGCGCCACGTACATCCTTGCGAACCTAGCAGTCCAAATAACATGTAGAAATCTTCTGTTCAATGACAACGTATTGACAACATCACTTGTATTGGTTTGTTTTTAAGATTTAAAACCTCTCTACAGCGACTTCATAACAGATTTAAATATATTCGCGCGCAAAGGATTGTGGATACAAGTACAAGGCGCCATCGTTTTCTGCACGGTGGATAGGAAACTCGGTATATACTTCATGGTAGTGTTCCGTTCCGTATAGTCTCCCTGCATAATACTGTAAAACAGTAGAGAAAATGATTATGCAGGGAGACTATATGGAACGGAATACTACCATGAAGTATATACCGGAAACTCATCTGAGATGAACACTAACACCATGCCGGGAGAGAGCTGATCTTTTTTTTTTATAAAAAGAACCTACTGTATGCAAAATAATACAAATATATATTTTAAATACCAGCAAAAATACAAGAAAGCAAATATTGAACAACAACAATTCTTTATTTGAGTACCTTAGAGATATTGATGACTGGTCATTACAGTTATTCTGAGATAAGGTACAGGCCACCCGAAATAACCACAAAGCTAATCTAGTCAGGTGGCATGTATTACATGACCTTATACGATGATAATTACAGCTATTCTGAGATAAGGTACAGGCCACCCGAAATATCCACAAAGCTAATCTAGTCAGGTGGCATGTATTACATGACCTTATACGATGATAATTACAGCTATACTGAGATAATGTACAGGCCACCTGAAATAACCACAAAGCTAATCTAGTCAGGTGGCATGTATTACATGACCTTATACGATGATAATTACAGCTATTTAATCTGAGATAGGTACAGTCCACCTGAAATAACGACAAGAATAATCTACTCAGATGGCATGTATTACATTTTATGGATTTAATGATTTATGGGTGGCAGGCAGAGCTTATATTGTATACCTCAGTTTATTCTCCCCCACCCCCCTCCATTTGTCATTCGATTCCAGGTCTCAATCACGCTCGGCCAATATGGCGGCCGCTTCGATGATCCATTTGCTGCGCGAAAAAAACACCATCTACCGCCTGAAAGCAGGCTATTTATTAAAAGCATCTGTGTCATGGTGCGAGGGCTTTATATTCGCATACATACCTTGGTCCCAGAGGTTTTCTAATCAGTGTTTTTCTCTGTGGTATTGCGCCGCGAAGCGGCGTCACTGCAACGCAACGAGGAAGAGAAAACCTCTAGTCTCGGTAGCGAATCTCACTTTCATGTTCGAGACAACTATCAAACTTTTAAATTGAATAATTAATAACTTGACCAATCACAGAAAAGACACCACATGGGAGTTCGTCATATTGTTTTTCAGTGGGGTATTCTGAAGAACTGCCGAGGAAATGTTTTGACCTACCGTAGTTTATGATAGCAAAAACCTGCCTTTGATACACTTTCGTTAAAAGCATTTTGCTCAATTTTACCTTCTGAAGCAAGACTCGGGACTTGCAAACACAACTGAGAACTGTTTTACCAGTCAAACGGACAAATAATAAGTACTATCAGATAGCGTTCCTTGGGTATGCAAAATATCAGAGACAAATCCTCGCTAATCGGTCCGGTAGCATCTAGGTAAAATGGCGAACATCCATCTTCGCCAGTGTTTCAACATCCGGCGACAAGCGATGTTTTAGTGCTGTCGACAGAATCTCATCAAAGATAGATTCTGGTATGACGTCATATCACCAGTAAGACTATTCCGACACCTTATCTAACACGAGAAATAAATTCGACGTGATAAAAGTATCCACAAATTCCTGTCCTCTCTTTGATCTCGTAATTACTTACAACTTTCACTTACCCCTCCCTAGCCAAGACAATTTTAGCCTTCCATCCGACAAGGGTAGACCAGACAGTTATTTTCATATGAACTGAGGAACCGCGCACATGTGATGCACGTGTAGTCGGCGGATTTCGTATGACATTGCAATGGTCCGTATTATCCAACCGTATAAAGGGTAAATTACCGCAATGAGTTACGGCACCGTTATCGTACAGCATCACGCGACATCGAAATGGCTTCCCAATCGTTTTTGTTACGCTACGGTACTAACAATACGGCTAAAGTCTTGCCGAATTCCTTTCCCAATCATACAAAACATGCGACTTCACTCTAGACTCGGAATTTCTGGCGCTGCATTATCCTGGTTTAATTCAGTTCTTATCTTCCTGATAGACATCAACAGGTTTTAGTAGATAACGCTCGTACTGATAGGTTTAATTTAAAGTGTGGTGTTCCGCAGTTCCTGTCTTGGTCCGCTTTTATTTTCCATTTACGCTAGTAAGCTATTTGATATCGTCAGAAATTATTTACCTGATGTACATTGTTATGCTGATGATACTCAGCTGTACTTAACTTTTATACCTGATCATTATTCTACACAAACTGCTGCATGTTCCCGAATAAATAATATATAACAGCCACCCCACTTCAAAAATCCTGGATCCGCCCCTGGAGTCGTATTGACTATTGCAATGGTTTACTTTATGGATTATAACCCAGTTCTAAGATTTGTAAACTGCAGAGAGTGCAGAATGCTGCTGCTAGACCTGTTTGCCGTGCTCGTAGGTTTTGCCACATTACACCTGTATTGCCGGATCTACATTGGTTACCTGTTAAATTTCGTGTAGACTTCAAAATAATTTTAATTACGTTTAAAGCAATTCATGGCCTTGCTGCTAACTATATATGCAGTCTTATTACAATAAAGTCGAATCTAATTATAATCTCAGATCGAATAATGACCACCTCTATTACTAGAACACTCGCCTCTTTGGGTGACAGAGCCTTTATTGCTGCTGCACCCAAACTGTGGAACAGTCTTCCTACACATTTAAGAAACATTTTCTCTGTCAATTTATTTAAGAAGTCCTTAAAGATCTACCTTTTTAGACAGGCCTTCAGGTAATTTTCAAGTAATTTTTAAACTGTACTTTTTTAGTAGGTTTTTAAGTGTTTTAGTGGTTTTGACTATTGTAGTTTAGATTTCTTATATATCATTTTATCCTTCGTTATCATCATAGCTAATTATTTATTGTAAGGCGCATTTGAACACATTTGTTGGAATTTGCGCGGTAGAAATGTATATTATTAATAGTATATATTGAAAGTGAGCTATTGCACTAGATAAAACAATAGTTCACGTTGACTTCATTTGTACGCACGTAGAGAAAGCGCGACAGTGGAAATCTACCTTAAGTCCCTGTCCTCAGAAAACGGAGTTTTTATGCGCTTCCGCCTTCCATTTACAAGGAAAAGATGTGATCGAAAAACCATTTTCCAAATGGACATTTGTTTGACAACGGAGGCCTATCGTTTTCGTGTCGAAGGAGAAAGCAAAGGTTTTCGAAAACGCTCGCGTGCTGTCAATCAAAATAACCCTGTCCTACGCGTGCGTAAGCTTGGCCTTAAGGAACGGAAGCTGAAATTTGTTTTTAAACTTTGCTCAGTTGTTGCCCCAAGCAAGGTCTCTCTAAAAATGCAATAAAAAATAGGGGGCACCATTCTCGTTTTTGCGTGAAGTAGCTGTATAAATTTATAGTAATTTAGAAGTCCCACAGCAGAAATATGTTAATTGTCAGCAAGAGTAAACAGCGCCCATTAACTGTTAGGTCATAGTGTTCATAGGGAACAAATGAACATATTATGCAGTATGTATACCAAACTTAACGTAAAAACCTTTAAAACACTGCAAGTGGGCAGTACTATAGCAGAATACGAAGAAATCTGTTTTGTTAGTATCCCTAAACGAGCGTAAAATTAGCTACTTACAGTATTTGCATAAGAATAACAAAGCATCCAAAAAAATATTTATACTTTGGTATCTGTTGGCCAACCTCGATGTGTTTAAATATATGGAAGAAAAAAGGGGGCGGGGTTCACCATTTTCGTTTCGGAGATATTTTGCAAAATATGCAAATTTAGCTCCAAAATAATACTTTTCCGTGGAAGGCTCGGGGCGAGTTTCGTAAAAGTCGTCTTAAAGCGCCCAAACGAACTTATTTTGCATTGTTAAATAAGCGTTAAGATATGTAAGATTCAGTAATACACCCAAATAGGCCTGAGCGGATTGTGCTCCTAAAAGTGGCATATTATGCCGCTAGCACTGCTCCAAATTTTGTCGAATTATGCCCAAATTATGCCAAAGTTCAAAAATTATGCTCGTAGATTACACAATTATGCTCACAAAAAACGTTTTTCGAAGACGGCCGGCATAATAGTTGATGCGCGGCATTTTTAGTTGTTCACACAACATTTTATTAGGTGACCTATTTTTCAAAGGTTAAGTCACACTTATAAAGTCAAAACCAGAATAGATAACTAGAAAGTGAAATTCAGGTATTTGCTTTGGAAAAATGTAGAATCTAAGCAAAATATACCAGCTAATAATTAGGAAAGGCACTATAAAAGCAATAATAGCATTGCTTTTGGCTTTAATGCTTCAAATTATGCTACAATCTGATAATTATGCTCGAGCAGTGCTTCTTTGAAAAATTATGCTCGTTTGCTCCAATTATGCCAAAATTTATGCCAGCACAATCCGCTCAGGCCTACACCCAAACCTATGATTTTATATTTCACCAACATGCGCAGTATATATGCGCAATGCACAACAATGGAATCACCTTAAAGTGTTTATGAAACTAAATTTTGCATCTTTATTTTATTGCAGAATAATAAAGTTCATTCTTTTCTGATTATCAAGGGTATATTTATTTTTCAGTTCTGCCTTCGGAAAGGTCTCTTTTTTGCCATTCAAATTGACTACTTTATGCTTAAAACTGTCCGGGGCCTGGAACCGAATCAACATTACAATGACGTCACTGTGAGGACTCGCAAGTGATATGATCATGTAGGACCACACGCATTTCTACAAAAAAATACAATATAATAAAGCACAAACAATTCAATACAAAAAAAAATGAAATACAGTAGAACGCAACACAATACTTAACAAATAAAAGACGGTTCTCCTTGTTCCATAAATATTTTTTTGCACGCTCGAGGTCTTGAAAAACTGCGGATGCACGAGCAGAACGCGGGTACATTTAGCAGCATTTCAAGACCTCGAAAGTACATTATTTTGTGATAGAACAAGGAGAACCATCTGTTATTTGTTTTATAATATAAACTTCAATCTAGACGAAGGAAAGTAAGCTCTCTAATTTTAAGAACCCAAATAAAAATCTACTAAGCAAATAAACTGACTATAGCGAAAACTCAATTTTACTGTACTCGACTTGTTTACAACATTTCTCGTCGCTGATTGGTTCAAATCTGACAGCTTGACATTGACGATCTGAAAGCTCGTTTCTTATTGGATGAAATAACCTGCTATAAAAAGAACATGTCGATTGATAAAAGTGAAAGACAGACATTGCAAGACTGCCGGCCGCAAACGGGCTGTAAAATTGTCAACTGATCAAAACTGTTGCAGGAAACACAAGTGCTTTCTTTTTACAATATATGGCCAGCACAGGAGAAGTTAAAATGCACATTGTGATAGTGTTGAAAATGCCCGATGGAAAAACATTCATAGAGAAAGCGTTTATAATATAGCGAATTCCGAGACTGAGTTAGGGAACATTCACATATTGATTTTGCCACAAGTTCAAGTTCATTTTATTCACACTTTTTTTTTTTTTTTGGTAATTATGTACATTTACGACAGCCATAAAAGGTATAAAGGTATAAGGTATAAAGATTTTGTAGGAGGAGAGTGCGTAGTGGCCAAAAGAGCAAAGGAGCTTAACGTCATTGTGACGTTAGGGTCAATACCCACCCACCCACCCCCTCTTAACGTCACGGGTGGCACTGTATTTTGCTCAACTCTTGGTCAACAATAACATTTAAAGCAAATGTTACGGCTAATATTCACAAGCCCAAATATTTTTTCAAAAAAAGTAGATATTTATATAAAACATAAACAAAGCCGCGAGACGCATTTTGTTTTGACACAACTTTGATACCAGCTTAACTTAAGTCATCGTACGTAAAGTGCGATTTTGGTTCAAATAATTTTATAAAATATCGATGGAATTAATGTTTGGTATTTTTAAAACGTAACGTCACGAACTCAAGCCTAAACCCACCCACTCTTAACGTCACAATGACGTTAAGCGTGGCAAAATCGATATGTGAACGTTCCCTTACGTGAGTCGAGGTTCCCGACTATATTTTCTACAACAACTGCATCGTTGTCAGACACTGGCTATTTATTCTGTGGTCTGAAAAAGGATATTTTCATTATCCCAAGGAACGTGAGTTGCGTAGCTTTTGAGGCTCAGTAAGACTATATGGCTTTCGAAATTCTGGGTTCTTTGCAAGTTTTATCGTCCGTTTTTCATTCACGAACATCCAGGATCCTCTTAAACGAATTTCTACAGGAAACCAGAGAAACCCTATATTGTATCCTTTGCCATTCACTGTTCTCTGGCTTCAGCATAAAAGTACAGGAGTATTAAAGTTATCGCCGAGTTCTTGGTGAGTCATTTCTTGTAGTTGTGTTGTATCAAACTGTGAATGAGTAACACTGTATATTAAAACTTCTGTCAATGTCCATTGTATTTTGGCGTATAGTAGGGTAAAGTTAGATACGGGAAGAAAACCAAGGCCACCATGTAGTCACAATATCTTCCACCTCCTCGCTTATTTTTAGCTTTCTCTGAAACTTTGTCGCTTGAGTCCGCCATGTATGTATAACAACGAGTCCCCACAGTGACGTCACGCAGCTCATTTGGCCGCGCGGCAAACCGGACAGTTTTTAGCATAAAGTAGTCAATTTGAATGGCGAAAAAGAGATCTTTCCGAAGGCGGAATTGAAAAATAAATATACTCTTGATAACAGAAAATATTGAACTTTATCATTCTGCAATAAAATAAAGATGCAAAATGTGGTTTCATAAACACTTTAAAGTGCAAGTAAAGTCATAAAACAACATGAACTCTTTTTGCCCCAAATTCTATTTCTGATATACTTCAGTTGCCTAACTTAGTTTTCTTTGAGAGGCAGGAGCAGAAATTAAACTAGAATAAACGCTACCTGAATTGCGGGATTGATTCATCTTGTGATGTCACAAAGAAAACTTAAGGGCTTCTATTGTAGTAGTTTTCTCTAGGGAGGGCGTTGATTCATCTTATGACGTCACAGGATCCATGAAAACTAATAAAAAGTAGGGATTAAATGCCAGAAATGTTACAAAATTTGCAAGATTAATACCTTTTTGTGAGAAACAAACACAATAGTACAATATAATTTTTTTTTTTTTGACATACTTGCACTTTAAGTTAGCGTTTGGGGTCATTTTCACCGTTTTTCATGTAGTTGGTTAAGACGATACGCCAACGATCACATCGACAAAATTATTAATGCGTTTTCACAAAAACGAAATCGGTGTCCGGCCCGGCCTGCGAATACAAAGACCTCTCACCGTGACACAGCGTGACTCACCGTGTCACAGCTTCCTTTCCAAAGAACGAAGACGCCTGGTAAAGGACGTCGGCAGGGAAATGATTAACTTTCAATTACAAAATACAATAACTACACGAGAACTGAAATCCATGCAGTCGCAGGCATCTTAGTCATGCGTCAGTGCCAAAGCTCAACGCGAAAACCCTGAACACAGGAAAGAAAATCACACTGTTTATCGTTCGGCCTGAACGCGACTCTGTTTGCATCCAGAATGTTACAAGCAATAAAGTCAAATAAAAGAAACAAGATTTGACGAGGAAGACACTTCAGTTTTCATGTCCTGTCGTTACTAACAGCTGCACGACGCCGAAGTGGCTTCTCGCAGTCCCTATTCTAAAATACTACAACTTTTTAAAGCCGCATGCAACGATACTGAGACGTAAACAAAACACAAAGTGTTTTCCGCAGCGACTTGTGTCGTAGCCAAGATGTAAGCGACCGATATTGTTTTCCATGCTGGAATTCGTTACGTGTGTCCTAGTACGGCAATCACAACACGTCAAAATCAAGATTTCCAAGGGGCGCCGTTAATCCTCAAACAATAAACGTTTTCATGACGAAAGAATAAAAATAACTACTCAGATTAGCAGAGTATGCTTTCCAGGTATACTGGAGAAACTTTGAGACAATTTTAATGAAGGATGTCAAAGATTCGAGTGGATGAAAAATACTGCTTTTAAGAGAAATTTATGGCAACTTATAATCGGTTCACTGTAACCGAAATCAAGTTTCTAGAATAAGCCTTTGTAATCCACTTTAATCTTTGCCAACCTTTATCGGAAAGGTTTGAAAAGCATATCAGGACATTCACATATTCTCTCTCTTCTATCTCAGGGTGATATTTTGGTAGTTTTGTTTTAAAGAAACTTAGAGGTTCAATTCAATTGACAGTGCCACTTTAATTCGTGTAAAAACTAGGCACAATGCAGATATTATCATTACCACGTGAAAAGTTTGACTGTTGTCTTTGGTTAGTGATTTGAAATGCAAGAGCTTTTATGAGAAAAACAATGGCCCAGTAAACCAACAATTTTCGATATATATTTCAAACTGAACTAAAATTTCATGTGGTAGCATTAATATTCTAAATTATTCAAATTCGAGGGTGGCCATTTTGAATAGAATACGGTTATTGCATGTTTTCAGCGTTTCCCCCCTAAAATCTTATCTATAAAACTTGAGTTGAGTTACTGATTTTGTCAGGATATTTTAAAGTATATTAGAGGCAAACCTCTATAGTATCTGGACGGGATAGCATTTAGGAACATTTCTTAAAACAAATTATTAGGATCAATAACACTTATGTTAAAAGCCACGATATTTTAAATTTTGGCGATACTAAACAGCTGGAGCGACCGATCGCATGATTCAATTTTATCAGCATATCTAAATGGTTCATACGAAAGGGGGGATGTTTAAAATATATACTGAGCTTTATTTTAGTGCACAGTTCTCACCAGTAACCAAAATGTTACGAGATTGAGACCGAAATGAAGTGAGTCTACATGTAAACACATGCCTTTAATAAAAAACGTTCAATAATTATGGCAAACATAAAAGTGGTTTACAAATTATAGAAAAAACCACAACGCTAATCGATTCTGCTAACAATTCTTATTACACAAGTTAGAATAAAACTTAGAGGACCGCCCAACTAAACCACCACCTGAGTGCAAGAAAGGCGATAAGTTTTATTCCTAAGAGCGTGGTTTACCTCCCGTGAAATAAAGATAATCAACAAACACGAACTCGAAAAAAATCACATAATGAATCAATTATTATGCTTTATACAATTCGTTGCAATCAACATGTTTTCTCGATTATCATTAGGTTTTACGGATACATACGGTAGATTAAATGACGTCGCCATATCAAACTGTGACGTCAAGGCTAGTTTTGCATAATACTGAATAGAGGCTTTCCAACGTAACAAAGTAAGTTCGAAAGCGTCTTCATTACGGCACGTAGCTATTTGTTTATCACTGAAGTGATAGTTCATGAGTTTCTTTTCTTGTACATATGTTTAATATTCATATTTGAGGTATATAAAGACCACTCAGTTTAGAATTCTTTCTCTCGCTTGCTGGACAGCCACAAGTCAGCCAAACTTTAGTTTTAATGTTTTAAATTAATATTCATCAAGATATAACCATTTTGGCTTTAGCCCTCGGAGCCTTGTACGATTGCATTCGGTCGAGGAGTACGTTTCCAGAAGTGTTTCCAGAAGTTTTTCCACGTAGCAAGACGTGGTTTTTTACGATGGTTTTTCGTACCGGACAACGTACATTATTACTCGGGCTGCCTGTGGGTAGGCCCGAGTCTAAATCCGGCTGCAGGCCGTTTTTTTTGTTGTTGTTCGGTGCAACAAAATTTCTGCGCATGCGTTAAATTATGCATTAATTGTTGGCGAGTCGTCAGCTTCTGCGGATGCTATCAGCTTGTTTGAGGTACGTTTCGTAGGTTTTATGCCACATTTCATTTTACTCTCGATCATAATACATACCAGCACAAACACCGTGATCGGTAGGCCAACACTAAAATAATTTTGACCGCGTTTTTGGCTGGTTTACCGATCTCGTACGATCTCTGTGTACCGCGTTTATATACAGGTATACTGAATAGCTGATTTATAGCGAAATATAGCGATTTACTAGTAAATATATATACTGTGGTTGAGCAGTTATGGGTTACTATCCTCTATCGAAGTCTGAAGACATATGAACTCCTGAACTGTGAGAGCAGTTGTCGCTCGCCAGCACAGAATAATTTATGATGACCCAAGCAATATTTAACTCTCAAGGTAAACTTAAACAAGAAACCTCTCACGGCCGAGGTTTTGGTTCGAGAAATTAAAGGCTTCCAACAATTCCCTTTTATAGTTCTTTAATATAATGAGCAGACTGAATTTTGGGAATGTGAGTAAAGCTTTTAAATATATATAACCAACAGGCATTTCAGTTAATAATCTTTAATCCAACAAATACTGACCAAGATGGACTCGTAATGGCAAGAACAGCAGATAAAGTTATATATAGGCACACAAATTGACATAGCTAGCTCCATCACAGGATGGACAGGATACCACTTATAATATGGTACAAATCAGTATAAACATACATTTGAGACAATCATCTATTAGTACTCGGAACCTGCAGTATAACAGAACAGCGCACTAAATTGAACACGTGTATTACATGAATAAGTAGTGTTTAAATTAAAAGGTCAACCTACGAGAAAAAACAAAAATATTAAATTACATATGTACTAGGGGAGCAGAGAATGAAAGTCACCGCGCTACCGGCCACTCCTAAAGACTGCTAAATTCAGCTAATAATTCTTCCCTTTGGTTAATATTACTAAGAGGATTTCAAATGAAAGTGTATTTCATCTTCAATCTCATGTGGCCCGAGTGAAAGCCCAGATGGGCTCTTGTTTTCTTTAGATATCGATTTTTCGGCATTATTTGATTTAAGCATGTGAAAAGCTACTTATTATCATGGGATTACGTCATTTGATTGTTCAACCATCCCTTTAGGATGATGTGTGGTTATGGAATGTTTTCTCCATTCCTTCATGTTCTGTTAAATATTATGATTTTGTAATATTAGAATACTATTAGAATATTTGTAATACCGTAGTTTATTAAAGAAACCGTTTGCTGCTGTCCACCAGGCATCCGGCACTGTCACACTCCACTAGTTGTAGTGTTATTATGATTTTGTACGCGTTGGACGTGTTGCGTAGTATAGGAATGAATACGCAGCAACATGCAGTGATTCATGAAGTGTAAACTTTTTCAAACAAGAGCCCATCTGGGCTTTCACTCGGGCCACGTTTACAATTTAGTCTGCTGTTCTGTTATACTGCAGGTTCCGAGTACTAATAGATGATTTTCTCAAATGTATGTTTATATTTGTACCATATTATAAGTTGTATCCTGTCCATTCTGTGATGGAGCTAGCTATGTCAATTTGTGTGCCTCTACGTAACTTTATCTGCTGTTCTTGCCATTACGAGTCCATCTTGGTAGTTGTTGGATTAAAGATTATTAACTGAAATTCCTGTTGGTTATCTCTAATTAAAAGCTTTACCCACATTCCCAAAACTTTAGTCTGCTCATTATATTAAAGAACTATAAATGGAATTGTTGGAAGCCTTTAATTTCTCGAACCAAAACCTCGGCCGTGAGAGGTTTCTTGTTTAAGTTTACCTTGAGTTGAATATTGCTTGGGTCATCATAAATTATTGTGCTGGCGAGCGACAGTGTTGCTCTCACAGTTCAGGAGTTCAGATGTCTTCAGACTTCGATAGAGGATAGTAACCCATAACTGCTCAACCACAGTATATATATTTGCTAGTAAATCGCTATATTTCGCTATAAATCAGCTATTCAGTATACCTGTATAACGCGGTACACAGAGAGATTGTACGAGATCGGTAAACCAGCGAAAAACGCGGTCAAAATTATTTTAGTGTTGGCCTACCGATCACGGTGTTTGCGCTGGTATGTATTATGACCGAGAGTAAAATGAAATGTGATGAAATGTGGCATAAAATCTACGAAACGTACCTCAAACAAGTTGATAGCGTCCACAGAAGATGGCGACTAGACTGGAGTTAATCTATTAGCGTCAACAATTAATGCATAATTTAACGAATGCGCAGAAATTTTGTTGCACCGAACAAAAAAAAGAACGGCCTGCAGATTTAGACTCGTGCCTGCCACAGGCAGCCCGAGTAAAAAGGTTGTCCTGCCGTTAACGAGAAGCGACACTCCCAGACCGAAATGGATTGTGGTTATAACTGTCGTGGTTTGCATGTGACGTCATCAAAAAAAATCATAGTCCTACAAAGCTATTCTTTGTATAGGCATCGATAAGAAAAGTCTACACAGGAAATTTCATGTCGATACGGCGTTTCGTTCCGGGGTAAACAAATGTTGAATGTTATGACAGAACGGTCCAGCGTGTTTTACAAACAGCATATGAATGAATACGTGAATTATGATTTGAACGAAAAGCGTTCATTAATGCTGTTAGGTGCCAAAGTGCCTCATTTGAAAATAAAGTTCTGTTCTTTGCGCTTACGGATTTCGGTAGTGATGTGATTAATGCAATGGTCAGGAAGATTAAAGTGGCGAGCTACTGGTTTGGCGAGATCCAGTTGCCTTTAGAAGAACTTCAAGATCTTACAGAATGATCATGAGACCGCCCTCATTTTTTCACAGCCACCACTTATCTCTTTTAAGCGAGACAAGAACCTTCGGGATTCCAACCAGACACTTTTAAATGCCCCAGGAAACGATATAACACATGTGATTTCACTAAAACTGCCACACTCATTTTAGGACCCAAAGGCTCTATTAAAGTTACTGACCATTTTGACTGTACGTCTACAGTAATGTTATATATTTATTGTATCACATGCACACTTTGTAACAAACTCTACATCGGAGAAACAGGGCGAAGATTAGGAGATCGATTCCGCGAACACTTGCTAGATGTTAGAACTAACAGCAAAGATCTCGCCAAACCTGTAGCTCGCCACTTTAATCTTCCTGACCATTCTATAAATCACATCACTATATGCGGCATTTCTCTTCATTAAGGTACTACCGAAACCCGTAAACGAAAAGAACAGAACTTTATTTTCAAATTAGGCACTTGGCACCTAACGGTATCAATGAACGCTTTTCGGTCATTTCATAATTCGCGTATTCATGTATACTTCTAGATTAGCATGTTTCATTTCTTTATTCATCGACACTCTTTATTGTATTGCGGCTATTATAATTTCTATAGTTGGCGCAATTTTCTTTGATCCTAATTGATCCGAGTACATGTTTCCTCAGCGGTAATCATGCACTCAACACTATACGAGGGTCTGAATGGGGTTAACTGTCTACTGACAAACGGCCTTAAAAATAACTGACAAATTTGGTTTTTGTGGAGTCAAACATTGTAAATTTCCTCTAGTAATGATTAACTAGGGCTAACCGACAACTGACAAATGGCCAAAATGTTAACTGACATGTAATTGACATGTAGACCCCATTCAGACCCTCTTATATAAACCACCCACAATTCCCTCTTTCTCTCTGACGAAGGGCTATAGCGCTCGAAACGTCAGCTGCTACTCGCTCCCCACGGCGGGTTCAATTCGATTGACAGTGACCCTTTAATCGGATTTTAGATTTTCGCTAGGAAAGGAATAGCTTGCGAATACAGCCATCTCGCATCCAGAGCCACACTCAAAACGCGTCCCCCGAGAGAGACGTCTGCGGCCAAAAATTCCATACTGATGACGTAGCGTGGCCAGGTCTGGTCGCGTTATTTGATTGGCTTGTGTATGATAATTAGGCATACTAGCCAATCAAATGACTCGACCAGATACTAGGCTTGGGTAAATTCTGTCGGCGAAATTTCAAGCATAATACACCACTTACGGCAGGCAGAATACTCGCTTTCGAGCAGAATAGGAAAAATCTGTAATAAAAAAAGTTAACTAGTAATTCAAATAATGATAATTAAAAACAAATTTAAAACAAGACAAAAATTACTAAGCAATGTGATTCGCACTAAAAATAACTCAAAATTACTAAAAACGCCCACAGATCACCACTCCGTGCAGTCAGCGGCACTACTCTGTGGCGACTGGCGAGGCAGCACTACAGTCAGCGGCATTACCCAAGAATACATATTTCAACATGGCGGACATACTATAAACTAATTGAGATTTTGAGACGCCGATACCGAATTATATTGCCGGCCAGTTGGGAGAAAATATATTCCGTATTGGGCGGAGGCCGGCAATATAATTCGGTATCGGCGTCTCAAAATCTCAATTAGTTTTGTATCACGATTCAACAATTAAGTCGTGAATTGTTAAAAGAAAGAAGAAAATGAAGCACCAAACTTATGCTGATCGTAATTTCAATTCTCAAAAGCGCCTTAGTATATCTATGGCAACGGTTTCACGGCTTGAGTGGCGAAAACATTCGCGACGTGTTTTGAAATCTCTTCCAAAATTGTGAAAATTGTACTTTTAGCGGATACGAGTGTTAGATTTCTGACGGAAACTACAATGCCAACCTTATCTTTAGGATTGAATAATTCGTATCTTGTAATTTACAGTGTTTTGAAGGTGAAATTGTAGAAATCTTGCTGTTGAACAAACGACCTGGAACCCATGTAACTGCAAGGGCTCGCGCAAGAGCCAATCAGAGGCTGGTATTCTGAGACGCCAATGCCATGTTATATTGGCCTCTCAAAAGTAAACAAAATGATCAGTGAATCGTGATACTAACATTTTACCGAGCAGAATACAAGCAGAATACGCGTATCCGAGCAGAAGTTTTTATTATCATTGCCGGCAGGCATAATACGCCAATTTACGAGCAGAATTTATCCAAGCCTAACAGATATTGGTCGCATAACGTCATCAGTATGGAATTTTTGGCCTCGAATCGTAGACGTCTCTATCGGAGACCGCTGTATTCGCAGGCTAGAAAAGGAAAAAAGACAACGAAACTACTCTAAATTATTTTCAAAATAGAATACGGTTTCTAAGTTTTAAGAACGTAAGCTCCGAACAATGTTATTGCTTCAGAACGCTTTTTCAACGGAGAAACGGTCAGGATTGTTATCATGTGAGACTAAGTGTGATAGTCTCTTTCGACGTACTGTTTACAAAACTGGTTAAGTGTAGGGATGACTGAAACCCAGAACTCAGAGTTTCTGGGTTGGGAGTTGCACATATCCGAACAAACTATGGAAAATTTAGTTGATTTTTCGGTGTAAAGATTTGGAATGGCATTAAAGAAAATCTGAAAATCCTTCCATTCAACTCTTTGAACAATCAGTTCAAGACTAAAGAGTAACTCAGAGTTCATAAACTCGTATTTGATGAACTGATATAGATATGGCTGTGTGTTCATATACGTGTATTTAGCTTTTCTATATCAAGTATTTTTTATTGTCATTTATTATATGCTGGCAGAGTTGTGCGCCTTTTTGAGAAGCGTTTTGATTGTGGGCCCCCGAATGCCCCGATGCGAGACGGTATAATATCTAGAATTTAAAGGCGCGTTCGAATTACCGTACTACACAAAATGAAATAGCTTATATCGGGATTCTTTAGCTAGTGGAATACTGACTGTATCCTGAATATGATATGCCAGCAAGCGCTTGCAGCTTACAGTGCAAAATGTGCCTGAACCAGTGATTTCCATAGACTATTCCATCTATTCTTATTCTGGAATACGGTCAATCAAACGTGGCCTTAAATTCTAGATATTTATATACCATAGGCCATCCCAATAAAATGTTCCGTTTACCATCGGCCGGACCCATTTTTTTTTTTTGGAAAAGCAAAAAAAACTAATTCAAGGCATAACTGAGACCGACCCAATTTTGTGGAAAAAGTAAAAAAAAATTGATTAAAGAAGATGTTTTTAACTACACATCTTTCCGGAGCTCTCTACGTATTAGTTTTTTGCCTTTCTCGTGCAAATTGTCAATCCACAACAAGTAGAGGAAGAAGTAGTCGAGGAATAAATAAAAAATGTTTACGCAAGTCTTTTAGCCGAGTTGGTTCCAGACACCAAACGTTTTTTTTTACCGACCGACCCACCCACCACCACGACACAGAGGGCGATGCGATAAACGAAACATTTTATTTTATTTTATTATTATGCGCATTTGAAAACTTTATATTGATATTTGCGCAATATAAATAAATTACCATTATTATTATTAGGATGGCCTAACCAAATTAGCGTTTGGGTTATTTTTAGGTAGCTTGTACATCTATTCAGTTGATTATATGACTTCTATCAATGGAATCTTAATGATACGATACACTGCTTGTCTCACAGTTTGCATAGTCAACAAGCCATCTCCTCAAAGACTTCAAAAATCAAGTTCTTATATCGAAATTTACCTCAACATCGGAAAAGAACAGTTCATTGAAAGATATATATTTAATATATCTACTGTTTCCGTGTTATACATGTAACAAAATAGAGCTCTATATACATCTCAAACTGTAACAGCAGATACTCAAGGAATTGTGAATCGCTCAACTTTCCCCGCCTGTAATTAGTTTAGCCTTTAGGTTTGTTGTTTTACCCGCACTCGAAGGTGAATCATCGACATGATTATTAAGCGGCTTCTATGGAGGTCTCCGAGAGCCTAGGGTAATCGTCCTTCTCCGAGAAGACGGTGCCTAGCGAGAAAGACCTCTGGTGGTAACCCAGGGTATTCGAGAACGAGATCAGTTGTTTCGGCAATATCATGATGTGCTCGCCTTCTTCCCAGTTATATGAAAAGGGCACTGGCAACCGAATTCCCGGGGGGGGGGGGACTCCCTTATGTGAGGGGTACATGGATGCTCGTCGTACCTTTTAGGGGTCAAAATCAGGAGCTTGGTACCACTTAGGGTATCCACCATCAAACACATACATTTCTATGTAAAGCGGTACCTTTTAGGGGTCGGGTGTCAATTGAACAAGAAAGCTGTTATCAATTTACGTTTTTATTATCTTTTAGGGGTCAAAATAAGCTTGAGCCACGCCCATTTTAGTACCTCTTAGGGGTCAAATGGAAAATGTCCGACGAGCATCCCCCCCCCCCCCCCCCCCCCCCCCTGAGATGGAAGAGAAATACCATGTCCTGATGTGCGTTTCAACATTTTCGACAGAGGATGGCAACGATTAAAGTGGATCACTAAAGCTTATTCTAGAAATTTGATTCGGTTCCAGTCGGAACTGTAAATTAAGCAGTGTTTCATCCCACTCGAATCTTTGCCATCCTTCATCAAAATTCTCCTCAATATTCTCCAGTATACCTGGAAAGGGTACTCTGCTAATCTACTCTGTAGTTATTTTTGTTTTAGTTTCGTCGTGAGAAAGTTTATCATTTGGGGGATGACAGTGCCCCTTTAACATACGGCCTCAGTGTTGGCTCAGTCGGACTTCCCTCGCGACAGACCGACGCTTAACCACAGAGCTAATCAGACTAAGCTAGGAGTTAAACACGTTCAGTTAACTTATGTGAAGCCCCAAGTACCTCTCTCCACATAAGTAATAGATCGTAGAAGTCAAACGTTTGAAGGAAATGAGAAAGTGGTATTATCTAACGTCATTTTACTATTCTTGTCCGTGCAAAATTCTCTTTAAACCTCGCGCTAATAGCGTTAATCTTTCCGGCTGCTCGGACAAAAGAATACTTGACACGGCTTAACGTTTCAACTTAAAAGACCTACACTGTTAGCACCTCATTAAACCATCGGCATATGTTCAAAATCAAAGAGAAATAATAACTTGTTTTTCTTTCTTTCTACATACTATATAGTATTCACTTCTGACATCTTTTCCAGTCACTATTTGTCAAATGGACATTATAAAACGATGACCCCTAAAAGGATGCAAAAATGTCGAACATGGAATTCGACAGCAAGGAGGCAATTTTATGAGTCATAGCCAGGCAGAATTGTGTGTTTTTAATAAAACAATGCGACACCAAGTTATTCAGTTATCAGTGGGGAAAGTTAATTCGAACAGTCCATAAACATATTAGTAAAAAAAACAGGCTTACGTAAAGAGATATGTATCTGGAAGATAGTTACTTTTTTTCAGGTATACATCTGGTTCAGAAAAGGTTGTCCCAGACAAGCAACAAACGACAAGCGACCTACTCAGACCGAAATGGATTTTGGGTGTTGCTAAAAGTCTGGTGAATTCGTTTGTTTTTGTAGTCAAGGGGTTTAAGAAGAATATTAATGTTCCTTCGAATGGATTTTCGAATTGCATCGTATTCCATTCCGCATAGCTGCCGCCAGTTATAATCACAACCTCTGTCACTTGTCGCACGTCCGTTGACAACCTTTTTTGAAATCATTTAGAAGTTCTCCAAGGAAGTATATCCTTAACGTGGTCGTTAGAATGCGAAGTAAACTTTAGACTTGTTTATAGTGCGGAAGTTCATTAGTTTTTGGTGTCGAGAGTGACCGCAACTAATGAAAGAGGAAAACATATTTGAAAATTGCTTGGTTAAATCGAGAAAAAGAGGATGTCTTAGCTCGGACTAAGTTCACACTTGGGAAAAAAGGAACGTTGTCCTGGGAAGACTATTTCCCCCTACTAGTGTAATTTTAAAGTAAAATTTAGTACAATTTAGAATGTCCTGGAATAAATTTACGTAAAACCGCACGTCGCGGCGATATATAAATACAGACAAATTAACAATCGAAATTAAGAAGGAAAACTATTTCAAAGAATTGTATTTCCGTAATCATATGGCAAGGAGCCATTTTAACGGAAGTGAAAAGGTAAGGTAAATGTATAACGACGAAGCACTATTTTCGCCCTTTAAACTCAAGACTGCCAAGTTATTGACAGTTGTAGAGTCTGTTTGAGTAAGCATACGTAATCGAACACTCATACAACACGGTCGTTTCAAACCCCACGTGGAATTACGTGCCCAAACAAACGCAAATTTGTTACGAAATATGTGGGTTGAAGGCTAGAACGTCAGCGAAATTTTAGGCATTCTTAATTTCAATACGTTTTGTGAATCCGTACTTTGAAGTAGTCTTTTTATGTTAGTTCAGAGAAAGGCGCATAATTCAGGTAATCATTTTGCTCAATAAATAAATAACTTCGTTCTGGAAAAACAGTCTAGTAGTTAAGGGGTCTAGCTTTTAACATTTCTCCTCCATTGCGATTCAATACTCCATCAACTATCAACGTTATTTCCTTGTAAGAATTTCACGAAAAAGTTCAAACTACATTACCCGATTAGAAAACATGGCATAGTGATAAAGTTGAAGTCAATTCATAGCTAACATTAATATTTATCTTTGTGTAGAGCTAAAATTAAGTAACTCCAAGTTCTATTTCAAAGTTGAAAGATTTAGTAATAGCATAATTTACAACGGCGAACACCAAAAAGGGAAAATCTCCAACATCGCGTTTCTAAGAAAACATTTGTTCTGCCGCGAACATAAATTACGAAATGTCGTTTTTAGTCATTCTATGTGAGTTTCTGACCTTATTACGTGTTATTTTCTCCGGCAGTTCTAGGACATTTTTAGGATTTATCATTTAGCAATATGTTTTTGCAAGTCGAATAGTTAGATTCCAAAAATGGAATTGAGCTGGTAAGGTTTAAGGTAAATACTTTCTTTGTTTTCCGCATGATCTTGAATGTGTGCTGGCGAAAACCCGATTGATGAGAATGGCAGCAATAAACTAGCAAATTATCGGTGTAGCTGTTTCGATCTCGACTTGAAAGATAACCTTTACTATCAACATCGAAACCACAAAGGCTCCAAATTAGCGAGCAGAAATGTAGCTTTTCTTGACAGGCAAAATGAGCTCAGTTGCAATATGTTAATTTTTTTTGTGTAGCCTTCGCGAGATTTACAGATTATGCAAATTGCTGTCATGAAAGCAAAAGATGATATTATGAAACCAAACCCCTAAAATTCTAACAACAACCTCTCTCAAAACCACAATAAATCCATCACTCTCCCGTGAAACCTTATAATTACATAAGCAATATCTTAACTTGCTTAATAAAATGTATCCGAAAAAAACCCAAGCAATTCTTTAAAACGTGAAAAATCGATGGATTTTTCGTTGTAAGAATTGTTTACTTCTCGTTTCCGAGGTGCAAGAGGAATACTTAAAGGTCAAAAATTCTCCAACCTATTTTCATTAAAACATGAGTTTAATCTGCGAGTTAACGAGGATCGGATACAGGTCCTTCACAACTTCCTGTACTACGCGTGCGAGATCTTTAGGCCCACGAGGTTGGATTAATGCCCGCGTTTAAATGCTAATCTACGCACGATTTACAATTCAAAGTTTATTCGGAGTGACTACTGGCTTTCTTTAGAGCGTAGAACCGCACGGGAAATTCAGTGTTTAATATTTTCATTTTTAGCCTCAAAATTAAACCGCACTTTCTACTGTGACCTCACAGGATCGCACAAAGCAGGGAACCCAGTGTATTGCACGAAAACGCCATGATTCCGCCAATCAGGGCGCGAGTTTGGGTTTATTTGGGTTTGATACTCACGTGATAAGATCACGTGATTGGGATTTCAATTAAAATAAGAGCGGTGATTGGTTGATTTATAATTGAACCTGTCATGAGTAATAATTACTGTGATGAAAGCAACAATGACCTGTCAATTATTATAGCAGTCTCCTCCCTCGGGATCTCTGGCCGGCTCTACCAAACAAGAGAAAATGGATCCTTAGAAGCCACGCGAAAATAACCAACAGTTCTCCAAAAGAAACCCATCCGAATTGAGACGGAATTTCCCCAGAAGGGCTCAGCCTTGTACAGTCATATGTATTTCTCTTATAGGCACAGAAAATTCGGGGGAATATTGAGTGGAGAGTTTTAAAAACTGGTTTAGTTCGTAGGTCCTTTGTGTTTTGAAGTTTAGATGCTCTGAATCTTTTGTACGAGAAGCGACGGACGGAAGGTTGAATTGAAGGTAAAGTTGGACAGGGAAAACCACGGCGTGTGCTAGGAACAGGGCTTGGATTGGATATACGAGGGAACCAGAGTTCTGCACGGATGAATCCGCTAACAAGTGACAAAGAATTAAGCGATCTTTTGGATTTTAGCGCGGTAAAGTATAACAAGAACTTAGTTGTAAATTGCAACTTTTGCTCATCAATTCGATTCGGTTGATGGTTGCGAGAAAATTCACGGCGCGCGCGTCTAACGTTTCTGAGCTGAAAGCATTCGCAATTAATTGCTGTTTTTGCTATATCCTAGATGTTCGCTCCACCGGGCTCGATGGTTGGCAAATCTGCCGGGACATTAGCAGAGGCAGCCCTGTCTGGATCGCTTCACACTCGAACAGGTGCCGATTTAACCCAGTATAATTTTGTACCGAAGTTCAGCATCGCGGGAGTACGACCTGTCTTTCGGCATAAAACGCTGCGAAAACCCGCCAGATTGCGAAGAAGACATCCTAGAGTGTTACAGAATTAAAATCTTGGTGATCTGGAGTAATATTTGAGAATTTCTTTTGTAGGACCTTTAGATGATTCTTCCACGTGGCCTTCTACTGTTTCTGCGTTTGACAGGGTATGTTTTATAGTGCTGTAGATCTCAGTCATATCTTTTAGCTTCTCGTCATTCAAAACAACGTTCCGAAACAAAGGCAATCCACATTTTAATAGGCAAAACAGGAACATTTGAGTAAAATTACCAACTTCTAATGTGCACGTGTTTTAAAACGGAACTTCGTGTTTTTCTAGATGTAATTTGTTACTTCCCATAGAAAAACATTCATGAGTTTGAAGAGCAGAGCTCCATTTCGAGCGATAATAGAGAGAATTCGTATTTGACACAAACCTCATACCTTTAAAAACACCAAATTCAAGATTTCTACGTGCTTTAGATTGTCTTAAACCAGAACGTTTTTGACCGATTTTATTTTCACAGACCTATCACAGCGACAACCATGGTTTGTACAGCTCTATTGAAGATATGGATGGCGAATTCTTAGCACGAAAAAACTCCAGTTATTCAAATTACCTTACGTCCACCTCACTTACAAGTTTAGGTAAGGGTTGCCTCTATTTGTATATTTTTTAGGCGTTTTTTCTGCGCTATTTAATCGAAGCTTGCCCAGTTAAAGGGAAGCAAACGTTGGTTTTGTTTGTGACTCTCGCACGCTTTTCAAATCTATTGTTGTTATGTTGTGTGGGGTCTAGTCGATCGGTTTTATTTGTCATAAAAACCCAGAAACGTTTGTCCCAGAAACGCTACTCAAACCGATCGAACCTAGCTTCATCACTTCTAAAATCACATGAATATGAGAGCTACTCGGAAATCGTGCTCGCTTTGCTCGTGGCTCGGTTATTTTATATGAAGAACATGCTTTAGTTTTGGCTATATAGCGTGACCAGAAGATCTACATTTAGCAAAGTTTTCGGCTGAGTGAACTACCAACGTATCCAATTACACGGTAGCTATGGTTCTTTCCACCAGCTAAAGCTTTCTTTATCATTTTCTATCGGAGTTGAACCGTATAAAAAACGTATCTCTTATGGTAAACCTTTCACGATAAAACCAATACCAAGCAATCTATTTAAAAATACAGATCCTCTTAAAAACGACGTGTTCCTTCATTCATTGCCGTGTATCACAAACTTTAAAAGGTCACTAAATAGTCTCTCTGAAATTCGAAATTTCGCAGTATAGTTATTTTTCACGGTTTGCAATTATAAAATCCCGAGTGGTATTTTTATAAAAAGTCCAGTGGGCAAACAGAAGAATATGCAAATGTTTAGTCCCACTAAACTTCACAAACCCCACCCAGATCTCACCATATGTAGCATTGAACTAAGGATTTAAGGCTACCTGAAATGTATCTGTTGTTACCCATGTCCTGAACACACACCTTGAACTATAAAAAACAACGTTACTATCTGTTAATATTGTTAGCCAGGGCCTGATCATCTCAGATGTTTCCAGATGGGAATTATATGAATATAAAAATTACACACGATCAAATCCGGCATGAATTTTTTGACTTTCGAAAATGCCTGGAAATACGGACTAAAAAGGATAAATATTGGGTAATTTGACGAGAACCAATCCTTGAAGTTTAACATAACCTAACTCTCAAAACACTAGTTATAACTAACCAATTTTTGGTTATACAGCCAAATCCCTACTTTATTAATGTGTATATTATCTCCTGAGAATGTTAGACTAAAGTGGTAATTGTGTTAGGAGCAGATTACTTCAGCTTTTGCGAAAGTCTTGTGCTGGTAGAGTTTATATAGAGCATCAGGCATGTGAGATTTGGTGTTTAAACAATTTCCTCTTGCTATTCCCCAAGTTAAACAAGGCATGACTAAATGTACACTCTGTATAACGGGCAGTATAATTTGATGAGTCAATCCAAATACAGCTTTTCGTCTTCAAGCTTTGGCAAAATCAAAGGGTAAACTTTAGCAAAATTCTCATGAATCAGAAATTGATCAATTCTGCTCTCTTTCGTTAATCATAAACTTTAATTCCCATGGCCAGATACTTTTAAGCTAAGATTCAGGATTTATGGTGTATTATTCTTCACAATAATAACTTAACAGTTGTCTTAAGGACTTGACGGTGTTTATTTGTGTATTAAGATTTTTATGCTTGCTTTCCAAAAAATCATCCTGTATCAGTAATAAACTTTTTGAAGAATAAAAGTTGATAAAGATTAATGGTTTGGGGTAAGAAAGTTGAATCATTTTAACGACCATTCTACATTTAAATATGGTGATCATGCAAGACTTAGTATTTTCAAGTGGCTTAAATGTGTCTTTGTGAATATAAAATTTAGATTTGCTATGACAATTTTATTATGCATTCTATCTTTACGATATAGAATATGATTTAACTTTACGTAAGAATAGCTCAATTTTTGGCTGTTCTTTGAGGAATATGTAGTTATTAAGATTCTGACCTAATAGATTGGAAAATGTATTCAAAATTGAACATCCCTTCAATGTTTTGAACATGCAATCTTAACTCCAACTCAAGTTTTATTTTCCCTGTATTTTTCTTGAAAAGTGATGTACCTAACTAAACATGTTTATCTTAAAGATTTTAACTGATTTTCTAGTGAGCGTTGGATAGCAGAAGTTAAGACAAAAGCATTGAAACAAATACCCTGTGTGGATTCTAAAATTTGCATAATGATCTTTTGAGCAAAAGAAGAAATGTTATGTCATGTTTGGACCATTCAGCAATTGATAAATTTGTCTGGAAATGTAAAGTCCGATATTGGAATTAAGTGTTAGAAAGTACTAAATCCATTGGAAGATTTTGAACTCTAAATTTATTTTGGGTTCAAAATGGACAATGGCTGAATCCAAAGAGGATGTATGTCAACACAGAATGTTAATTTAGTTTCATGCAAATCTAAACTCAAATGAGAAACAACTAGTCCATGTTTGAGTAGAATAGTCTGTTTACATTTTGGTCCCAGTTGAAATCATTAAGTTATTTTCTTCTTTTTATTAGAGAAATACTAAGTGCTGAAGATGGTACATGTTCATGTACATTTAAATAACATGAGACACAAGCACATTTTCAGATTAAAACATCAAATTTCTTCTTAATTTAGATAACAAATGTTACTTTGAATGTTATTTTTGCCTTTAGGAAATACCGTAAATAAAAAGTTAAAAGAATTTACACAACAATATTTCATTTTCCTTTTCCTTTTTTTTTTTCATGAAACTGTCAGGAGCCTAAATTCATTATATATTTTTGATTTTGCCTTATCAAATTGTGATGTCTATCTTTGTCAGTTGTCTAATGTATTCAAACAGTAAAACAGCTAAGAAAAAGGTTCCACAGACCCAAAATAGCAAATCATCAGTGATTTAAAAATCATTGCCATGACAGTACATGTATGTAATATCTGTGGAAATATCATTAGAAGCATATTAAGAAAAACAGTATTGTGTATCACCTAATTAAAATACTTTTTTCTGAATTCATGTGGTAATTTTCCCCACAAACATTCTTTTATTTTCCTCTTCTGACTTTTACAATAAGGACACTTAAACCATGAACGGTTGTTACTTTTTTCTGCTTGTTTTCAGCAGCAGCCACTCATAGGCATGATACGGAACAGCGGTTCAATAATATTTTAAACCTTTGTTATGATTGGATGGCATTGCAGAACTTAAGTAGATTTCATTGTTTTGAGAGACGTTGCTGATTGGACAACAGAGAAAATAAAGTCTAAAAAAGCAACTTCCGTTCACAGTTGAAGTGCCCACACAGTAACAATCATTTTACACTATGAACTTCAGGTATATACTAGCAGATAGTCGAGGATTGGTGAGACCTTGAGTTAACTATTTAACAATACTTATTAGACTAAGAGCTACATTGTAGAAGTTTCTATCAGTTAGTATAATTTCAGAGATTCCAATATTCCAATTGGTGGAAGGTGGTTGCTATATTGACTGCATAGCATGGCAAATATGAAGTCTGCTGATTCTAGCTTAAGTTTAAAAATCGCTGCCAGCAGATTTGATCTCTAAATTCTCCCTTACAAAACAAAGAACTTGAAGGAGAAATAAATTTAGAAATGTGATCAGGAGTCACTTACGCCCTCGTGGCACACAGCCCTTCAAATGTTGGAGAGAAAAAATTGATGAAATGAAAACCAAAGCAGTTCCTAAGCAATATAAAATTGAAGTTTGGTTTTTGTCGGAATACGAAGTACAGGGCTCGAAATTAAGAAAAAAAAGGAGGCATACTTTTACACCCACTTTAAAATTTTTAGGCGTAATTCTCCAAAATTTAGGCGTAAATGTCAAAGTTTGACAGCTCCTATCCATAAGGTTTTGTCATGCAAAACAACTTGTTTCGTGCGGGAAAATAGTTTACATTACAGGAGCTGTCAAACGTTGACATTTTGCAGTTAAAAGTTCAGACTTCACACGCCAAACATCACCGCGTAATTAGTAAACTATGCATTTCAAACTTGAAACAACAGACAAAAAAGTTTACACTAAACGCTTGCTTGCAAATAGTATTTTTTTTTTTCAAAAAAATCAGATCGTTTTAGAGATTTGGAAATAAGACTTGTCTTCCAATAATTTTTACCTTTGTAAGAGGATCTAGGCGTAATTTTACGCCTAAGTGGAAAACGTTAGGCGTAAAAAATATATATATAGGCGTATTTACGCCCGTATCGGGCGCAATTTCGAGCCCTGAAGTATGACAAATTTATGTATTTTATGTTCTTTTGAGCATATGTTTGAATGATACACCACATATCCAGAAAGAATTTAAAAGGAAGTAGACTAGTCTCGTGTTAAGCTTCTCTGATATTCAACTCTGAAATTCAACTAAAACAATTATTCACCTCAGTCTCTCTGCATCTCGGCAATTATGCTATAAATCTTATATTTCAGCCAATCAGAGCTCAACTTTACTATGAAATACAGGGCAGTATTTCATGGTTTTTCTATGAAATACAGAGTAGTATTTCATGGCTAAATCAGGCCAATTGAAGTGCAGGACATTTTGTGGCATTTGTGTATCAGCCAATAAGAATTCAAAAACATTGAATACATAATTAGTCTGCAGACACGTCCACCACTCCAAACTTTTCTTTTCCAAGAAATTTCACAGTCTACCGATAAGTTACTTTGTTTTTGTGATAAAATCTTCTCATAATTTTTATCTTTATATGATAATATGGTTATTTCATGGTTTTCTATGGAATATCAGCAACAATGTCAGTCAAAATTTATATTATTGTGGTATTGGCTCAAAATGTATACCAAATACATTGTACGATAAATTTCTTGCGAAATATTTGCCGGTATTCCATAGAAAACCATGAAATAACCAGTACATATTCACCACCAATATGCACTTAGACTTGGGTGAATATTAGAGAGCTTATAAGCACCAGACATTTTGGACAACACAGACGTCACAAGACCGAGAGAAAACTGGATTGAAAATGGTGTTGACATTTGTGATGTCACGTTACACACGTGCTGACATCAAAATACACCAAAAAAACGTCACGGACGTCACAAGACCGAGAGAGAACTGGATTGAAAATGGTGTTGACATTTGTGATGTCACGTTACACACGTGCTGACATCAAAATGCACCAAAAAAGGAAAATATTACTTCCGGTTGCTGTCCGTGACTCACGAATGTCTGGTGCTTAAGCTCTCTCTTATTGTTAAATATCAGCCATAGAAACTTAGAGCAAGTAGTCTAATTGTTTTAGTAGAAACCAACTAGTAGTTCAATCTTAAACTGATACAAGATGTTTTGTAATTTGATGACTTGGTGGCCCATTGAACATTATTTTGTTTATTGAAAACTGGCTTTTCAGGCATTTTACTTGCTAAACGGAAGTTGATTTTTATGTATTGCAAGTAGAAAAGTTAAGCACTTGCTTTTTCTGCAAGCTGTATTTAATATAATTATTATATTATTAGACTATAATTTTACAAGCGCTATTTCACTACAGTAAAATGTACCGTGAAATATTCTAATCGAAATGCAAATTTACTAAAGGATATTGTTACTTGTGCCAGGAGAAGTTGAAAATGCAAGTGTGCTTTGATTTTACCAAGTAGATTCTTTAGGGAAGGCATTCAAATATTGGTTGGTATATAATTCCGATCCAATTAATAGTAACATTACCAATTTCACCTTTAGTAAGTTGCCGTTTCAATCGGTAAAAAGAAATCAACTACCAGATTGGTAAATTTTACATTTCAAACTGTAAAAAAGTCTGATTAGTGTTAACCGTACATCACTTCAAACGGTAATAAAAGTCTGATTGGAAGGATTGAGGATTAAAATCTGGACAGAGATTCATCAATGTGAAATTGTGTAATGTTACATCGCTTCTAGGAAGTATTCATTTGCAGTTTCTCAATGCGATTGACATTCTTGGATCTTCGCATTTCGAATTAGTGGTGATTTTTCTGTGGAGAGAGATTGAAAGAGATTCCACCCGCAACAATAATAATTTGAATTTGCATCCTGTGATTCCTACTATAAATCCTTGAAAATACAAGCTACAATGTTAAATACACCAGCTTAAGTATACCAGCTAACAAGATTTATATAATGTTCAATGTGTCAAACAGTTTGAGTGCCTCAAACCAGCTATTATGAAGTTCCATTCGAGGTAGAACAACATTAACTGAATAAATGTATTCAGTCTGATCACTTAGAACTCTCAGGGTTGAAATGTTCATGCATTTTGATGAACTTCTGATGAACTGACTTCGAATATTTCAGTGGACATTTCCATGCTGACAACAGGAGTACATGTACATCTCTGAATAATTTTTTTGAATTATAATTATTATTTTTCGAATAATATTTTTTAACTGCATTTAATTAGGTAAAAAGCAAGTTTTTGGTGAAATGACAAATTTGCATATTTGTTGTCAATTTAGCCTTGCACATGCGTGTCGACGTCTTCAGCATTCTTGATCATTTTGTCGACTTAAAAATTCTTTTCAAAGGCATTAATTTAGATATATGTATCAATAAAATAAATCAAAATAATGTAGATGAGTATTTTATTTCGAGTACCCAATCGGTCCATTTGTTGTTAGTGATGTCAAAACACTGAGATGCTTTGCTGGATTAGTCCAAATCATTACCTTTTGTCTTGTTGTGTTGTGCTTTTTAGTTTCCGATTTTCTCTGAGACTTTCTGCTCACTAGGTATTCATTCCATCTCAAACTAATGTTTCAAAAATTTCCTCATGAAAGTCTCAACAGTGTCCTGAATGTGTAAAAATGCATGACCCTTGTCTCAAGATGTCGCTATTCCTAACATTTTAGCGTACTTATCATCGACTTATCAGCCGAGTTTATTTTGTTCAGCACATTTAAGGCAGAGTTTGTAACTTCAGTCAGACATCTATCATTATTTTGTTGTTTCTTAGGCAATGTTCGTGCTCAATTTAACTTGAAATTCAAGTTTTGGACACTAGAGAAGTATAAATAGTACAGCAAAAATTCTCTCAAACTTCGACAAATGATTGCCTACAAATTTTCTGAACATGTTGAAAAAAGACTAGATCTACTTTCTTACCACAAATGAAGAAGCACATCCACATTTGGGGTCTTTCTAGGTGTATCAACGTCCTGAAATTCAGGACAATGAACAACTCTATTGTTTTCTTTCGTTCTTTGTATTTCAGGGTATTGTTTTGCTGTAGTTCATTGTATTCTGGGGTTAGGGTTCTTTGTATTTCAGGGTATTGTTTTGCTGTAGTTCATTGTCGTTGATACACCTAGAAAGAGCCCACATTTGCAACTCTGAGATTTGAGATTTATATATAATCATGTAAATATACTTCAACATCAACTGAAGCATTTCCAATGACATTGGATTGAAGAAAATACTGATCGAATTGGGAAAAACACTGATCAAATCGGACAAAACCCCAATCAAATTCGACAAAATACCGATCAAATTCGACAAAATACCAATCAAATTGGACAAATTAACCCCATCAAATTAGACAAAGTACCGATCAAATCCGAAATATAATTTGCTGATTTCATAAAAATCGGAATCGGTGCATTGCCTTTCAATCCGTGGTTGGATGTCCCTATAATTCCTGGCAGGACTCTATCTCAATTGGATCTTACAACGTATGATGTCAGAGTGTTTGCCCTTATTGTCAGAAAACAATAGTTATTTTTGTAACAATAGGGGCAACACTGTGATATCATATATAAGATCCAAGATGGCAGCATGCAAGAAATTCAAATGAATTTTATGGAAAGGAAAATTGGTCCATAAATGATATGTATTGGCAATTTACAGGAGTTAAACACAGCAATAGATTTAGGCATCCATACAGAACATTTGAGAGCAACCATGGTTTATCTTAATGCTCTTGCAAGAAAATAATTATTCTAAGATCTTTTTTGTTGGCTCAAGTGTGATTATGAGTTGGCAAACAATTAGATTGCATTATAGTGATTTGTTGGCAGTAACTTGTACATGTACAACTCCTTTTGAAAGTTGATTGGAATGAACTGGAAAGTACAGTAAACTTAACTTAGTTTGTCCTAAGTTTACTCGCAAGACTGAAGGTGGTCGTACTTTTACAGTAACAACTTGCCAATTATGGAACAGTTTATCTTTAGAAATTAGAAATAGTAACTCTTATGCTACATTTAGAAGCCATTATTGGAACGTGTTATTTAAGGAACAGCAGTTTTTAAATCATTTTTTAGTTTAAGTGTGACCATTTTTATTCGATTTTATCAACTTTTTATCATGTACTATTTTGTTGTTAGGGTTTCAATTTGAATTTTAAACAATTGTTTTGCTTATCGTAATTATATATTTTTAACGTTTTTCATCTATGATCCATGTATTTATACTATTAATATTTTATTATAATAACTATATTTATATAATTTTATTAGCTATAGAGGGCCACAGGTTTGTTAGTTTTTAACTATTTTGTGCTACCCTCATGAAATAAAGACTTTATTATTATTATTATTATTATTAAGGGGGTACTCCCAGGAATTTCAGGTGGGAGAATACTGGAGCCACAAAATCAAAACCCTGCTGCATCAGAAAGGATTAGGAGAACTGTGGGACACATACCCATATAGCCTTTATATGTGGCGCCCGCCCACCTCCCGATTTTATTTGTACAGTGGAAATTCTCCATACAGACACCTCTATGATACGGACACCTTCATATTATGGACAGATCTCTAGGTCCCAGCGAAATCCCCACATATATTCTTTGTTTTAAAAAACCTCTATATTACGGGCAACGGACACCTAATTTCGGCCGCAGGTAGCAAAATTCATACAAATTCTACCTCTTTATTATGGACTGCAGTATTAAAGTAATTTACAGAGCTCATGTAAGTTGTTGATGATTAGAAAAATAGAAATACAAAATGTACACAGTGCTGTAAATGTACATACTGTATTAGACATCAAGTTTATGATCTGCAAACATGATTTTGGATGATATTTAACACCTTTTTGGTCATAAACAAACACTAAATACTCTATTGTCACTAGAGACTTTAAAATGATGTCATAAGCCTGGCCTCAATAATTATGGACACCTCTATAATATGGACACTTTTCTCTGGCCCTTTGGTGTCTGTATTAGAGAGGTTCTACTGTATATGAAAATCAAGATATAAAAAAATTAATGTACTACAGTAGGAAAATATGTACACACTTTACTTTATACATGTACTTTTTATACTTTGTGTATACTATGTATAGACTATTAACATGTAATTAATACATTGCATACAGCGTATAGGTTGCATTGGTGTGTGTATTTAAGACTGATACATGTACAAAGCTTGTTGAGGAGTTCTTGAATTCAACTGCTTTATTTGGAAAGTCCTTGAATTTCTTATTTGGCTCATTTTCCAAGTATGAAATTACAAAAAATTATTGTAAATGAATTCAATCTTATGGTTTCGAGGAAGTTGACATTAATGTAAATGTCATCTTTCAGCTTGCCCATGTACACTCAATATTATTACCGTTTTCGTTGAAGCGCGACCCTCAAAATTGTCCTGTTTGGAAAATTGCATTTAACTGACTGTCAATCAAAATTTAATTACAAATGTAAGTCTTGGCAGTAAAAGCTTTGTATGAGACCCGGGGGGGGGGGGGGGGGGGGGGGGGGGGGGGGGACTCCCATATAAAAGGGGTAGGGATGCTCGTCGGACATTTTCGATTTGACCCCTAAGAGGTACTAAAATGGCTGTGGCTCAATCTTATTTTGACTCCTAAAAGGCACCGATAAAAACATGCCAACATTTTAAACTTTCGATGCCTTTTATTGCTATTACTTGAAAGATAATAGAAATGTAAATTTATAACGGCTTTTTTGTTCAATTGACACCCGACCCCTAAAAGGTACCGCTTTACATAGAAATGTCTGTGTTTGATGGTGGATACCCTAAGTGGTACCAAACTCCTGATTTTGACCCCTAAAAGGTACGACGAGCATCCATGTACCCTCACATAAGGGAGTCCCCCCCGGGTATGAGACTAGACAGACTAGACATTGATTGACGGTCAGTAAAAAGCAAACTTCCAAGTGAGACTTGACACTTTCAGGGTCACACTTCAACGAAAACTGTAACAGTGTAGCGGGTGTACCAAGCCCTTATTAGGAGTGCTGAACCAACACATTTTGTAAAGATTAAGGCAACACTGAGAGGCTAAAGCTGTACGATTACTACATTGTATGTACATAATAGCCAGTCTAAAAGTAAATAATTAGTATGGAAGTCTAAAATTATTATTTTCACAACCTTCATTGGTGCAAAAAGCAATATACGGTTCAAATCGTTCTGCTAATATGGGGTTAATGTTTTGTTTACTAGAACAGCCTTGTCTTTTGCAGAATTATGGCTTATTACAAAAGAGAAAAACTGATTTTTTTCTCTTTTGTTTGAAACCCAATGTTGATGTTTGAGAACAGTGAATGAGTATTACGACTCTAAACTTTAATTTCTAATCATTATTTCTTATCACTATTCTGCCAGACATTGGTCAAACTATATTGATTTATTGTTCAGAAAATTAAAACTAAAATTAGTGCACGAGTCTATAGGAAAATATTACCAAGATTATTGAAGATGAAGCCTATTACTTTGAAAACAATTAATGATCAAGGAAGTAATTTTATTTATATCTGTATTATTTTCTTATCATTTACCCAACATTGCATGGGAACTATTCACTCTGGGCTACGAATGCTAATTGTTTCCTGACTTTAAATATTCTGTTCAATATTGATATTGATAACAGCAAATAGTGACCAAAATTTGTAAAAAAGAATATAGCATGACATGGAGCCAGTTAGTCTATAGCCTTTAAATGCAAAATAAAATGCTGTTGTTGGTTGCATGGAAAAATAACTGGCCGTAATATACAGTAGATGCGAAGCCATTTTTGCACTGTTAATTTCATCGAATTTTGCGTCAGTTATCTTTATTTAAAAAATATAACCCAAATACAAGAAATATTGCATAAAAATTAATGTGTTGATTGAGTTTGGATCAATATTAATGAGGTGGTGAGCTTTCAGAAATCACAAAAATAAGAGAGCTCAGTGTGGCCTGGAGGGATGACCGTCCTCCATTTCATACTGAACTCTCTTAGTTTTGTGATTTGTGATTTTCAAAAGCTTGCTTAATTCAGTTCTTGTTTACTCAAACATCTTCAAACTCAGTAAACATATACTAATTTAGATGTGATCTTTCATGTGGTGGAGTTATTTTTCAAAGGAAAAACAAATTATTTACCTTTGAACTCGATTAAATTTATGCACCAGCTTACAGAATGGCTAATAAATTTATAGAATTCTAAAACAAAACACTGAATCATCTGGAGAGCTACTGTCACATGATGTAAAATGACCTATTATGCAAGCAAAATGCTTCATGAATGCTTCATCAATGCCCGGCATTGATCGGAAATAGGAATCTTTCAGTTTTCCCTGTTATGACCTCCAGTTATTTGACCCTATTGACCCCCAGTTATTTGAAGTTTGGAAGAAGAGTCTTCCACATATCTTTTTTTAATATATAATTTTCGATGAAATACCAGTGTATATTTCTTTCTAAAAAGTGATATCTTCACACATGAAGATATAAATGATATCTTCACACGTGAAGATATCACTTTTGAAAATATGACTTGCTTTCAAAGATTTCTAGCCTTTTTAGCAAGAGATTGAAACTGGTATTTCATCCATAATTATACATTAAACAGAACATTACATGGCCGCTTGGAGTTACGGTTTTATCTTCTCGTGTTGATGAAATATCTTACTCGTTTGCTGCGCTCACTCGTAAGATATGTCATCAACACTCGAAGATAAAATCCGTATCTCCGCGCGGCCATGTAATATCCTCTATATCTCTTCAATGGTATATTTTTGATCCTAAAGAATGATGCCTAACAAAAGCAAGCATACATAAGTTGAAATATCTGATACAGAACTATTTGGAATGTTGCTTTACCTACAGGTTTAAACTGACCAAAATGTGATGCTTAAATTCTCAATTAGAACCCTAGGAAAAACATTGACAAATTTGGCAAGGAACATATATCTAGAGGAAGACAGTTTTATTTGGAACCAGTTATAGTGTTATTGTGCTTGCTATTTTATTGCCCCAATCTCATTAAACATTGTGAAATTAATTATTTGGGCACAAGGGTATAAGTATTCTACTTACTTGAATCTTGATTAAAGACAGATTGAATGAAAGAAACAAAGTGTGTAAAATGAGTGTCTACTTTATGTGTTAGCAACATTAGCAACAAAAAATATGACACTGTTAAATCCTCAGCACATGCTAAATTAGCATACACATTGCTAGCCTGAGAAAACAGCCACCTCTATTCCCAGCCCGAATGGAGCCCCACATGGGACTCTGTTCGGCCCGCGAATAGAGGCAGCTGTTTTCGCAGGCTAACACGTTGCAGCTTAAATTATCATCATCAATTATTATTATTGACATTTATTCTGTTTTATCGTCATTAGTAAATAATGTTGTTGCTACAAATAACTACAAATTATTATTATTACGATCATTATCAATTCATTAGTATAGATCCTCTCTACCAAAGCCACTTATACTGCTGTAAGAACACTTCAAAACTAGTCTTATCTCCAAATGTAAGGGTTATATGATGTTTGGGAGCAAAATTACAGGTTGCCAAAGTCACAATTTTTTACAGACGTTTGTATGGCAGACGTGCAATGATACCTGTTGGTCATACAACTGTATGTAAAAAATTCCGAATTCGCAGTCTTGTATCTTTGCTCCTAAACATTGTGTAACCCTTAGATGTGGGGATGTCTAGTTTGAGGTGTTCTTGCAGTATAAACAGCTCTCCTATAATTCAAAGAAATAGACTACTTGAAAAACAGTGATATGGGTCTATTGCAACTGTTTCTTTGGCAGATGCTATAAAAAAGGACTGATTGTTTTGGACTTTTATACTATTTGTCAATTGAAGGGCTGTGTACAACAAGGGTGTAAAGTGACTCCTGTTCACAATCTAAATTCTCTTTCAAATTCTTTGTTTTCTAAGGGAGAATTTAGAACATGATCAGAAGTCACTTATGACCTTGTTGCACACAGTCCTATATGTAAGCTATGGTTGTAGATCAACTTACAGTGATTTTGTTACCCCTGTATCCAGCTTCTTTTATGCATAAAAAAATCAAAAGACACATATTTCTCATCAAAGTGCATCCTCAAGGATGCACTCAAAACTCGGTTGATTTGTTAGTACCTACATGTATGGTGGAGACTTTGGCCTGGGACTCATAACTTTCTCATCTAAATAATTTGTAACAAAATCACTTCATCAATAGGGCAATATTTTAGTATGATATTAAGGACAGTTATTCAGCACTTTTCACTAAAACCTTGAGTGGAGGGAAACTGAAAGCAATTAGACCAGCATCCTGCCGTGTTGAAAATCTATCGGCCATTTTTGTGAAATGATTGGGCATAGTCAGTCAACAATCTCAATCGCTGAAAGACTGCAGTTATATACATAATCCATTTTGCAAACAACCTAATGAATAAGTGAATTTCTTTATTGGTAGTGTTCCTGACAACTTTCATTAAAAAATATGTTAAGAAATGAAATAGATCTGCTGTGTTTGCACAGGCTCATGCAAACCGAGGTAAGTTTGAGAGAATTTGAGAGCAGAACAAACACGAGACCACAGGTCAAGTGTTTGTACATGTACCTGCTCGAGACTTCTCCCAAGCTTACCGAGGTTAGCATGATCCTCTGTATAAACACTGAAAATCTGTTTCATTTCTTTTATAAAATAATTATTTTGATAAAAGAAGCACTAAAGGTGTGACGTCATTTCCATGTTTGCATAGGCTAATGAAAACATGGCTATGAGCCAATCAGAACTGGCGTACTATCTTAATTATTTTATAATAATGATTGGCATCAAATACCATGATGGTTTTCTTTGATCAAACTCATAACACCCAGATGCAGTTTTAAAATGAAGTAATTTTGACAAGTTGGATGGGCTGTCAATAAAAAATAATGTTTTAGTAAAAGTCTGATAGGATGTCATTCAAGAATTTTTTTTTAATTAGGTGCAACATGCAATTTTAATACATTTATTCAGTCACTTATTTAACTTTATATAATTGGAAAGAATGGGAATATTAATGCTTGATTCTGTTTTAATGCAGATAGTCATAATACATACATGTATGTCATGGATTTCCCTCATTCAATTGACGTTTCCCATTTCCTTGAAACTATTTGAAGCACTCAAATTGACTCATTATAAAACCAAGGATCTTCCAATACTACAACTCGTTATCAATGAATATTTACAAGATAGGTACAATAGTTTTACTTACAGCTCCAGAGTTTGTGATCCTTTATAACTACTTTAATATAATGTGCTATTACTAAAGTAACATGGCCTGGGCTATTTTTTTCATAACTTACAGCAAAATATTATGAGTAAGATTCTGTAATTGTAGAAGTACATGTATGTAGTAAAATCTATATAAAACATGCCAGAAAAACAAGGAATTCTAGGATTATTCAACATCTTAATGGTAGTTGTACACCAGATGGCATTTATGGCCCAATTTCCTGTCCACAAAACCGTTCGAATTTCCTGTGCACTGCTGTCTTGGATGTTATAATGTCACATGGTAACCCATATTATCAGAAAACACAGCTCTTTTGTTGTGCAACAACATTGAAAGATCCAAGATGGCTGCACAGAGGAACTTCAAATGGGTTTTATGGACAGGAAATCAATCCATAAAATGACATCAGGGTACAATTAGAGGAGACAAACACAGCAATAGATTCAGATATCCATAACAAACATTCTCGAGCAAACATTGTGTTTTAGTAGAGGTTCCCCAGAAGAGCAGTCTCATCCTTAAGGTTTGGGGCCATAAAATCAAAGAGGAAATGATTATCAGTGGATTGTGTTTATGGTTAGGGGTAAGATCAAAAGACAATTAAATGAATTTTTTTTGAAAAGTGGAAACATAGTGACAAGCTGTTACCGTAACTCCAACATTTTGGGTTACTACTAGTGCTTTCTCTTTGAAGATTTAAATGCCTTTCCCCTTTTTTTTTATTTCCCAGTATATCATTATGATTGAGGATAATTTGCTGTTTTTATAGGCAGTCTTAATCAGGATAAATGTTGCATTTGTAAATGCTAAACTACTCCAATCAAAAACATTAAGACATCTGTTACTGAAAGTGTGTGCCAACGGGTGGAAGAGTACATGTTTTTAGTAAAGTTGCTGACCATGAGGTTAAAAGGGAAATGATTGTGAGCTGTTCAAGGCCATCTCTATTTGTTCTCCTGTTTATCATTGTTAACTAAAGGTTTGTTGCAGTTGAGTAAATTCGGTCAGCCAAAACTATAGAAAATAGATTCAAGCCTGGAACCTACTAGGCATGGTATCTGTACACAGTGGCGTAGGGAGAGGGGGGGGGGATGGGCAGTTGCATCCCCTCTGCCCAGTCCCAGAAGAGAGATTGACAGAAGTCATCAATGAAAATGTCCCAGAATTCATCATTTTGCCCCCCCCCCCCCAGAATGAAAATGCTCCCCCCAAAAAAATTCAGGACCTCCCTGTGCCCTCTCTGTACATGTAAGCGATGTATTATACCATGATTCAAATGGTGAGGAAATCAGCCATTTGAAAGAACTGGTCTGAAATTTTATGCAACTTGCCATATTTACAGATCTTTCAACTGATTTGTGTGGCTATCTTTGCTTAATATTTCTTCAAAAAGCAAAATGTTTGGGTCGGTTGGATAAGAAAAAAAACAGTAGGGTTGATCTTAGTCACAAGATGTTCTAAATAAATTAAGCCAACAATAAAAAGCCAGCAAATACATGTTCTTTGTTGCGTGTCGCTTAAAACCTGAAATGTGGTGACCACAAAATTAATGGTCTTTTGGCGACTAAAACATTTGGCTAGTCACCAGTTGCCGCCTACGTGGAAAAGTTAATTTCGAACCCTAACTATATGTACCTAACTATATGTACCTAATATAAGAATAGTCATAATGATAATGTTATCCTGCATAGTGGTGCAAAGGAGGGAAGGGGAAGATAAAGAGGGGGACTGGGGAAGGAGCACCTGCAACTTACAGCGCTATCGTTTTTTTGTATATTTCCATACCCATAGAGCATCATTGGAAAATTCCGATTGGCTGAGAGGTGCTAGACTGTTAATCAAATAAAATTTGACATGCCAGAACTGAGATGAGAAGAATTTTACTACTCTGAAAGATACTTTAATTTAGTCTGCCATCTTTGAGAAGAAATGGTTTTGTCCCTAAAAATGAGCAGTGACTAGCATATTGCCAACTTTATGAAGGCAAGGGCTTGTTGGCTGTGTTGGTGACTGGTTTTGGGAAGAGTTTAAAGTACCCCTAAACCCTTTTGCAATTTTTATATATATGAAACTTTGAAAGGTTTTGAGTACTTCTGCAAAGAAATTTTTGGCTTACAGAGAATACTCTATGTTCTAGGCTTGTTTGAAATGGTGAAAATTTGACCTTTCCTGACCCATGACCTTGTAAGAAAAAGACTGGGTCGCATGTCACCTTTTTTAGCCAACTTCAACAGGTTGTAGTCAATCAAGGAATGATTGCAAAAACCAAAACGTTTTTGGCAGAATTTCTCTAAATATTTTGAGGATTAAAATAAAAATTGGTCAGAGTCACTTTAAAGTAGATTCTTCAGGGGTATCAAAAATGTTATTGTAGCTTAATAACCTAAAGTTAACAAGGATTACCTTTGATTGACAGGCAAGTCAAAAGATCCATACACATCGTCGTACTCAGCAGGTTATCGGGATCCAGGATTAGGGGCCAGTCAGGTATATTGTGCTAATGGTGAATAATCAATACATTGATGCACTTTTACTTGTAGGCAGCTGAAATGAAAATGATAACTTACTACGAATTCCACCGAACTGTGGTAATGCCAAAAATACCATGGCACATTATTTTCTGGCAACACCAGATTTTGATGGATTTCGTAGTAAGAGTACAGCAGAAGTCCAGGGTGGGGGATTGGGGGGGGGGGGGGGGGGGAGGGGGGGTTTGACACTCGCATAATAAATAGGTAGGTGTTTACAGTGTGTGCTCCAGAGCCAGATATGGTTTGTGAAGAAATAGCTACATGTACATACATGTAAAAACCCAATGGCTTACTGATTTCCATAACATTTTAAAATTAACTGCAATGGCAGTACACTTCAGTTACCATTATCAGCCTTTGTGTAGTGAGAGTATGTTCAAAGCTCTTCAGCATGTGATGTTCTGCTTGTGATTTCTCTGACAATAAAATGTTACCATGTGAAATTCAAACTTGAATGTTTTATGTAAAATAATCATGAATTAAATACATGTAGTTTGTAAATGGGACTGGCATTACTGAGCAACTACAGTACATGCAACTTCTTTCTGTTTACTGTTCTTTGGCTTAATTTATTTATTTAGCTACATCTATTTATTTTAAGACAGGAATTTAGAACAGACAAGGACTGATACTGACAATAGGTACATGTAGATACTTTTATTTAAACAAGGTAATCCCTTAAAGTGCACCTAACGTTTATTTTGTTATCATAAATATCGATTCTACATCAAGCTTTGAGTACTTCTGTGAAGAAAGTTTTGGTTTACAGAGAATACTCTATGTTCTACGTTTGTTTGAAATTGTGAAAATGTGACCTTTCCTGACCCATGACCGCGTAAGCAAAAGCCTGGGTCGATCCCTGGGTTGACGTCATCTCATTAATGCATTATTCTCCATGGCGTCTTTCTATCACAACAACATCGATTTATAGAGAATATACACTGTTTGCGAGTTGTTAGTTAAGAAAAAAGTCATTTTAGTCAACAGGTTAAGTATTATTCAAATTATTGCAAAGTCGAATTAATTATATGACGTCTACCCAGGGATCGACCCAGGCTTTTACTTACCCGGTCGTGGGTCAGGAAAGGTCACATTTTCACGATTTCAAAACAAGCGTTAGAACATAAAGTATTCACTTTAAACCAAAACTTTCTTCACGGAAGTACTCAAAGCTTGATGTAGTATCGATATTTATGATAACAAAATAAACGTTAGGTGCACTTTAAGTAAAATTACAATTCAGTTTCACTGCTATCATTAGGAACCCTAAAATTATGTAAACTTGTTTTACTGTTATTCCCAAATTTAGGAAGCCAAAGGGAGAGAAAAGGGGAGGAGCTATCCATTTTATAGTGCAGGTCATTGTTTAAGTAAGATTCATAGTCGATGAACTGTCTCTTTCTATTTCTGTTACAGAGCTCCAGTGATGTTACCTTATCAAGTACAGACTGTAAGTAGTCTGGGAAACTATGGATGTAATGCTCGAAGGGCTGTGACAGTGTGGAACAATGGGTATAAGTGACTCCTGATCACCTTCTAAATTCTCCTTCAAATTCTTTGTTGTCTATTGGAGAATTTAGAGTGTGATCAGGAGTTACTTATGCCCTTATAATATAAAAAGTTATTGCACACAGCCCTTCAATTATGTTTGACCAGTTAAAGTAATATGCTAAAATACAACAGGGCTTGAAATTGCAACCAAAACATTAGGCCTTGCAACTAAAACTTAACGATCAATCACAATCTTTTAGACTAATATGCTGAATTGCAACTAATTTTATTTGTTAGTCACAAAGTGTGACTAAGGATTTTTTTAATTTTGAGGCCTGAATAACCTATTTGTGGTGTTGAAAAAAGAACTGATATTTGTCAGAGGATATTATCTGTTCCAAGAAGCAAACAGTTTCCAAGAATGAACCAATTGATATCAATATCAATTCGTTTTCATTACTATGAGGGGTGCTACATTTAAGAAAGGTCTTATTTTTATCTTTGTTTTCAAATAAATTATGGTAACAGCACATCATTGATATAAGGCAATTATCTGACTGGCATTTGTACAGTGGATAAAGTTTGAATGTTAGAATTGAACCGGGTTTTTTTTTCTCAGGGAGATCAAGAAAGTACAAATCAAGCAAAAGTAATGGCTCGTTATCCTCGGTGAGTCACAAAAGAATATATGTCACAATAAGATTAATTTTATGCAGCTCATGTTAGCCCTGGTCTCAGTTGTTTAAAGCCTTGATACAACATTCATTGAAACCAATGTTGAACCGTTTGACCGCCTCACTGGTTAGGTCTACATCCTGGCCGCGTCCTTGGGCAAGGATGTATAGACCATTTGCCTTGTCTCCTTCCCTCTTCTAATTCTATGAGGGGGATGTGAAATAAGCTGTTGTATTATTTCAAGAAAGAGTAGGGGATTGTCTCCCGACACAACAGCCTGGTATTCTGAGGGTTACTAACAATCACTCATGATTATAAACTGTACGCAGAACATTGTACATTGTGCCCACAATAGCACATTTGAATATATTCATAGAATTTGCACTATATAATGAATACCGTAAA